>CM027828.1:44378477-44745977 GCA_016097485.1 Eucalyptus sideroxylon x Eucalyptus melliodora | reverse complement strand
TAGGAGACTAGTAGTAGCTTTTGTAAAAGAGTACTATAGGATTGAGTTAACCAAAACTTCAACCCTTAGATTGAACGCCACATGGCGCAGAGTGAATGCGCCTTAGAGGCGACATGAAAGCTCTTCAAAAGTTTTTCCATGGTTGGCAAATGTGCCTTCAGATTTCTTAGATTTTTTGACTGATAGATTAGAAGGGACTTTCCCTATTTATTTCCTAGATTAGTTTGAGATGTTTTGGGTATAAATATCTCTTTCTATGTTGATATTTTCTCTGTATATACTACTTAGTGTAGTGGATAGTTATATTATGTGAAAGCATTGTTATTCTATTGGATGTCAAATATTATTTGATTTCTGTTATTGTTGACTGCTGTGGGTAGTTCATAGAAGTTTTTGTAATTTCATAGAATTTATTTTGCATAAGACAATTATATTAATAATAGTTTTAACTTAGGATTTTTGGAGGATGATTGGAAACATAGGGACCTTTTAATTCTGAAACTTTACTTGAAATTGTTCATTGATATGATGGGTTTATGCAAATTTGATGCATAAATGATAGGCATTAATTATTTGTACATATATGTCTGATGTATTCAGATCGATGGTTTCAGCAACTAAGAACGTAGTTGGTGATATGAACGGCAACAATTGTGAAATATTGAATATGAAGATTTAATATGTGCTAGAAAAGCAAGAGGCACTAGAAGCTCTTGACCATGTTATGGAAGATCTTGAGAATGCCTTGCGCCACCTTGAGCTAGTAGAGAACCGCCTAACAACATTTGAGTCGAAAATAGACATTTGCAATGCTGGTTCTAGCTCATAGAGGGCTTTGAGTTCTAAGCGCAAGCGTATTGATTCGTTCAATATGTGGGAATGCAAAGGATCAAGTCCTTATTGCAAGAAATCAAAAGTTGACCAATACAAGAGAGGAAAACGTCCTCAAGTGAAGAAAATGTTAAATGTGAGGTATTACAATTGTGACAAGAAATGTCACTATGCTCACAACTGTTGTGAGCCGAAAAAAGGTAAACACCTCTTGTACATTTGAAAACTTTGCTTATGTGTCAAGTTCTGTATTATTGGCTGAATCCAATCCTTTGTGAACTGTAGATTTATGAGTGACATACCATGTAGAAAAGGATAGAGAATCATTCGTGGAATTCCGATGAGTACCAACTGGAACTAAATGAATATGTGTAGAAAATAACTCCAGAGCTGAAGTTAAAGGGATTGGCACTTGCCAAATTGAACATGCGTGGTGGACGCACCTTGTTCCTACATGATGTTCTATATGCTCCGGAGATTCGTCGAAATTTAGTGTCTGTTTTGGTGTTGGTTAAGCTTGGTTTTAATGTAAACTTCTGTAATAGCAGTGTAGATTTGTATTTGGATATAAACTACTATGGTTGTGGTCATTTTCTAGATGGTTTTATTGTACTAAATGTTGACTATGGTGATGTCAATATTTGTTATTCCCTTCTCACGTCTCCTAATTCATATGATAATGATGTGAATGTGTGGCATGCTAAACTTGGTCATATTGGCCAACAACGTATTAATAGACTAGCCAAAGAGGGCTTGTTGAGCAACACTGAAAAAGTCGATTTACCCATATATGAGCATTGCCTAGTAGAAAAAACCATTTGGAAAAGGTAAAAGAGCTGAATTTTCTCTGCATTTAATCCATTCTGACGTCTGTGGTCCAATGAATGTGAAATGAAGGCATGGGGATGTTTATTTCATCACTTTTATAGATGATTATACTCGATTCGGATATGTCTATTTGATTTCTCATAAATTTGAAGCTTTAAGTTGTTTCAAAAGGTTTATGAGCTTGGTAGAAAATCAATAAGACAATAAAATAAAAGCATTGAGATCCAATCGAAGTCAATAATATTTATCTAATGAGTTTAGAAAATTATGAGATGAAAAAGGAATAGAAAGATAGTTGTCTATTCCATATACTCCTCAACAAAATGGTGTTGCGGAGAGAAGAAACATAACTCTACTGGAAATGGTTAGGTCCATGATGGCGTATGCTAACTTACCTATCACTTTTTGGAGTGATGCGTTGTTAACTGTTGCATATATACTTAACCGGGTGCCTTCCAAATCAGTTATTTTCACTTCATATGAGTTAAGGATAAGTAGAAAACTGGACTTAAATTTTCTTAAGTCATGGGGTTGTGCTGCCTATACTCATGAGCCCTCTCACAATTTTTGAGAAATTGGGTCCTAGAGGAAAGAAGAATATTTTCATAAGATATTCCGAATACTAAAAATAGTATGTGTTCATAGATGAGCAGGAAAGTGGGAGTATAACTGAATTTGAATCATGAGATGTCACATTCTTAGAGGATGAATTTCCTAAGAAGGGCGAAATAGAGGAAGATTACTCCATATTTAAAACATTGAATCAAGATAATGATATTAGTGGAGTTTGTCCAAGTGGGAGTAATATGAAAAATGATGAATTGAATTCAACTCATTCTCAATTACAACCACATGATGAGATGACATCATAATTATCTAATCTTAGTGAGAGCATAATGGGAATGATGTGCAAAGTGTACAATCTCCCATACGGCGAACAAGTCGCCAAAGTATTCGCCGTCGACGTATTTACATTGAAGGGGAAACTTTTATGATTGCTCTACAAGATGAGGATAAGCCAAGAAAAATTAATGAGGCTCTAAATTTCCCTAGTAAGGAAAAATGGATTCATGCAATGGAAGAGGAAATTGAGTCAATGAAGTCAAACCATATTTGGGAACTGGTTGATTTTTCAAAAGGACGCAAAGTTATTGGGAACAAGTGGGTTCTCAAAATAAAAGTGAAAAGCTGATGGCTCGATAGAAAGGCATGAGGCTCGCCTTGTGGCGAATGGGTATAATCAACAAGAAGAAATTGATTATGAAGAAACATTTTTTTCCTGTAGTGAGATTTACATTGATTCGCATTATTCTAGCAATAATGGCTAGTATGGATCTTGAGTTATATCAAATGGATGTAAAGATTGCTTTCCTCAATGGAGAATTAGAGGAGGAAATATATATGGAACAACCTGCTGGTTTCATAATGAAAGGCCAAGAAAAAAAGGTATGTCGACTTTTTAAGGTCGATATATAGCCTTAAGTAGTCGTCAATACAATGGTATATACGTTTTCATAATGCCATAATGGCATATTATTTTACAATGATTCACGATGATCATTATGTATATATCAAAAGATCCAAAGATCAATTTGTGATCATATCATTATATGTTGATGATATACTAATTGCTGGAAGCAATATGGAGTTTGTTAATACTGTCAAAAGTTGGTTGTCTTCTAACTTTAAGATAAAGGATATGGGTGAGGCTGCATACATTCTTGGAGTTGAGATTTCAAGAGATCATTCGAAGAGATCATTATCTCTTTCGCAAGAAACATATATAAATAAGGTTCTTGAACAATTTCGTATGCAAGATTGTAAACCCATAGACACTCCTATTACAAAGAGTGAAGGATTGAGCCATAGACTGTGTCCAAGGACTCCACAAGAGAATGAACAAATGAAACATGTTCCTTATGCTAGTGCTGTTGGGAGCTTGATGTACGCTATGATGTGTACAATACCTGACATATATTTTGCAGTTGGAATGGTGAGAAGATACCTATCCAATTCAGGTCAAACACATTAGAAAGCCGTTAAAAGAATACTAAGGTATCTAAAGAGAACTGCTGATTATACGTTGAGTTATTAAGGAAATGATCCGCGACTCTAAGGCTATTCTGATGTTGATTATGGATGAGATTTAGATGAAAGAAAATTTACTTCTGGCTTTGTCTTCTTACTAAATAATGGCACCATATGTTGGAGCAGTAAAAAATAAACGTGTATAGCCTTGTCCATGATAAAATTTCTGTTTCTTGATTTCTCTGTTTCTCTATTCCCTGGAATATGTTTGAAACAGAAATCCGTTTGGTAATGCAATTTGATTTTTCTATTTCTGAAACAGATTTATATTCCAGAAATAGATTTAAAGAAGAAATTAGAAGCTAAAATTTTTAGCTTCTCAGTTTCTGAAATAGAAATTGAGAAATCAGTTTCTGGTTAGAAATCAATTTCTCTTCCAGAAATTTTATCATGCGCACTCTTATTGATGGGTTCATAATTTGGGTAAAGATCAAAATTTTCATTAGCTAAATTCTAGTTACCATGTGTCTTCAAGATAAAATTCTTTGAAATCTCATGAATCTTGAAAAAAAATATATAGTTGTTTTGGTTGGTTTTTCTTGTATATTTAATGCCTTATATATGTCATTTTTGGAGGCATGATATGCATGGGAACAATCCCGTGGCATTTCATACCTAATGTTAAAGTTAGAGATAAAGAAAATCCCTTGAACTAACTTTACAGTGGGAATGCAATGAGCAACTCTATATGGCATTGATGAGAACCTTTACTTTTAGATATGACAACAACATTATATCATATTTTTCTTTTCCCGTGTGAACAAAGGTCTCCAAAATGATTAAGGAGAATAGACTTCGCAATATTATACATAAGGGAAAAAGGTACAATATACAAAGAAAATACATGGAAAGCATTTTCTAACTATAATCAAGAAATGGAAAAATAATGGAGAACATTTTCCAAACATAGTAAGGATGATAGTGTTGATTTGGCCGTGAAATCCAGTAGGGATGACAAGGTTTTTCGATGGTTATGTTTGAATGTGAGGAGGGTTAGGGAATTTGTGGTTAGAAATTCAAACAACAAATTTATGATGATGATCCAAATCACAATATTATCATAATAAAAATGTTTTAGTTCAAGTATGGTTTTTGAAATCAACATGAATTGTGAACTTTAATAACCACTGGCCAAATGGCCTTGTCACAATGCCTCTATCCCCGTCGGTTGTCTTTAGCCTCCATAACTATCAGGCCGTCACTGATCTCTCTCTGCTCATGTGCCTGAGGACTGCCACCTGAAAGGGTTAACATGCATATTTCGTTGCAACTATGACATGACAAGCTAGCAAAAATAAGGTATTGTCTAGTTGGGCTCAAAACCCACTAGCCCTATTGCCAAATGAACCAAGAAAAGATTATTTTTATATCTGAAAAAAAAAATATATCAAATGTAATAATTGCTGAACGCCTTACAATATGTTAAGATCCAAGGCAATAATGGTGATTGTCGCATTTCATGTTAAACACTATAACTGCATACATACATCTCTATTCATGAAGAACCTGATGTGACTTTATCAATATAATATTTTTATAATCATTATACGCAAGAATACGAGGAAAATTCAAGAACATATGCTAGAGAAGTCCAAAGGACCGCTATCATCACTAAATAATCTTATCTAAAGTAGGTAGATAAAATTATATAATGGAAAAATAAGTAAAATATAATAAATAGAGTGCCATAAAAAAAACTTAAATGAAACATCCCAGAATTGTAGAAGATTGCAACGGTGAATTGCCGGGCAAATCTCCTTTGGCAGTGAGTTTATAGGACATTCACTCCCAGTGAAAACATTTGAGTATAAACCACCTGCCAAAGGAGTAAATGCCCAGTAATTCACCACTTACATGTCATCCACTCCATTCTTCACGTGCTTGTATAATTCTAATTTTTTCTTGGCTTCGATGAACAGAGTTAGATGCAATATCTATTTATAGCCTCCCAAAAGCGGTAGAGACATTTTCCATGCACACAGCATATTCTCAGAACATCCAAAATCAAATAAAACTTTAGTTGGGCGAAAAAAGAAAATAAAGGCTAGTGGTCCAATGAGTTGGATATGCTAGATTTTATCCTCAGTTCATACCAGGTTTTAGGGACGACCGGAGTCAACATATATTCCTCTATATCCAACTAATTGGAGTGGAGAAATTTCTAGACAAATTTAGTTTTACTACATTTCGATCTTGTCGTTATTTTGAGCATATTCCCAGTGTCTTTTCTTAAAGGTAAAATGATACTATGAGTTCTTAAATGTTGACCTAATATGCAATGTCAAATTTAAATTTTTAATTCGCTTAGTGTGATTAGTAAACTATTCTTAAATATTTAATATAGTGTCTCTATTTAATCAAACAAGTTAGATGTAATTTGATGACATGGAATATTTAATGTTGAGTTCGAATTTTGATATCATGGGTCAATAAGACAAAACAACATGTGAACGCAGATTCTATTTTTTTATTGATCTACTTATTTATACATTTTTTTCTTGTTTATTGTTGAAACTTAATAGATTGAAGTACATGTTGGTTAATTCCATGTACTCGAACTAATGACAAACCGATGTTGAGTTTCTTAATATAGTCTAGAGACTACATTAAACATTTAGTAAAAATTCAATAATCATATTAAATAATTTAAAAGCCCAATGATGACAAGAAACAATGAGCTAAAGTTAATGAATTATATATGTTATTTTTCTTTTTTAAAATATTACAAAATAAGCGCATTTCCATGTAAAAAAATTAAATAAATGATAATGGTAAATGACTTTTTATTTAATTTGATGTGGCAGCGAGGAAAATAATTTTTTTTTCTATGTCGAGGGTGCTTTTTCACGGTATCAATGGCCACATAATGTTACAAAATATGAAAAAGCCTAGTAGTGTTTTCCATTCACGAAGTTGACCAGTTTGAGGACTTGCACTATAATTATCTCTTCTTAGAATCATATATAACATACAAATATTTTTGATAAATTATAGTCATAACCTATATAGTTGTTGGAAAACTTGCACCACGAGTTCTAAACCTTATGTTTTAAATGCAATCAATTAAGTCCTCAAATTTTACTTAGAAGTGCAATTAATTCCTAGAATTTATATTGAGAAGTGCAATTTAAGGATGCCATATAAACAAATTCTCATGAACATGTTGGTAATTTTAGGTACCGTTCAATATAAGGAATTAATTACCACTTTTTGAAAAAGGCATAGGATTTAATTGAACTTTTGAAAAAGTTTAGGAATTGACTGCATTCCGTATACAAGCTTTAGGACTTTCGTGCGCGCTTTCCTTTTAGTTGTCTTTCTTGTGCCATACATAACTTATATATATATACACGCGCGCATATATACACACACTTCATTAAAGATGTGCAAGCGTTCTTTTCCTGAAGCAAGAGAATGAAGTAGTGATAGATACTACAATTGAAGATATAAAGGTGAAGAATGGGGACCACGCATTCTTTTCCGGAAGGAAGAACCCTAGGGAAGAATTGTGCTCTGGCATATACCATCTCTTCCTCCGGCATATAGCTGGTATTATGCTGAATTTGGTGAAAAATATACGAGCTTGATCATCAATGAGACGACTCGGGCACGGCCACACGAAGGAGTAGTGCAGAATGCGATGGTGAATAACAGTGTAATTCTCCCTCGGTAAAAGAGAACTACATTGGCATGCATGCAGATGCTAAGGTGTTCTTGCTTCCGCCAAGGGAGAATTGCCCTGCCATTCGCTTGCAATAAATATATATACTTACTCAGAGCTCAACGAAGGCGTTGACAAGCCAATGATAATTTCCATAGGGCAACTTTTAGATGTATATATTGCACCAGGTACAAAGGGCGATGTTACCTGCCTCGTCACTTCATTCTATGTTTATGTATATATAATTCACATATTCATATGCGCTGTAGGTACTTTATCATACTTTCAATTAGGTCATACAACACTTCGATTTTATTTTGAGCAGTGGAATTTGTAGAAGTATCAAGAAGGAATAGAGTAATTATAGCATACACTGCCAATATCATATATATTTCTATGAGTGGCCTTGTGGACCCTTAATTTAATGTTTAGTGAAAGAGTGTGAAGTTTAAACTCTCAAATTAATGATGAATAAGGTGTAAAGTCTTATTTACATAGACGCTATATGCTCTAAGTTTTCTAAATAGTATATTTGTCTAGAACTTATATATCCTTTTTCTTCCTTACGTGAAATATATAAATCTTTTGGCTTTACTAATTCATATAGACACACAAATCTCCTTTCCTACTTGCAGCGATAAGACTTCGCCACAAGGTGGCAAGTACGGTCAAGGTTACTTTAAATGAGAAATGACGTGATTTGCTAATACGACAATTAGAATATTTTATTATCATGTCATGTTGTCCATGAAAAAAGAACGGAATTCCCTTCTTTTGTGAATGCAATACAACATAGAAAATAGAAGACTTTAAATAAACGCCGCTTTTTCATGTCCATTTGTCATAATCCAATGGTATCTTTATCAAAATATTTCGATCTTTTACTTGGCTTTAGCGCAACATTAGCCATTAACTTTTTTGGAGTGCAAATAATTGCAAATAACTTTTAGAAATTAGGGAGTTTGGGATATCTGGAATGCCATAACTTGGCATGGGATGACACTTAAGTGCCATAACTTAAAAATGTACGCTTAAGTGCCAGTTTCGAAGTTAAAAGGAACACTTAAGTGCCACTCCGGCAAAAATCCGGCCAAATAGCTGACGTGGCAATTTTCCGGCGAGTTTGATTCAAAATGTCGTTATTTTGCATACTGATGTGGCGAAAAAATGCAAAAATGACACCGTTTCATGTTTGATGTATAAATAATAGTATAAAAATTAATTAAATTAGATTTAAACTTAATTTTATTTAAAATATTCTAAAAATTTTAAAAATTAAAGGAATTAAAAAATTTAAAATAAATTTTTTTTTTTTTTAAAAAGGAGGCCAAAGGGGCGGTTGAGGGCTAAGCCCTCACCGCTGCCACCTTCCTCGCCGTCGGGGAGGGCCGGCAATGGAGGGGGAGGGTCGGCTAGGGTCGCCTACCCTCGATTGACCAGCCGGCGAGGGCCGCGAGCCCTAGAAGGATCACGGCGAGGGTTGCGACCCTTGCCTCAAATCTGGGCGAGGGCTTGTGGGCCCTCACCACCAATCGGCTAGCGACCCTGGGGCCGACCCTCCGCCCTCCGTCGCAGGCCCTTCTCGGACGGCGGGGAGGCGGCAGGGCCCGCGAGCCCTCGCCCGGATCTAGGGCGAGGGCTCGCGGCCCTCGCCGCTCGGCCGGCCGAGGGCCGGTGAACCCGACCGACCCTCCTCTATCGCCAGCCTTTCTCGGCGACGGCGGGGAGCGTGGTGGCGACGAGGGCTTAACCCTCGGCCGCCTCATTCGGCCTCCCTTTAAAAAAAAAAATCTTAATTTTTAAAAAATTTTAGAATTTTTAGAATAAAATTAAGTTTAAATCTAATTTAATTAATTTTATATTACTATGTACACATCGTTGGGACATGAAACGGCGTCGTTTTACATTTTCTGCCACATCACAAAGCAAAACGACGCCATTTTGGACTAAACTCACCGAAAAATTGCCACGTTAGCCATTTGGCCAGATTTTTGCTGGAGTGGCACCTAAGTATCCCATTTAATTTTGAAACTAGCACTTAAGTGTCCTCCCGTGCCAAGTTATGGCACTTGGGCTGTTCTTCTGCCGAAAATTAGGACAAAATTTAATAGATAATTTTGATGTATAAAATGCATGTTTTGTAACATTTTTGTACACAATCCATCTTCATCCATCATCACCTTTCATATGAGTTGTTATTTTCTATCGGAAATTAATTAACCATATGAAGATGACTTCCCAAAAAAAAAAAACAATTATACAGATTTTGTGCCATATAAAAGCTTCCATGGGTAACCGCCTGATGAGAGAGAACTCTTTCTTTTTCAAGGGGTAAAGACATAGTAGGAGTCTGATCCTTCTTTCAAAGAATTTTGCTTCATGTATTTGTTGGATATTATTAGCAATTCGTTGGAATATGTCGACAATACGTGACGGCGAATAGATTTAATTGCACAAAGATAACTACTTGACCGTTGACCACTTGTTTGGTCATGGAACAAAATTTTGGTGACATATGAAAAGAAAAAAAGACAAAAAAAAAAGACTACACTAATAAAAGGGCCAAATTATTTCAAAGATTTCATTTAGTTCATTTTGCTCAGAACTTGTCAGTCATTCACCGTCAAAATATAAAGAGAAAAAGGAAAGTAGATCCTTCGAAAACTCAGGGGAAAATCTGCAGAAACCATGGGGTAGACCTCCGTTCATGGCGCCATCCATTGCAGATCGTCTCACGACTGGCCAAATTGTACCAAGCAAATCCGCCCTTCTCCTACTTTGGAACGAGGCAGAAGCCCTAAGGATTTCATCAGTGCCTTGCCGGACGACATGATCCACCAGCGTCCTCTCCAAGCATGGCCACTCCACCTGGACCACCACCACTCACCTCGTCTTCAATGGAGTCTGGCCTCACAATCATGACACGTACTCCATGGACTTCCCATCTTTTGTCGACAGCGTCTTAATCCAGTGAACTTCGCCCACGGTGAAGAGGTTCCACGTCACTATCATCCAGTAGGATGTGACCGATCGCACCAAGCTCGACCTTTGGCTCCGCTTTGCAGCAGGGCGCTGCGTGGAGGAGCTCCACCTGTGGCTGACTACGAGCTACCGTTCTTGTATTGGTTGAGTCGGTTGGTGCGCCTGAAAGTCGGTTTCTGCTGTTTCTCGTTCGGTAGGACTATAAGGCAGCCTTGTCTTATGGTCTTGTTGATCTAATATGCGGAGATAGGTGATGATATCCTCGAGGGAATTTTAAGGGAAGGTCATGTTCTAGAGCCCCTTGAGTGGCGCCAGTGCTAGGGTATGAACAACATTATAGTAGATTCAACAAGTGTGAAAGAGTTGGTACTCGTCGGCATCGGTTCTCTAACACGGCAAAAATTCAAGCCCCACATTTGCTGTTATTGCAAGTATCACGTAATTGGTATTGTCAAGTCATGTTCAGACTTGATGTTATATCTTTTTTATGTTATATCTTTCTTGGTAAAAACCGAATTAGATTTTGTCATTCTAACTGGTGCTTTTGGTGACAAGAGGATGTGCAGCAACTTGTTGAAGGAACTTTTTAAGAAACTGCACAGAGTTATAATCACCATTGATGGTGATATGGCTTTGACTTTCCTCGCAAGCAAGTTGCTTCCTTTCTGGTGGTTGGAAGCAAATCTTAACACTTTCTAGCCACCGCCCACAACGTTTTGATAGAGCATGAAAGGGATGTCAATTTGGACATCAGTGCTCCGGATTTTCCATTTCATGGCATCTGCCAAAACTAGTGTCTTCCTATTTTCCTTTCCTACTCACATCCTATCCATTCATTTAATTATTTTACAAAATTCCCCATCTTTTTTTCTTTTTTAAAAATTCCTTTCATATCTTTACTTTTGTCTAGATATCTTACTAAATAATGTGACAATTTGTTTGAAAAAAAGGGTCAAAGAATATGGAAAAATAAATTTTAAATTTGGCCAAAACAAAGTCTATATATAAAAAGATGCAGCAATTACAAACGTGAATTAAATATATGATTCAAATTCATTCGTTCACTAAATTTCTGCTATATTACTCCACCTTATAGAAGCTAATATTTGCATTTGTAGCATCTCTTTTATGAGTTTGTTGATCGTAAATACATCATTATGATGGAAAAAAGAACATACATCGTCATATAAAAGTACATGCGCACGCACATTTTTATATCTCGTTAGCATTCGTTTTATTTCATTTGCTTGTTATACGTATGTAGCAGATACTACTATAATATTCATTTCCAATGCAAAATTATGAAAAATAACTAAGAATGAAAAGATATTTATAATATTAATATTTATATTCCTGGTTGCCCTACTTGTAATTTTATTGAGATTAGAATATGGCTGAGTATGAAATTCCATGCAATTCAAAATCCCTTTTTCTATTCATATAAAAAAGTAAAAGCCACAAAAGAAATAATAACATAGAACAGTCTAAGGTCAATGAATATTCGAGAAAAATAATGCTACACCATAGAAAATGGCTCGCAACAAATTACTATTGATCTTCCTCAAGGTACATTTCAAGAAGGTAATTAATAAACATTAACAAATTAGTAGGTCAAACTTGTCCCTTGTTTTGGGGAAAATAAATTCACCAAAAAAAAAAAAAAAATCCACAAAAAAAAAAAAAAAAAAAACTTTTTACGATATTGCATCCCTAATTCTCACAGTATCTTTTTCTTTTCTAGTGACCCTCTCGGTGTTTTATATCCTAGGGATCCCAAGGTTCAGATTTGCTCGAGATGAAACCTTTTAAGGACTCCTCAAACTATCTTTTAGCGATAGTCTATTACGTTTTGATAAAATGTAATTGCAGATGGTTTCAAAACAAGTTAATTGAGCCTCATCTTTTGTCGGTTAGGATTTGAAAGGTTATAAGAGATAGGGTGTCACTCTACCAAAAGTGTAGGCCTTCCTAAGCAAATGTTTTATTGGCTAATGTATGGAGGCTCCCTTCCTCCATCTTGTCACATAACTAGTCTCTTTGTAATGCTAGGGATTTCTCCTAAGCTTTTGTGCCTCATACAATTAATGATATTCAAATATTTACACCAAAAAATTCATATGTATCATATGTATATTGACAAAATCAAAACATCTTTTTACAATGAGAAAAAAGGCTACAAAAAAAAATTATCGAAACTTCTAATTGAAACAATAACAATAACAACAGAAAAAAGCTGTCATCTAACACTTGAAGCAGATAAAAATTATTTTATCAGTTATGACGATGGGTTAAGTCTACTTTTGGCGAGTGCATCTCCGAAGAAAGGGGAAGTTTCCATTTGAGACATCATGGGGAGAGAAAATTGTGTTGTCAGAGAGAGCAGAGGTGGGTCTGCAATCAATGAAGAAAGAAGGCGCAGTGAAAGGAGAGAAAAAGCGAGACTCATAAACGTGGGGTCATATGTCGGCCCTATGGTTAACTGAAGGGGCCGGTCTATGCAATATTTAAACCAATTAAAAGGATCCGTATACATTTTTCATCTCAAAAGTGACATGACTAGTTAGTGGAAACCAAGGCATTGTTTGGTGGCTCAAAGCCTACCTGCACCATTGGCAAGTAAATAAACAACATATATTATTTCATTATCTGAAAAAATATGAAAAATAATTTTTACTGCATGTTTATCAATTTCTTAAAATTTAAGGCAATTATTATCAAGTAAACATCGCATTTAAAGTGAAATCCTAAAATTGAAGTGTGAAACCGAAATTTCAAAGTAAAATTCATCTCAAACATGTATAGACATATCTTTTCATGAAGAAACCCGATATGAATTTCTGACAAACCCAACTTAAATAGCTAAAACCTAATCTCTTTCGAATCTGAAAGTGTAGATCTTTTGCTTTCGAATCATGTGAAAAACTGAAAAAGCTTGACTTTGACTCGCATTGCTGCACAAATTTTCCGATCCTACGAGGTCAGATCTTGAACCCAATTTACGGATTGGTCAGGCTGCTCTGGCGCGAGAACTGGCAGCTGCCATGCCGCCACGGAAGCCGTCCTCGCGGCTTGCCCATCCCCTCTGCCTCCAAGGCCACCATGCCGCCCCTGAAGGCCTATGACTCTAACATGTCCTGAGGGAGGATAACCACGCCGCCGCAGCGACAGTGGCAGCCGCAAGCGAGGTCAACTGGGTCAAGATGAATGTGTATCAGATTTTGCCTTTCCTATGTCAACAAAGGTCTCCAAGATAATTAAGGAGAATAGACGGAGCACAATTTACACTTGTGGAAAAAGGTTACATATTTAAAGAAGTCAAATGAAAATTTTAAACTATAACCAAGAAATGGAAAATGATGGCGAAAATTTTCCAAACATGGAAATGATGATTGTGTATGTATGGCTGTGACGTTCTTCAAATGTTTTGTATGATAGCGAGGAGCGGCTAGAATTAAGGGTTTGTGTTCCTTGTCACTTCAGGCAATTAGCGATAATTTTGGCTAAAAAATTTAAACAATAAATTCATTATGGCGATTCAAATCACAATACTACATTGATAAAAATGCTATAGTTCAATTATGGTTCCTCGATACAGACTCAAATTGGGGACTTTAGTTTCTTGAATTTCATCGAAGATAACCATCGACAATTTTCTAAAAGTGGGAACTTCTCCATTAAGGGATGGAATAACATTTTCTTTTCACTCTCTTTAAAAAAAAAACACTAACCATATGAAACAATTTTCCTATTTTCTCTTGTTTCACTCCTTTTTCCTCTACCTACTAATTAGTTACTAGAAAATTATCCATTGCTAAATCGCTTGTCGCAGTGCCTTCAATCACATCCTTTGTCTTCAGCTACCATGACCACCAGCACCGCGATCACCGGGCCATCACTGATCTGTCTTTGCTTACATGCTGGAGGGCCGCCGCCTTTGATACGTGGTTGTCAATTGTTGATCACATCTAAAACCATACGTGCTTCATCACAAAAGTGACAGCACTAGTTAGCAAAAACGAGAGCATTGTTTAGTTGGGCTCAAAGACCTCCTGCACTATTAGCAAATGAAAACAAAAAGATTATTTCAATATCTGAAAGAATATGAAAAATAATTATTTCTAATTGTTTTACAATTGTTAAGAAAAAAGTGAAGAACATATATGCTAGAGAGGTCCAAAGTATGTCCGCTATCATCACTTAACAATCTTATCTAACATATAACAAATGCAATCATCTGATTATAAACAATATCAATAGATGAACAATTGAAGAAAATTAACTAAAGTTAAATGAATATAGTGCCGTGAAAGAAGACTTGATTGAAGATAGCAACGGTGAATAGCTGGGCAAATATCCTTTGGCAATGAACTTATATTGTATTCATTGCCAAAGGAGTAAATGCCCAGTAATTCACCAGTTACATGCCATGCTCACTATCAATCATTTACTCTTAATATAAATATTACTTCTGTTGCTTTTGGCTTCGAAGAGCAGTGTTAAGGTGCAGAATCTATTTATAGGCTCCCAAAAGGTTAAGGTCATTTTCCATCCAAACAGCATATTCTGAGAACATCCGAAATCCAGTAAGATCTTGGGAACTTGAACGAAAAGGACAAAAGAAGCTATAGTGGGCCAAGGAGTTAGGTATGCTAAATCTCAATTCCAGGTTCGTTCCAGAATTTGTGGACGACCGGAGTCAATATATATTACTCCATCCAAATAATGGAGTTGAGAAATTTCCTGGGAAGTTTAGTTTTAGCTCATTTCGATCTTGTCTATATAGTGAGCATATTCTTAGTGTCATATTTAAATTGTAATTTGTTCAATACGATTTTTGAACTATTTTTAAACATTCAATATAGCCATTCTACTTGATCAAACAACAAGTCAGATGTAATTTGATGACATGACATATTTAATACTAAGTTGGACTTCTGAAATGATGCGTCAATACTATATAAGAACATGTGATCGTGAATTCTATTTTCTTATCCAACTTATTTTTGCTTTCAATTGGTAGAACTTAACGGCTTGAAGGGTATGTCAGCAAATTTCATTAACTTGAACTAACAAAAAGACAAAGTTAAACTTATTAGTATAGTCGGACTATATTGAACATTTAGCAATAGTTTAGGGATTATTTTTAACAGATTAAAAGTCTATGGATGAAATTTCATATTGGGTCAAAGTTTAACAAATGAGCATGCTTTACAAATGGAAAAATTAAACAAATCAAAGGAAAAAAAATTATTTCCCAAAGGTTTGACTTATTCTGAAAAATGCAATCAAACCTTCATGAAATTAGATATATTTTACTTACCAAAAATAAGAAATTTATAAAATTTATGCTAAAAAGTGACAGAGATTTGAGAAATCGTCTTTGGAGCTTTATTGATACCTGTTCGGTTTCCGCAATAGTTATAACTATGAAAAGAAATGCTACCGTTTTTTCATAGGGTATTTGGCAAACTCCTCATATTAGTGAACACATGAGTTACAATACTTCACTGTATAGTCACTAAACAATTATAGCTTAACTAATAGGCATACCAAACCGATGCTTATGATGTGTTTGCTTCAGTGATTTTTTATTTATTTTTTTGCGAATTAATATTTTGGACTGTCATGCGTATGATTTGTCGGAAATGATCAATTAATGGAAAATCATTTAAGATGAATGCTTCAAATTAGGGAAAAGAATTCCCTAATCCAGAAAATGGAAAAAAAAAATTGAAAAAGGATTTATAAAAAGCACTTTTCTTTATCATGAAAAGTTTTCTGATACAAACGCCACCTTAGTTGTAATTCGACTTTATCCACAATGAATCGAAGACTTTCCTTATATGAGTCTCCATGCCAGAGAACTTTTCCGGCTGCTGTGAGTGGAGACCACGCATTGTCACTATTAAATGAGGAAGAAAAAGCTAAACAAAGGCATGAGAGAAGAACATAGTGGGGAATAGGGTGAGTATTCAAATCGCCTAGATAGGCTAAGAAAAACATGTTCACGGAAATTGGAAAGAAGGTGTGAGGAATCAGCAAGTTCTACTGCAAATTCCCCAAATTACCCTTTCTTCATCTTTTCACCAATAAATTATAAGGGTAAAAATGTACTTTTCCCCCATTACATTTGCTTTCCTTTCAATTTTCGTATCTTCCCAGACAAGGTAAATTCAATTGTTCACTTCTTTTAACTTGATCGCCTTCCAAACAGCAAGATAAATATATTATCTGCTCCTTATATTTTTTCTTCACCTTTATTTTCCTCACTTTCAATTTTTTTTTTTTCCGAACGTTGGATAAGATTGCATGTGAATGCCCCTTTCGAACGATAAGAACTGCAAAATGCATGGAACTTGATAAATAGGAGAAAAGACTGGAAGGACTCTAGAAAGATGATGAATGGCGATTAAAGTACAAATTGTTCAAACATAATGCCTACGAAAATTATTTATTAATATTAAGTATGGTCCTATAGTCAATATTTAAATATTTTCTAAAGCTTTGAAGTGTTTCCAGTTAAAAAAAAAATAAGAAGAAGAAGAAGAAAAGTGTGAGTTTCGTGCATTTATAGAAAGATACAAGGTATGTTTGTTGGAGTGAGAACTTTTTCTTGCTGAAAATGCTTTCAGGAATTCAATTTTAGAGAAAGTGAATAGTCTGGATTGTCTATCTTTTTTATGAGCGCACATATTTGCTATAATCGTGTTAGATAGATAATATTTTCTTGAAGACCAAAGAGTTTGTAAGGTTCAAGTTGCTCTCTGAAGCCTCGTGACTCCTCTAAACACTATTGAATTTTCCAACTATTCGACCGTGAGAAACCTTCCCGGATATCTAAGGTATGTCTTAGATATTGCAAATTTTTGTAAATTTCTTGAAGGAAATATTTTTGAATGCATAAGGAGCTATCTAGGTATTTCATCAAAATTATTTCAAATACCAAAGAGTTTGTAAGGTTTAGGGGTGTGCAAAATACCCGAGTTTCTTGAAGGAACCGGTCCGGCTTCCCCGGTTCCAATTTATGAAGCCTCGTGACTCCTCTAAACACTATTGTAACACTATTCATTATTTGGTGAATCATTTGTAAATTCGCTATGTTTACTTCTCCCACCGTCCATATCTCCAGAATTTGGTTTTTCGGCTTGATATATTTCTATGATCATATCCATGCATGTACATTTTTTTGATATAAATAGTATATAATTATAAATGAACCTAAATGTTCATAAATGGAGATGTTCATAAATGGAGATGAAAATCTCTTGTAACACTATTCTTTAATTTTTTTTTAATTTTTCCTCTTTTATATTATTTTCTTTATTATTTCTTTTTCCCTTTTTCATCATTCTTTAATAAAATTTTATCAAATAGTAAACTATACTAACATACCTAAAATATCAAAATACCTAAAATATATAATAAATATAAATACTTAATTTATAGATTGAATGTTTATTACAAGATAAAATTAAAGTTGAATATATAAATTAAAATAAGATTAATTAAAAATAATTTGTTTAATTATTTTTATTTTTAATTACTTAAATTAGAATTCAAATATTATTTATTTTGAAATATAATTTCAATTTTGTTAATTTAATAAGTTTGTTATTCGAGAAAAATAACTTTCCTATTATGGATATTAGAAATCCTATCCACCTTTATCCCATTTCCCCCATAGGATAATTTTATCTCCCTTATATCCGATTTTATCTTGTCTTGAGCGAGCACCAAACGTAGGATAAGATAAATCATATTCTATCCCAAATTTTATTTTGACTACTAAGCACAACCTAAGAGAAGTATAGGTAATTTGTTAAGAAATCTTCTCAAATACTTAAAGAGAAATGGTATTTTGTCAAAATCCTTTGAATTACCTAAGGAGAAGTCTACGTAATTTGGAAGGAAATCTTTTTGAATGCCTAAGCAGAAATCTAGGGTCATCAAAACACTTTTCGATTGTCTATTGAGAAATCTCTATACTTCGCAAAGAAATTTTTAAACACTTTGGATGATTACCAATCAATTTGATCGTTAGATGCCAAAGATTAGTTTTAGGTGTTTATCAATTAAATCTTTTTTACCTACGGAGAAATCTGGGTATTTTGTCAAGACATTTTTTGAATGTCTAAGGAGAAATCTAGATATTTTGTTAAGGAATTTTAAACTCATGGGATGATTTATGTGTTTACCAAATAAATAATTAAATACTTGAGATGAGTTCCAAGTATTTATCAAGTTAAATCTTTAAATATCTAAGAAAAAATCTAGGTATTTATTGATTCAATCATTTCAAGTGACTGAAATGAATTCTATATATTTTCCAAAGAAAGCCTCTAAAGTATCTAGGGTGATTTATTGGTGTTTATTGGTTGAAACTTTTGAATAGATAAGGAGAAATTTAGGTAATTCGTCAAAAATATTTTCAAATATCTAAGATCAGTTTAGGTTCCAAATGACGTTCCAGAAATTTTCATGCCTTTCCAATATTTTAAGTCCCAGATGCTTGTCATGCTTACAAAAAATTGATCCGTACCCAAGTTTACCTTCTTGAATCCTCAGGTAAGTAAGTGCAGGTACGTTTCTACCTTTACATCAGCATTTACGTCACATTTCATTACATTACATTAGAAAAATGGGTGTACCTCATTAAGATCCATATTCCCAACAAAAAGAGTCATTGCATTGCATTCACATTATAATACCTCTATGAACTTTCCTTCAAAGAGGAGAAACTGTTGACAAGTAAAATTTGGCTATTTCATTTAGTCATTTATTGTATAGGATAATTAGTGATCGACCCTGACCATTAAACAAAATACCATTAGCATAGTTCATGTTTGCATGTTTATTCAAGTCATGCGTCACAAGCAAATCACAGGGCCCTAGCACGATGTTACCATGTACCACCGCATGCTTGCTAGAAAGACTTTTCAAAGATGTGATTGGCCATGTCAATGGAACAGTTTAAAATTTACGGTCAACCCCTTGTCAATGTGATTTGATTCCCAGCAGTTATTTGGTTCGATAGTTATCGGCAGTTATTAATTCCTATATATTTCTATCCACTGTCCAATAATTTCAAACTCATATTTAATCTACAAAGAGGAGAGAGGTTACCTAAAGGGGTATTTTATATCATCTGCGCCATTTCAAACATGTTCTAATTAAACTCAATCGCGGAAGAGATAAAGAACCAAGATCTTGAACTCAAGGGGAAAACAAATTCAGCCATATTTTAAGAAAGAGGCCAGGCGGGGATTGGGTTTCCGAGTGAAATAAATTATGAAAACCCCCCTTATCATGTTGAATGATCACGACTGGCACTGGAAGGTGTTCAAGTTTGAGAGAGAGAAAAAGATTTGCCATTATCCCCTCGTCAATAAGAGCCATCTATGTAAATAAAGGAGGAATGTACGTGAAAGGGACAAGCAGAAAATTTTCGAGATAAGGGCGAAGCTTTCTTCCTCAACAGCCAAAAAATTATAGAGTGCAATTTCACAAAATCTAAGAGTGTGCATTTATTAATCGTTAGATCATGCTAAAAAATTACGGAGATATGGTAAGATAGATTTCTTTAGTTTGTCCGGTGGGATTGGTGAGAAAGTATCTGAATGTATGTCTTTGACATGATAAACCATACAGATCGGCTACTGGATCAAGACAAGAGAGCTCAACCCGTGGTCTCGCAAAAAAGGTGAGACCATAGGAATCGAGTATCAAACATTTAGAGAACCGGGGATCCGACCAAGAGCTACCAACTCTCACTGAGAAAGTATCTGATTGTATGTCTTTGGCATGATCAACCATACAGATCGGCTACTGGATCAAGACAAGAGAGCTCAACTTGTGGTCAGCTTTCGACGTGGCCAACTACCTCTATGATCTGCTCACGGGAAAAGTGCCAAAAAAGTCATAAACCTTTTGTCATTGTGCCGATTTGGTCCTAAACCTCTTTTTGGTGCCGATTTAGTCCTAAAAATTTTTAAGTTGTGTTAATTCAGTCCTTTCCGGCCAATTTGGCCAGATTTTGCTGACCTCGCCATCGGTCACGGTGACATGGACAACTTTTTATTAATATTTAATATTTTTGAATTTATTTATTTATTTATTTATTTATTCTGCTCTTCTTCCTCCAGCCCGGTCGCCGGACCTCGACGACCGGCCGAGGCGACGCCCGGCGAGGTCGAGGTCGACCTCGCCGCCCACCTCACTAGTGGCCGCGGGGCGACCTCGCGGCCCCGGCAGCAAGGGCGAGCCTTGCACACCCGCGCAAGGCCGCCCTCGAGGCTGGGCGGCGAGGGCGAGCCATGCCGCCCGCCGGATATGGCGGCGGGTCGGTGAGCAACGGTGGACGGCATCGGGCGGCAGCATTGCGGCGGTGGTCTCATGTTATCAAGGTTTCCTTGGCTTGGCCAGAGAGGACTCCTTTCTTTCTCGATCTCTCTCTCTCTCTCTCTCTCAGGTCCTGCCCAGATCGAATGCCCTCAGATCTCGAACCGAATCCTTGAAGACCGCGAGCTCCGACCTGGTCCGACCAATGCAACGCACAAAAAAAGACCGAGGCCTACCGGAGCTTCGGCGCTTGAAACCAAGCGCGGCCGTAGGCCGACGGGCGCGGCTTAGGTGCGGGCGCTTGAAACCAAGCGCGGCCGTAGGCCGACGGGCGCGGCTCAAGTGCGGTGGCTAGCGGTCTACCCTCCGACTCTCTCCCCCTACTCGAACCCCCTCACTCGCCGATTCGGCAAGCCGGCGAGGCTCGCCCTCACCGGCCATGGGCAAGGCTCAACCCTCGCCAAATTCGACGAGGGCGGCCTCGCACGGGCGGGCGAGGCTCGCCCTCGCCGCCCGCGCGAGGTCGCCCCCGGCCATCGGCGAGGTGGCCGGCGAGGTCGACCTCGACCTCGCCGGCCGTCACCTCTAGCCGATCGCCCGGCGACCGGCTAGAGGAAGAAGAGCAGAATAAAAAATAAAAAATAAATAAAAAATAAATAATAAATAAATAAAAAATAAAAATATTAAAATTCAAAAATATTAAAATATTAATAAAAATTGTCCACGCCACGGCTGGTCGGCGACAGTCAGCAAAATCCGCCAAATTGGCCGGAAAAGACTGAATTGGCACAACTTAAAAAGGTTTAAGACTAAATCAGTACCTAAAAAGGTTTAGGACCAAATCGCCCAATGACAAAAGGTTTAGGACTTTTTTGGCACTTTTTCCATCTTCTCACTGTCTTCACATTCACTGTCATTCCATCACCTGAGTATCCAACCTGCCCTTCGCCGGTCATTGTCAGCAAATTTTCCTCGCCGGTCAGCATGAACTCGCCTCGCCATCAGCCACCGTTCGACACAATCTTCCAATCTAGGTAATTAAACTTAATTTAAATATCCTATTGCCTAAATCGTGATTATTGTGATTTTAAACTTGATTTAAATAGAATTTTTATGCGATTAGGAAATTTCCTTTTTGACTTGTGCATAGTACCCGTGGTTTCGATCTTTAAGACTTAAAGATTGGATTCCCGATTATCATTATTTCCTATTTTTGAATGTCGCAAATCTTTGATTGTTTGGGCTTATTTATTGCATATTGTTAATTCAAGAAATTTTCCTATTTTGAAAATACAAGAATTGCATGCATTTTAGATACATTACAATTTCTAAGTTATAATTGCATATCTAGGAAAAACTATTTTCTAGTTTATTTTTTTTTTTTGTCGAGCCTACTCTACTCTTATTCTAACTCTCACTCTCAGATTTTTGCCATGCCTTTTTACAGGACATGAGAGTCACATTTGTAAGATGATTCCTATTTTAGCTTTAAAAGAAAGTCATAAAATATAAGATGCATGTATCATATCACGTTATTATTGCCTTGTCATTGTTGCTACATTATCAATGTCATGTCATCATTGCCATGTCATCATCTTGTCATGTCACCACATCAATGTCAACTAGTTATTGCATATTTTATTATCACAAATAACCATCATTGCATTTAGAAATTATGTGCAGGGCAACGCATTTATTTAATTATCATCTTGCAAATATTTAGAAATTAATCATGGTGAAGTTGTGCTTTGCTTAATGCATTGAGGTCTGCCCTATTTTTTAAAATATATTTATTAATTTGCTTTATTGAGTGTTACATTAATTGATCACATGCCCGCATGATCATCCATTGGATGTTAGTGGGCTAGGATTAAAACTTGCCAAGACCACCTTCTAGATATTTTTGAAAATAAACCAAAAAATTAATCTAGCATAATCAACTCTCCATATTAATCTCTAGTTCACAAAAATAATATATCCCCTCATGTCTTACTTGGGTTACTAATTGACTCACAATTGATTAGTGGTGACTCTTAATTAAATTGAATTGCATGTTAAATTGATAAAATCAAAAACCCAAAGTTGCGATTGGTATGGGTTTAGGAGAGTCCACTCTAACTCTTTGGCTTAGTTATTCATTAGCTTTCCTTTTGATTGTTCACCTCTAGGAAGGTCAGGACAAAAGTAATAATAGAAGTGTCAAATATCCGATTGTAACTCTATGGATGGACGAGATTTTGCTTGTTATGTATATAACTAACTCTCTTCGAGAACTCTAAAGGATAGTTTTCAATTTCCACCTATATTACCAGCTATTAATAGATTGATTTGCCAAATACTCAATAAGAACTTTTTTTTTTATCTAATTATGATTTAATGGTGGGTAGCTTGATATATTATATTCAAATTTCAAATTGCGATTCAATTATTTTAAATTTAACTTAAAACTTTAATAGAAGATAATGAGAGGAGAGGATATATAGTGATATTTAATTAATCCTGATTGGTTAATTATTTGGAAAGGGGACAATACATAAATCAGGATTTTTAGCCTACTTACTTCATAGAGTGAGGGTAGGGGAAGCAAGTTAAGTCTTCCACCATCTGACTTGCTTAGTCACATCGTAAATTGCAAACATCCGCTGCTTGTTCAATCAGTAAGCTTTTGGGATCTAAATTGAGTTATTGATGAGTTAAAAAAGGGTCTATCACAAATCCACTAACGGCCATTTTTCAGTTTTGCTTTATAATAATAATCCCATTATAATAGCTTGTTAAAATTTCAAATATTTCGTATCCTACCCGATTCATTATATACGAGTCAAAATGTAGATCTTTGACCAATTTGCCACCTCTAGTTATGCTTGAAGGTGAGGAGGGCGTTAGAATTAAGGAGTTTCTGGTTAAAAATCCAAATAATGAATTCATTATGGCAATTTTGAACCCAATATCACGATGGTAATAGTAATAATGTTGTAGTTCAAGTATGGTTATCGATATAGATATCAATTTGGACTTTAGTTACTTGAGTTTCAACAAAAATAACCACCGAGTATTTTCTAAGAGTTGGGATCTTCTCCATGAAGGGATACAATAACATTTTCTTTCTACTCTCTCATTTTATACCCCCCTTTTCTCAAACGACTAATCAATTACAGGAACCCCCTTTGCTTACATTCCAGAGCGCTTACACCTTCGATATGCGGCCTTTTATGGTTGACGACACATAAATAAGAAGTGGTGGGTAGGTCCACTGTCTCATTTCTCAGAGAAGTTAAATTTCTCATTCCATAAAGTGAATGTAAAGACAACCCGAAAGGATTAGCCTGCATACTAAATCTCAAAAGTGACATAGCCAGTGAGCGAAAAAAAGAAATCATTTTAATATCTGAAACAATAAGATAAATAATTGTTGCCGAATGTTCAACAATTTACGCTTTGTCAATAAATATTCTTGACTTTTTCTTTTAATCTTGCCTATAATGATCATAGATAATATTGTATCTTCAAATGCATACGAGAATCACCACAGCATGCATCTGATATGGATTCCCCACAATTGAAGAAATATAACAAACCTCAAGCAACTTGGCACAAAAAATTAATAAATGAACAGATGAATAAAACCTAAATGAAGCATCCCAGAATTGTTGAAGATTGCAACGGAGAATTGCTAGGCAAATCTCCTTTGGCAGTGAGCTTATATTACATTCACTCCCAGTGAATTTGACTATAAACCATCTGCCAAAGGAGTAAATGCCAGTAATTCGCCACTTACATGCCATACATACTACTAATCATGTGTATAATATAATATATTTCTGATTTTTGGGGCTTGGATGAGCAGCGTTAGAGCGCAATATCTATTTATAGACCCCTAAAAGGCTAAAGACATTTCCATGCACACAGCATATCCTGAGAACATCCAAAATCCTAAGATTTTTGGCACTTAAATTTGGGCAAAACAAAAAAGAAAAGCCAGTGGTCCAAGGTTTTTGGCGAGGGGACATATTCCTCTATCTAACTAATTGGAGACGCCAGATTTCCGTACAAGTTTAGTTTTAGCTTGATCTTGTCCATATTCCGAGAATATTCCTGGTGTCTTTTTCTTTAGGTTTAATAACATGAAAAACTACAAATTAGTACATCAGTGAAAAATTTACCTTCTATTAGTTTCTGTTAAATTTTACATCAATTTACTAAGTTAGATGATACGTGATAATTGACTGGTGTACTGGTTTAGAATTTTACTCTTCGTTTGTCACAGATGTATTAATTTGTGATTTTTCGTTATATTAATTCAATTTAATGAAAACCAACAGAGGGTCAATTTGTCAAAAATGTACTAGTTTTGGGATTTTTGTGATAAAAAAATTAGTTTTTGATAAATTTATCATAAGTTTACTAATTTAGATTTTTAGTGGTAAAAAAATTAATTTGGGATAAATTTGTTACAAATGTATTAATTTAAGATTTTTCATGGTATTAACCCTTTTTTAAAGGGGAAATGACATTAATTGCTTCCACAAATTCACATAGGCTGCGTTTGGTAGTAGGATGAAATTTGGGATATGATAAAATTATCCAACTCTACATTTAGTACCTCCCCAAATAAGATAAACTCAGATATAAATGAGATATAAATAGGATAAAATTATCTCATGGGAGAGTTGGGATAAAGGTGGATAAAATTTATATCCATATTAGGAAAGTTATTTTTATCAAATAAAACATTTCTTAAATTAACAAATTAAATTTATATTTCAATACAAATAATATTTGAATCTAATATAAGAAATTCAAAATAAAAAAATAGTTATTTTAATTTAATCTTATTGTTATTTATATATTCGCATTTAATTCAATTTTATAATATAAATTCAATAAGTAAATATAATATATATTTATATTTACCACATTTTTTAGGTATTTAAGTATTCTAGATATATGAGTACAATTTATAATTTAATAAAATTTTATTGGAGAATGATAGGGGAAGGAAGAATAAAAAAGAAATTAATTAAAATAGAGAGGAAAATAAAATAAAAATAAAGTAGGCAAGAGTGTTTGGAGAGATTTTTGCTATGTCTGCTTGTAAAATTTTTGATTCATTTATACTAGTATGCTTTTTATATTTGACTTTATCACTATAATTACCAAACCGTGGATATAATATAATAAAATATTTGGATTTTATATCCTATCCTATCTAATTCTATTATAATTAGAAATTCAAACAACCAAATGTAGTCATAAGGTTTACAAGAAGAGATATGTATACATGTTTGAGATATGTGTACAAAATTGATACCTTTTAGGGTGCGCTTGGTTGTTTGGACTTTCCGGATAGGATATAGATCAAATTGGATATAAATTGGATTTTTGATATTTATATAATGTTTGGTAAATATTCAAAAGCCCCCACTAGATTGAATGTTGCTCGTTCAAACGGATTAAATGTCTCCATAATGGCTCTGCCATCGACAAATCCCACCTCATTCCTTGTCGTATTCCACCTCCTCCACCTCTCTGTTCATGCCGAATCGAATGTCGACCGTTTAAATCTCCGAGCCCTTGTGGACGTCCATGCTGCCTAGACATCACCTCGTGGAAAGTCTTCTGCAACCATTGGTCCCTCCTCCATCTTCATCACCAGCCTGCAATCTTTAGATTTTGGGTTCATCTCATTAATTCATCCTTGTCTTCTTTGTTTCCATTATAGGAAGATAAATCTCATTGCTTATCAATCCACTTTGTTTAAAACATCATAAACGTATTCCGACTTTTGTCCTTCAATTATTATGTTGTTCAAAGATGGATTCTTAGGTCAAGGTCAAGCCCACTGTAGCTGAGGCCCAGTCGAGCTCCAATCTAGCTATGGAGCTCCTCCTTAGAGATGCTGTGGGTGCTAGAGGCTATGAGTGCCGATCATGGGTGGGTAGAGGGGACATATCATAGAGATGAGTGTGAGACATATCCTATCCTTGCATCCCAACTCTATGTAGGATTAATCCAGATTATATTTGGACATATTCAAATTTTTGATTGCCCCAAACTATGGATAGGATAAAAATTATTCTATTCGGGATTATAATCGGCCCACCAAATGCAGCCTGAGGTTTGATTCCCATTAGGATTTTATTAAGTTTCATTTTTACTTCAAGTAGGACATTATGTTTCATTAAATTTTCCTCTTTGTCGTTGAAAGTTGCAATTTGAGATCAAGGTCGAGCTCCATCATGGATGAGGTCCCATCTGGCCATGGAGCTCCTCCGTGGGAGGCTATGGGCAGCAGCAGAGGCTGTGGGTGGTGGAGGCTGTCGATGCCAACTATGGCTAAGTAGAAGGGACATAGAAGAGAGATGAGTGTGAGACATATCTTATCTCGATATATCACATCCCTTAGGTGAGATTATTTAATATGGACTATACCTGGTCAATATCAGGACATATCCGGATTTTGGATTGCCTTAAACACTGGATTTGATCAAAGTTATCCTGTTCAGTGTTATAACTGGCCCAATAAACGCAGCTTGGGGGTTTAATTCTTTTTTGGATTTTATTGAGTTTCATTCTTAGTTCAATTAGGATACTATGTTTCTCTATTTTACAATATTGAATATAATGAGAGGGCAATGCTTTTCTTCTTTTCCTTTTCGGTCAGTGGCAAGACTCTTTCAATTGATGGAAAAAAGGGGGAAGAAGCAAAAAAAAAAAAAAGGAAAGGGAAAAGAAATCAATGAACTGAAAGGGATGAAAAAAAGAAAGCATATGTGCTGCTACGAGTTTCCTCACAAGCAATTTGCTTCCTTTCTAGTGGTTGAAAGCGAATCAATACACTTTTTAGCCACCGCCCAGTACGTTTCAATTGGCATGAAAGGGATGTCAATTTGACACTAGAACATACTCCGGACCTTCCATTTCACGGAATCCGGCAAAGGCTTTTTGTCCCTTTTCCATTTTGTACTCCCATGCAATCATTCATGCATTTGTTCCATATCTTGGAGTTCAATTCACTCCTCAATTAAACTACCCGTAATGCATGGGATGCAATTATCATTTAAATCTATCTACATGAGGTGATATATATTAGGACACTAATAATAAATTAAATGACTTCTCAATGACATGCAATGTGTGACATGCATATTACAGAACTAACTAATTCCATATAAGATATGTATGCAATATTTTTTACACTGAATATAGAAATTCATTTAATTTAATTTTTTGAAGTTATGGATAAGAGCAAAGTTCATGAGCCTTAACTTTAACAACACAACTTTCGATTGTTTATCTACAATTCAAATATTTTTGTTTACAATTGAAAAAAAAAGGCGGATAAAGAGAAATAATCTCCAAATATCCTTACATAGTATAACTTACTTTTAAAAAAATTAAAATAGTAGAAGTAAAGAAACCTTCTTAATAGAAAAATAAACAAAAGTAGAAGAAACCAAAGGCTTGTATCTTTCATTAATTCATTTCGTTCAATGAATTACATTCATCTATGAAATTCATGTATCATTTAGTCTTTAAAAGGTTCTTCTCAAAGAAGAACAATTTTCTTCTTATTGACACTAGGGGTATACAAAGGAACCCAGAATCGCCTAGACCACTTGGAACTGGATTGGACCAACTCAGAATTAGTGGTTTTTTAGGTCCGATTCATGATTCCAATTTGTAGGAATCGACGAGTATTGATATGATTCTCAATTCCATGGGCAAATCTGCCCACCTGCCCATCTAGACCAAACCGATATTATAATAATACATTAATTTTTAATGTTAAAAAATGAAAATTCGAAATCACTAGATCTGAAATTTAAGGCTCATTTTCGTTATTCTCTCTCATGTATCTCTTAGTTCTCCGTCTCCATCTCTCTCCAAATCACTCGAACTCTCTTCGTCTCCATCTTTGTTTCTCCATGTCGCAACCTCTCTTTCGGCACCCTCTTACGTGGACACTTGCGGAGGCTAATGGCTTGCTAAGTTTATTAGGCTTAGCTTGGGCTCTCCCAAGCCCGCCAATTCACGACTTATGGTTCGAGTTTTCAACCTTTAAGTTGATTTTAAATAGGAATAGCCACTAATTAATTTGGGGTGGGTTAATTAGAGACCCAAGCGAAATATTGAGAGAAATATTTCGCTACTGCGCAATTAGAAAAACTAGGATCGATGACTTAATTACACCAGTTAATCACTAATGCCTTTCTGGTATCTAATCTTTGTTTAAACCTTAAGGCTTTTTGGATTTTGAAGGATTTTTCCATGCATTTGTGGAGAAAAACATATTTTTGGTATTTCTTTTTTTTTTTAACATAAAAGTACTTTTCGGATTTTTTTTATATCTTTTTTGAAAATATAAATCATTTTTAACTTTTTCTAACTTTTTGGGAAAACATAGAATAATTTTTGGATTTTTCTGATTTAAAAAATAAATTATTTATATATTTTTTTATTTTTGATTTTTATTATTCAAATATTTTTATATAATAGTATATTATTAAAAAAACATGGGCCTGAAGCACGGGCCTAGCCCGCAGCTTCCCTTCCTTTTTTCCTTAAAAACATTCCAAGCCCATTTTAGACAAAACCAGGCTCACTTTAGTTAAAAGAAAATGCCCAGCCCAGGTTTTAAGTCCATCCAAATCCAGCCCACACGTATGGCCCGAATCTGCCCAAAACCCTACCCGATTGAAGACCTGCACCTGACCCGGCTCTTGACCCGGGACGAAGACGCTACCGGCTTCCTCTTTCTCTGCCGTGAGCCCCGACGGGTACGGCTGGGACGTCACCGGGCAATAGTTCAGCGCCGATGACAACGGCGGCGTGGTAGGGCAGCAGCAGCGAGTTGCTCGACCGCGCCGAGATACAACGGCAATGGCAGAGGATGAAGGCCGAGCTCGCTGCGGGCTGGCCACAGTGAGCAGCGTCGGTGCCTCAAGAGCCGTAGACACAACGACGGGCAGCGATAGAGATGACAACGAGTAACAGCAGCTTGCGTCGAGCTCTGAGTGTGGGAACGACAGTAAATCGTGACACCGTGGTAAGGCAAGCGGCGTCGTAAGGCGGCATGGCGATAGTAGCGAGCTGTTCGACTAGGCCGAAATGCAATAGGTAGTGGCAGACAGGAGAGGTCAAGCTCATTGTGGACTGGTCGAAAGGAGCCATGAAAGACAAGATGGCAGGTTGTCGGCGCGAAACTTGGCTGCGATCAGCAAGCCGCTGGATCGTCATAGGCCAGAACGACGGTGTCCATAGGTACAGGCACGACGATGAACAGGTGACGTACAGCTCGGCTCGTTGTTGCTGACTCGATTTTAATCTGTGAGAGGGGCGGCGATGGGAACAACGATTGTCAAGGACAACATCAGGGGGATGGACAGTGGCGGCGTCAGGCCAGGCATTATAGGCGACGCTGAAGCAACGACAGATGGGGTCTGGCGGTAGCGATCGTAGCGTTAGTGACTGAACAGCAATGGCGTCGAGCCAGGCGTTGCGTGTGGTGAAGAGGCCTGATCCCATGGACCTTCTTCCCTCAGATATGGTTCTCAGGACCTCCGCTCTCCTCAGATCTCGCACCAGAACTGCCTCTCCTTCTCCGGCCAACCTCCCCTCCTTAGATCTCCGCCTTGCTCGCTCTCGGACCTCCCTGATGTCTCTCGAGGGAGTTCTCGGAGCTTGCTGCCTTTGACCTCCCCCTCTCCCTGTTTTGGCCTTCCCCCCGACGCCTTATTTATAGGCGAAAGGGGGTCGGTCAACGGAGGCTTTTGTCGCCGGTCTTTGGCGGGCCGACCGGCCTTGGTGCGGCCGAACCGGCGTCTCCTCAGCCGCCCACTTGCTTCGCTTTGAAGGTGCGTCCCATCCATTGCCAGCTTACTCCTCCTCTCTCCGCCGTAGGCTGTCCTCACGCGTGTCATCGTTGTTGCGCATGAGTTGCAGAGGCGAAAGAGGAAGGAGGAAGGGAGAAGAAGAAAGAAGGAAGGGGGCCGGGCTTGGGAAAAAGAGGATGGGCCCTGGGCCCTTGTGGGGGGGGGGGGAATGAAGAAAAAGGGGCTAGAAAGGGGCTAGACGTGAGGTCTTTTTTATTTATTATTATTATTATTGTTGTTATTATTAAGTAAATTATTCGAAAAAGAAATAAATAAAATAGGAAAATAAAGCATAATGGATGCAAAAAAGAAGAAAATAGAAATGAAGGCCTAATTGATGCGAAAATCATTTTTTTAGGATTGCATTGGTCCCTAATTTTCTTATGCAATTTAATCATAAATACCTAACCAAAATTTATGTGTCAACACTCCACTCATGGTACCACGCGTGTCTTGATTCACAACTACACCTCTCAACTTCTATTGACTCATAGTTGGGCCGCAGGTCATCACCTCCCCCTCTCAACTCATGATTGCGCCTCCCACCTTTGATCAACTCATGGCTGCGCCTTCGACCATTCATCACTTCCCTCCCTTGCTCTCAATTGCTCGCCTCCATTTGCTATAAGTTCGAATCTCTAATCTTCAATCTACTCACTAAATCCTATAAGTTATTTGTTTGTTTGGTCAGCTTAGGTCAAATCCCTAAATCCCTAAATTTCTAAAAGCCTCTCTCTCTTTTTGCCAATGATGATGATTTCTCTGCTCGTCTTTCATTATTACTAGAGAAAACTACTAAGAAAGGTCTTGGGATTTGCTTTGTGGTGTGGGTTTTCTATCAAGATGACAAGGATTGGAAGATAAAGTTGTTATAACGACCCTAACTCCATCTCCAAGATCTTCAATGGTGGGGGTTATTTCACGACATTCCAAGCTCATCGCCATCCTGATTTTTTTTTTTTTTTAATCTTGTTGATAAACACATGCAAAAACGTGAACAAACAAACTCTCTGGACAAATAACAATTGGAAGATTGGGACATACATCACACAAAGGATACTACTTTATATTATGACAGAACATTTACAAGCCATTTCTCTATAGGTCCTCTTTCATTTTTACATCACACTATAAGTATCTACATAGGCTAGGGGAATTCCTATATCCTCTAGCATGACTGCATCTCCTACAACTAACGTGAGACTTCCATGCCTATAAGTCTAAAGGATAAGGGAGTGAGTTGGGGGACTCAGTAAGTAAAAACCCCAATTTTTTACTAAGAAAACATCTCATCATCAAAATTTAGCAGATACAACACTTGCAATACAATGTCGATGGTAGATCAATAGTAAACTTATTACTACATCTTGACTATGTGCAGATGTCCATTACAGCATACTTCAATGCATACTTACCTTCAGCTTATCAATAAACACATCAACATATCATAGTTATGCATATACCGGCACACATAAAGGATTCATTTAACTTCGTCCTAGCTCAACTAGGTCTTCTTGATGTGAATCGTTGCGGAAGGATCGTTCTACGAAGGCCCAGATGGTACGAATTGCAAACCTCGACCTCCAATCAAACCTGTGATTGGCAACCTCGGTATAAACGTGACCTGTTGACGAACGCGTGTTAACCAACCAACGTTATAGACCCTCGAGCGAAAGAATTTGCTATCTCGCTCGATAAGTCAAATCAACCGCCAAAGAGAATCTTGAGAAGGTCAAGTCCTCAAAAGAGCAGTAGAAGAAAACCTCTCAATTCTTGTCCTTAAAAATAAAATATGTCTCTGTCCCCCAAAGAAATTCAGTTAGTCTTATATATATAGGCCTTCTAGCCGCCACACAAACCCTAAAAAAAAAAAACTAATGCGTCATATTCTAGAATATTCCTATTCTAGAATATTCCTAAACAAGAAGAATATTCCTATTTGAATTAGTCAAATATTTGGTGACAAGATAATTAAATTGCGTCAATATTTCCAAGAATCTTCAAGATTTGATCCAAGGTCATCTCCACGCCAAAGATCACGAACCATGACACCAACAGCTTGCCTAAATTGCTTGGCCCGCGCTCGAGTGATTGAACCAGTAGGAATAGATAATGGGCCTTAGCACCTCCTTTTCAATATGGCTCGATGTCCACATCATTCCCTCCCCCGTGCAAAGGATTTTCCCTTAAATCATCACTGGCATAAAAAAGAGTCAAGTCATAAACATTAAATGTGGCACTAACGTCATACTTACCTGGAAGATCGAGCTTGTAGGCATTATTGTTAACTCTTTCCAAAACCATGAATGATCCATCCCCTCGCGGTAATAACTTAGAATGTCGTTGCTAAGGAAATCTCTCTTTGCGCATATGAACCCAAACCCAATCGCCGGGTTCAAACACTAGTTCCTTGCGCCCTTTGTTGGCTTGCCTTGCATATTACTCAGTCTTGCGCTCAATATTTGCGCGCGTCTTCTCGTGTAACGCCCTGACAAATTCAACTTTCTTTGCTCCATTTAAATCCACACGCTCATCAACAGGTAAAGGGGTTAAATCTAACGGAGTTAACGGATTAAAACCATAAACAACCTCAAATGGTGTAAATTTAGTAGCAGAATGCATGCTCTTATTATATGCAAATTCAACATGTGGCAGACAATCTTCCCAAGATTTTATGTTCTTTTTAATAATAGCACGCAACAATACCTCAAAAGTTCTATTAACTACCTCGGTTTGACCATCGGTCTGTGGATGACAAGTAGTAGAAAATAACAACCATGTTCCTAAATTTTTCTACAATGTTTTTCAAAAGTAGCTAAGAAATTTAGAATCTCGATCTGAAACAATCGATCTAGGCATGCCATGCAAACTAACAACTTCCCTAAAGAACAAATCAGCAACATGAGATGCATTATTAGTTTTATGACAAGGTATAAAATGAGCAATCTTTGAAAACCGATCAATAACCACATAAATAGAATCTCTACCATACTTAGACCTAGGCAATCCTAACACAAAATCCATAGAAATATCAATCCAAGGATGCGTTGGAATAGGTAATGGTGTATACAAGCCATGCGGTTTAGTTGTAGACTTCGATTACTTACAAGCAATGCATTTCTCACAAACACATGTGGCATCTCTCTTCATATGTGGCCAATAAAAATGTTCATGCAGCACTTCATAAGTCTTATTAATGCCAAAATGCCTCATTAAACCACCACTATGCACTTCTCGCACCAACAATTCACGCAAAGAACATTTAGGCAAACATAGTTTGTTTTCACGAAAAAGATAACCTTCATGCCTATAAAATTTCTCAAATGTAGCGTGTTCACATGCTTCATACACTCTCCCAAAGTCATCATCATCAGTATATAAGCCCTTAATATGCTCAAAACCTAAACACTTTGCTTCTAAAATAATTAAAATGGCATACCTTAGAGAAAGTGCATCGGCTACCACATTCTCCTTACCTTTCTTGTACTTGATCACATATGGAAAAGTCTCAATGAACTCCATCCATTTGGCATGTCTTTTATTCAACTTTTGCTGCCCTTTCAAGTACTTCAAGGTCTCATGGTCGGTGTGGATTACAAACTTGTTTGGCCATAGATAATATTGCCAAGTCTCCAAAGCTCGCACTAAAGCATACATCTCTTTATCATAGGTAGGATAATTCAATGTTGCTCCACTCAATTTTTCGTTGAAATAAGCTATGGGACACCCTCCTTGCATCAACACAGCTCCAATTCCTGTACTAGAAGCATCGCACTCTATCTCAAAAGTAGCACTAAAATTTGGCAAAGATAACAAATGAGCATTAGTCAACTTATCTTTTAAAAGATTAAATGCTTTATCTTGCTTTTCTCCCCACATGAAACCCACTTGCTTCTTGATAACCTCAGTTAAAGGTGTGGCAATGGTGCTGAAATTTCTCACAAATCGTCAATAAAACTCGCCAATCCATGAAAACTACGCACCTCTCTTATGGTCTTAGGTGTTGGCCATTCACGGATTGCTTTGACCTTTTCTTCATCAACTTGTATACCATCAGCACTAACAACAAATCTTAGAAATACTAATTTGTTGGTAACAAAATAGCACTTCTTTAGATTAGCATATAATTTCTCGGCCCTTAAAACCGTAATATTATTGATTGCTAGGCAATTGACACACATTCGCCAAGTTCCATCCTTTTTTGGCACCAACAAAACAGGGACGGCGCATGGGCTAAGACTCTCTCTCACATACCCCCGTTCCAAAAGTTCGCTAACTTGCTGCTGAAGTTCCTTTGTCTCCTCGGGATTACTTTGATATGCGGGTCGATTATGTAATGGCACACCAGGAATCAAGTCAATTTGATGTTCTATGCCTTGAATCGGTGGTATCCCTCGAGGAAGTTCATCAGGAAAGCCATCTTCAAATTCCTGCAATAAAGACACAATAGGACTAGGCAAACTTGGGTCAAGATCGTTAGTAGAAAACAAAACCTCCTTATACACAAGTATAAGCATTGGTCGATCTAGAACTAAAGCTCCCCTCACTTCACTTGATTTTGCATAAAAATTATTTTGCCTCTTTTCTTTCCTCTCTTCTTTTCCCTCGGTTTTTACCACAATTCTTCTCTCGGCCTCTCTTTTTCCTTGCGTCTCAGACACACCACACAAGCCCTCGGATTTCTCACATTTTCTCTCTCTCTCTCGACTTCTTGTTGTAACTTTAATTGATCTTGATACACCTCACTAGGTGTCATTGGTACCAAGGTATAAGTCTTTTGATTCATCATTAATGAATAACAATTAGTATACTTATCATGATGTACCTTTCGATCATATTGCCATGGTCTTTCAAGTAAGATATGACCCGCTTGCATAGGTACAACATCACACTCTACCTCGTCCTTGTATCTCCCTACCTCAAATGGAATTCGAACTTGCTTCGATACTTCCACCTCACCACTATCATTTAACCATTGAAGTCTATAAGGCCTAGGGTGCTTTGTCGTCTTCAAACCCAACTTATTCACCATAATACAACTTGCCACATTCGCACAACTACCTTCATCAATTATCATACTACAAATCTTACCATTCACCACACATCTTGTATGAAACAAGTTATCTCTTTGTTGGTGATGCTCCTTCTCTTTTACTTGCACACTCAAAGAACGCCTAACCACCAATAAGTCTCCTTTTATAGCCACTTCTCCATCACTACAATCCTCTAATGGTGGCTTCTCATTATCCTCTTCTTCCCTTTCACTTTCGGACTCAATAACACCATGTCTAGTCATGATCATCACCCTCCTATTAGGGCATTGATTTGCCATATGACCCCTGCCCAAACACTTAAAACATTTAATCTCACAAGTTCTAGTGTTAGGGTTTTCGGTTTTACCTGAAGCCGAATTCGTTCCAACTTTACCGTCCCTCTCCTTCTCCTTTGAGGTTTCGATTTTGGTGTTGTTTCCTCTCCAATTTGGCTTCTCATCTCTCTTCAAATTGAATCTCCAATTCTAATTTGAATGTTCACTCTTGTGATTTCGATCCAACTTCAATTGCCACTAAACTTTGATGGTTTTGTCCACCAATTCTCCACCACCCTTGCTATGTCTCGGCTCAAACCACTCAAAAATCTTGACTTTATAGCCTCACAATCCTCCACCACATTAGCACGGATCATGGTAATCTCCATCTCCTTGTGACACTCTTCCACGCTTTTATTGCCTTGTGTGAGATTTTGTAACTTTTGAAACAAATCTCGGTGGTAATGACTAGGTACAAAACGCCTTCTCATCACCGCTTTCATCTCATCCCACGTCTCTATCGATCTTTCACCATTGCGCCTCCTATTAGTCACAAGTTGATCTCACCAAATTATAGCATAATCAGTAAATTCAACAACTGCAATTTTTACCTTTTTGATGTCGGAGTATCGTTGGCAATCAAATACCATCTTCATGCGTTTCTCCCATTCTAGATACGCATCAAGATCATTCTTCCCTTGGAAAGAAGTAATCTTCATCTTGATACGCATCGGGATCATTCTTTGCTCTGATACCAAGTTGATGTGAATCATTGCGGAATGATCATTCTACGAAGGCCCATATGGTATGAATTGCAAACCTCGACCTCCAATCAAACCTGTGATTAGCAACCTTGGTATGAACGTGACTTGTTGACGAACGCGTGTCAACCAACCAATGTTATAGATGCCACGAGCAAAAGAATTCGCTATCTCCCTCGATAAGTCAAATCGACCGCCAAAGAGAATTTTGATAAGGTCAAGTCCATTATCTTCTCAGTGTCTAAACCCTTGGGCTCCATTCCACCTTCTAAATCGAGCATCTCGATCATCCTCCATGTCGGCCTTATCATCATCATAATGCCGCTGCTTTCTATGTCGTGTTCTAGAGGTGTCTCGCTAATGTTGTAGCCTTCCCCGGGGTATCTCTCGGTCACCATCAACCCTCATGTCATTCCCCATCATTCGGCCACTAAGCTCCTCCACTACGCCCTTCAATTGTTGGATGCTTTCCACGAGCGCTTCATCCCTTCATATGGAGCCAACCTCTTTTTGATTCACACTTTCTTCGTGCGACATATTTTAGACCTGCAAGTAAACATTAGTCACAAAAATCCTCACCAATCATTCCCTCACGTGTTTATCTCAAAGTGTTTGTCACTCCCCTCGTGTTTAACTCAAGTTTAGGCTTTTTTCACCCTCAATTAAGCTTACACACTCTTGCCTTTTTCCTCTCGTATTCTCTTTTCAAACCTCTTTATCGAACTCAAAACCTTTCTCTCAACCCTCTCACGACAATTAATCGAACTAATCAAACAAGATTAGATCACTATTGATTTTGATTCAGCAAGTAACAATTTCAAACCAACAAGTACAACCTTCGAAATTCCAATTGAAACGCAAATCACTACTGGTTTTGTTTCAATTTGGTCTACTAACAAATGAGTCGCCTTTTTTTTTTTTTTGTTCGGCTAATTTTTTTTTTGCTGAAGCTGTTTTTTTTTTCTCTTGCACACTTTTTTTTTGTGTGCATTTTCTTTCTCTTCTTTTTTTTTCTTTTTTTCTTTTTTTTTTGACGAACTCAGATACAATTTAAGATGCTAGAAAATAAAATTTAAAACTAATAGCAAACAACTATGTATGGAAGCACAAAAGCAATCGGATCCCTAAATTAGCTAGAACCGAAACCCTAGCTCAATAAATCTCAAATTTCTGAATATCAACAAAAAATTAAAAATAAATAGACCTTGTAGAAGCAAGCTCTGATACCAAACTGATGTGAATCGTTGCGGAAGGATGGTTCTACGAAGGCCCAGATGGTGTGAATTGCAAACCTTGACCTCCAATCAAACCTGTGATTGGTAACCTCGGTATGAACGTGACCTGTTGACGAACGCGTGTCAACTAACCAATGTTATAGACGTCACGAGCGAAAGAATTCGCTATCTCGCTCGATAAGTCAAATTGATTGCCAAAGAGAATCTTGATAAGGTCAAGTCCTCAAAAGAGCAGTAGAAGAAAACCTCTCAATTCTTGTCCTTAAAAATAAAATATATCTCTGTCACCCAAAGAAATTCAGTCGGTCTTATATATATAGACCTTCTAGCCGCCACACAAACCCTAAAACCAACCCTAAAAAAAAAAAAACTAATGCGTCATATTCTAGAATATTCCTAAATAAGAAGAATATTCGTATTTGAATTGGTCAAATATTTGGTGACCAAATAATTAAATTGCGCCAAGATTTCCAAGATTCTTCAAGATTTGATCCTAGGTCATCTCCATGCCAAAGATCACAAACCATGACACCAAAAACTTGCCTAAATTGCTTGGCCCGCGCTCGAGTAATCGAACCAGTAGAAATAGATAATGGTTCCTTAGCACCTCCTCCTCAATATGGCTCGATGTCCACATCACCTCTCAAATCGATCAAGGTTTCAAGTTTCATGCTTGGGCTTCCTAAGTCGACTAGGGCATCTCAGCTCAACAAAGGCTTCTCAAGGCTAGCTTCACGAGGCCTTCGGGCTCAAATCCAAGCGTCCTGACTCAATTATGGCATCTCATTTTCGTGAACTAGGCAACGTAACTCGTCGTATGGGGTAAAGGTGTGCTCTCAGTCCATCCTTCATCCCAACCTGATATTGTTCTCTTCGGGGCATGCTCCTAGACCATTCTCCCTAAAGAATTTGCCCTTGATATAGCCAAAACGCATTTATGGCATTTATCTTTCCTCTACGTGACCATATGTCATATACCACACAACTCGGTTTCTTGTCTTTCCTCTTAACCAACGTATTAAAGGTTCGAGGGCATGCTTATTCAAGTATGTGTGCCATGACTCTCATTACCATACTATACAACATGTTGGACATGATTCTTGGCTCATGGCTTGAACCACATGCCTGAGCCGATTTCTTTACCAAGCAAGACTTGGAACTGGCACACTTCAATGCTATACCAAGATTTCATGGGCTTATGTGATCCCCCTACCAAACAAAGCTGGGATCTAGCACACCTTAATGCTAATCCAAGGCCTCGTGGCCTTGGGCGATCCCCATGCCACACAAGACTTGAATTTGGCACATCTTGATACCAATTTCAAGGTCACACAGTCTTAGGCCATCATGACTTAATGTTGATTCCAAGATGAATGAACATCGACCTTATCTTAAGGCATGAATGCATTCAAGTATGTAAACATGAGCAAACCGTATAAAAGAATAGTATAACATACACATGACTTACATGGGTGGGCACACAACTAAATTCAATGACGTAGCCTATCGTCCTAGCCTAGAGTTAGGAATTTTACTTACGTATAAAGGCATGAAGAAATCGATTGTCAACATTGACACAAATTAAACCCAAATGAGAGTGCAACCAAGTCCAAGCAATATAACTCATGGCTTGAATCGACATACCTCAATGCTAGTCTAAAGCCGAGTAAGGCCCATCCGTGACCTAGAGAGCAATTTGGCTTAGGTATGTAAATACGTGAGCAATCAATAAGCAATCAATCATTAACATGCATAAAACTAAGCACGGGTGTGTATACAACCAAACTTGACGTAGGCTATCGCCCTAACCAAAAGTTAGAGATTCTACTCACCTTCGCTGAACTTCGATGAACTAGAGGTGTTTTTACTAAGACATGGCCGTCTAGTTAGATGGTAGTCGAGCAAGGTCGAGAGGGAAGACAAGAGGCATGTAAGGACATGAGGAAGAGAAAGTGAGCTAAGGGTGAGAATGAATGGGATGGTTCTCCTATTTATAAACTCAAACCTCATCATTACTTATCCAAATGGCCCAATAGGCTTTCTTGAGATGGCACGCCTATTTGGAAGAGGAGGCACACCTACCTTGAAGAGGTGGCATCCTAAAGCCCTAGGGGAAAGCACTTGTTAGCCTTCTTATTGGATCACCTATATCATGTCATCATGACTTAGCCTACTTGCTCTCAAAGGAAAATCTTATAGTAATGATGACCATATCTTTCATGGACACCAAAGTCAATGACTCACCGTTTTCATTAAATGCCTAGATTTGTTAATCATGAGACTTGGATATTTATCACATGCCTATTTCAAGACTTGCTCTCCAAGTTAAAACCTTCTAGTATCTTCCATGGACACGCTTATGAGTCACCTTTGTAATCATAACTTCGCCAACTTGCTCTCCAAGCAAGATCTTAGGTGAATCTTTAATGACCATCTAAGCTAGAGACTCACCTTCCTCATTTAATACCCAAGATATGGTAATTATGAAGCTTAGATTTTTGGCACATGTTTCATGCCTTTACTTGCTCATTACGCTAAGCATTCTAGAATGTTATATTTTGTCCTCTTCCAAGGAACATGGCAAACATGGAAATAATGCCATTATTTGCCATTAGAAGCGCTAATGGGATTGAGCGAGGGCTCTTTATGTTCATCCACGATTGACCATTTCAACTGAATTGAGGTTCGTAACCAAATCACCATTGGCATTAAATGACTAACTAGGTTCTAAAGTGTTCTAATTTGTCCTTTTCCAAAGAACATGGGAAATTAACCATTGGAAATGCAAATGAGACTGGGCAAGGGCTTTTCGTGTATGTCTTCTTTCGACCGTTCCGACACACCTAAGATTCGTGGTAAAGCCACCTTTGGTGTGCTTATCATAGGTGAAAATGCCTACTTCAGCTAGGTCGATGGCCTAGGGTATGGCTCACTAGCTAGTCTTTGGGTTGGCACTAGTTGAGCAAACTAGGCCCGTGATCCATAATAAGAGGCCCATGGCCAGTCCTCGACTAGTCCATGGTCGACTTCCGATTGTCATGTGGTTATGTGGGATCAATCAATTTGTGACCAACACACAGTTGCACTAGGTTGACTCATGGTCCTTCACGATCGGTACATGATTGAGTGGAATCACCCACGATGGAAACATGACCTCTCGGAATCGATCTATGGTGATATGTGACCATCCTTTGATCAACACTTAAGGTCAGAGATTCATCTATTGGTTGAATAGCTCGTATCCATTTGCATGGTCATTGGATTGGTCCGTGGCTAATCTCTTAATCAATCCATGGCTGATTTTTTTATTGGAACATGGTTAATCCCTTAGTTGCCCTTCCAATGGAGTCGATCGATCCATGGCTGATCCTTGGAATAATTCATAATCAATCCTAACCATTAGCACATCAAACTCATAGCCATTTCTTATGGGGTCAGAAATCGCAGATGGTACAATTGTTTTCCAATTCTAGTACATTTCTTAGGAGCAACTGTTGCGTGCAAACCCTGATGTCTCCGGTATGATCTTCAAGTAGCTATGGTGGCTATGTTTCTTCAGTCCTCTATTGGATATTGGCAACTGTACAGCTGTATCTATGGGACTTGTAGTTCGCCCATTAGATGTTCGTGAACATTTCTCAAAGAAAGGAAAAAAAATGGAAATTTTATAGTTTGTAGAATGTGTGGTGGCTTGTGAGTGGTGGCATTGATCCTGAGGTGGGCAATATTAATTGTTGGAAATGATCATGGTGTAGTTGAGAATGTGTTTTGAATGAAGTAGGCGTACATTACTCTTTGTTGATGATGTTATAATGTGATCATTGTGAATCAATAATATTCTCTTGCATTTGGATTATCGGGTTGAAATGCATGCCCTCTGCTTGATGGAATTCCCGAATGAAGTCAGCATGTGTTATGTTCAAACCAGAAATTTTCTGGTTGCACAGACGTTATAATTAAAAGAATGGCAATATTTGGTTGATGTTTGGTGAGACCGGTTCCATAAATCCACCCAGAAACTAAACCCGACCAGGGTCTGGTTTCCGGGTGGATCCATGCAATTAATGGGCGGTTCCTAGTTCCATTTTTTTGGAACTAGGCCTTAGCGGATTGTTCCCGATTCTAGGGTGGGAACCACCTACCCAGACCATACACAATTCTAGTTGACACTGAATTTTCCCAATAGATAAATTTACAAAATTCGAGATTTTGATTGTGGTAAGACTTGTTTCTTGACCAAAAAAGTTAGATTAGAATCTCAATAGTACCTAATCTCTTTTGGACAGTAACATATTGGCGCGTAGGATATGAATTACTTAAGCACACACTCCTTATAGATCGCGTGACTTGGTGCGATGGCATAAATCCCTAGATAAAACGTAGGTTTTTTGTTTTGGAGGAGGGGGGTGGCTGCACTAAGAGATAAAAGAAAGGTCCCTCTTTTGTCGAAAAAAAAAAGCCAAGGACCTCTCTTTTCTATACGCAACGCCAGAGGGATAGACCTCCCAAAAAGATTCAAGGCTGAATTCGTTTTTTGTTTTTTTTTTTTGGCGAGCTCGGACTCAAGTTTGGTTGTGAACCGATTGGCTTGAATAAATAAGCCCATTTCGTATATCAAGTCTTCTGTATTTTCCTAAGCCCACACGTAGAAGACCCAAGTTTAACAGTCATTTGGACGTGGCCTATGAATCCGACCCAAACCTACATAGGCCCGAGATTGGTTCTAATTCGGACCGGACCCAAGGGCCCGGCCTAAGTCCTTATTTTTGTTTTTTTTTCTTAATTTAAAAGGATTAGACAATAAAAAAATTTGCGATTTTTTTTTTTTTTTAAAGAGACAGAAATAGCTCAGAGATGGGACTTTATTAAGTCGTTGAGTTTTAGCTCTAGACTTGGCTTAATTTTAATTAATTAGCATGCACCTAGTCTAGGGATTTTAGGGAACACCTTTATATGAGTTTTGTAGATTGATCATCTAGGTAAGAAATTGGACTCAATTTAAATTTAGCTCATGGGGTTGCTGTCCCAAGTCTTAATAGCAAGGGGCCATGTGTATTCTATACTTGGTGCTTTATTGAGTTTATATTCCTACACTTTACTTGTATCACATTAATTGTGATTGCCTACTTTTATTTGGTAACATACTCATGCATGGACATCATTTAGGGGCAAAGGATAATAAAATCATCAAAAATTGTATGAATCATTTAGGCAACAAATCAATTAAATTAGGGTACAAAAGGGCACTGGTTAGACAATTAACATAATCAAGTCCGCGACCATAGATCTTTAGTTGTGTAGAAAGTGAGGTATGTTTCAACATTTCACTTGGTTTCTAGCCACCCTTTATTAGGCTAGTAGCAGCTCCTAGTTAAGTTAAATTCCATAGATAGATTTATTTGGGATAAAGACACCATAAGTGTCATAATTTTCGTACAACGTTTTACTTGAGTATCAAAACTTTTTTGACCACTTAAACATCATAACTTCTAAAAAGCATTTACTTAAATGTCATAACTTGTGATGAATGTCTTTAAAAAATTGTAACACTTAAGCGTTCGACTGGAAATATCTTAGTTTCCTAATTTGGATTAAGAGAATATACAATATGTCCAAGATAAGAAACCAAGTTATTTCTCTTCAATAGTCTTTCATATTGCCAAATCTTGTGATATATTATGTCTCACTACTTCCAATTTGACATAGGATGATAATCTTCCCTAGTTATGGACATCACATGGCACATGTGATTTTGGCCATATGATATGTTCAATGGGCTTGGCCAAACTTTCTACTCTTGCAAGCTTAGTCCATATAATTCAATTAAGCTCAGATTATCGGTCCAATAAGAAAATGCAATTTATGTGGGCTTATTGAAATGCTCCTAATATGCAAATGCAAATTTATAACATATTTGTTTAGTGGTTAGAGTTAATTCCTAATTTTCTTATGTGATAAATAAATAATGAGTTGCCAAAACTTAGGTGGCAATAATCTGTTGACACTTGATTTTTGGCCGATGCATTATTGAAAGTAAAATCTTGAAATTAAGGTTTCCGATCATGATGGAACTCGTTTCTCAAACAAAAAGTGTCATTTTTCATTTTTTTTTCATTGACCCTTCATTTATGCCTAATTTCATTGTCATTTTCATCAAATTAAAAAGTCAAAAAGTTGACTTTTTGATTAACTCTTTGATCAAAAAGTAAACTCCGAGTTAGAATTTGGTTTTTTGTATGAAAAGTTCCTAAATGGTCCCAATTTCTATTTTGTATTAAAATTTTCAAAAACAAAAATCTTATTTTAGCTTCAATTTGACTTTGTCATTGAAAATCTCGCAAAAGATTGATTAAGAACCTAATTTTCCAATTTTTGCAGATTTAGGTTCAAAATTGGCCAAAATAACATTACTTTGTTTCTACTTAATTTTCTTTGGTTTTCTTTATAACATTTGATCTAGAGATCATTCTACATCCAATCATCAAACCAATTTTGGAATTTTTTACTTGGGATAAAAATTTCCAATTTGTAGCCCTAATCAGGAGTCTCGATCGATCCTTAATGGTTTGAGCAAGTCTTCCCTAAATGAACTCATTTTCTCAGTGACAATCCAAATCCAACATCAATTTTGATAACTTCACATGGAAACATCTCAATTTGACAAATCAGGCCTACCTGAAGGTTGCAAAATCGAGCTAATGTGGTCCGATTGAAATTATTCAATTTGGCCCATCGTAGACTAGAGTCTAATTGAAATGATTGAACTTCAATTTCACCAATTGAAGTACCATTACAAATATGAGTCAAGCTTGCAGCATTGTTTGATAGGATTTAATAAATTCAAGCATTTTGTGAATAATTAATTGGCTTGGGGTGATTCAATTGCATTTGATTGCGTCCTATTCACATTGAAAAATTTAATTTCATTTTAATTGGAGAAAAAAATAGAAAAAAATTAGGATCCGGATCAACTAGTTCAACCTAGTCAAACCGAGTTAAATCGGTTCGATTGAGTCAATCCGGTTTTGACTAGCGTTTTTTTTTTTTTTTTTTTTTGGTCAAAAGTAGATGTTGCATTCATTCATGAAAATAAACAAGTCTTACAAGACAACGATGGATAAAATTCCGAACATAGAATTTCCGAGAGGGATAAAGGAGGGTAACTCACCCAATTTAAAGGAAGTTTTTTGGCTCGATGTGTTCTAGCCAACCAATCCGCCGCTCGGTTTGCTTCACGTGGGCAGTAGACCACCCGTGCTGATTTACACAATGCTAACTCTGCTTTGCATCTCTCCATAATTTCTTCTAAGTCCCATGGAGAATCGGTCCAACCCATTACAATATCAACTAGAGTCAAACAATCACTTTCACATGCCTAGCTAACTCTTTGACTTTTCTCTCTCCCCACATGCCTTGTATCAAGTTCCCTCAAGTACAAGAGCCCGTGCAAGAGAGAAAGTGCTTCGGCTTGCAGAGAAGAGGAAGCCTTAACTTCATAATGCAAAACCCTCGACCACCTTCCCCAATGGATCTCGAACTATTCCAGCGATTGAGCAGAGGAATTCGCCTGGAAACCATGAAGCATCAACGTTGATCTTCAGCTCGTCTTTGTTCGGCGGCTTCCACCGAATAGGTACGCTTCGATTTGGGGGGATGGTCTTTTTTTAATTCTGCCATCTACTGAAGTTTCTTTGCTGTTCTTGTGCAAGATCCATGAGATCGACTGGTTGCGGAGTCTTTGCTCTAAAAATAAGGTTGTTTCGGGACTTCCATATGTTCCACAACACCATGGCAGTGAATTCTTGTTTGGGTAAGCTTTCCTTTTCTTCAAATGCCTCCATTAGCCACTAATCGAATCTCTTGATGTTGCTTGAGTTGCTGATGATTTTGATGCATGGATTTGCCCATATTGTTTTTGTCCACTTGTACAATAGAAATAGATGTTCTGTGGTTTCCATATTTGTGAAGCAAAACGGGCATAAGGGGTCGGGTAATAGTTTTCTTTTGTAGAGATTCTCCCATGTGGGTACGGCGTTTTGACAGAGGCTCCATAGAAACATACGCATTTTTGGAGGTATTGCAAGACTCTATATTTGAGTCCATAGGGTTCATGGGGGCTTAAAAGAATAGGATGCCCTGTTTAGGTCGAATTTGATGGTTTTAGGGTAGGCTCGGTTGTGTCCGCTCTTCATGGTGTATTTCCCTGACTGATTCCTTGTCCATACGAGTCTATCCTTCTTTGTATTCGAACTCAGAGGTATCACAAGAATCTCATTGGCAATTTTTTCTTCAAAAAGGTTAAGGATTTGATGTTCCTCCCAAACTCTCGATTCTACATCAATCAGTTCTGACACCATAATAGGTTCCTGTTGATTAGCTGGTCCTCCGATCACCCCATGCTTTAACCATTTGTCTTCCCGTATTTTAATGGATTTTCCATCCCCCACTAACCACTTAGCGTCTGCTTCTATTGCTTCTCTTCCTATTAACAAGCTTTGCCATCCCCAAGACAGTCGTTGTCCCTTGCTAGCTTTCCATAGATCACCATTTGAGAAGTAGATTCCTTTTAGTACTTTGCTCCACAAAGCTGATGGAGAGTTGGATAATCGCCAGGCTTTCTCTCCGAGCATTGCACGATTAAAGGTAAGCAAATCTTTGAATCCCAAACCTCCCTCATCTTTTCTAGTTTTTAAAACTTCCCATTTTTTCCAATGCAGCCCTCTCTTTGAGTCACATTTCTACCACCAAAATGATGCAATTCTTCTTTCTATGGCTCAACAGATGGACATAGGAAGTTTAAAGATGGACATTGCATAAGTGGGAATGGCTTGCACAACACTCTTGATCAAAATTTCTTTGCCTGCTTTGGTAAGTAGCTTTTCTTTCCAGCCCTTTAGCTTCGAATTTACTCGTGCTAAGATCCATGCAAACATTTCTTTCTTTGAATGACCCCATTCTGTTGGAATACCAAGATATTTGCCAGTTTTTTCTATAATGGGAACTCTAAGCTCATGGGCTAGGTTTCTTTTCAGAGATAAAGGACTGTTGTTGCTAAAGAAAACCCTTGATTTGTTTAAATTTACAGCTTGCCCCGATGCATAGCAGTATTGATTAAGTATATTTGCTAGGTTTTGGCATTCAACAATAGTTCCATCCAAAAAAAATATAGCATCATCGGCGAAAAGTAAATGAGACAGTGTAGGACAAAACCTGTTTAGTGTTATCCCCTTGATGCTTCCCTCTTCAATAGTTTTGTTCATTAGCCATGTTAAAATGTTTGCTATTAGGATGAATAAATAAGGAGAAAGGGGGTCTCCTTGTCTAAGTCCTCTCGAGGGGGTGAAATATTGAGTTGGTTCCCCGTTGATCTTCACACTTAGGGACACCATTGAGACACATTGCATAATTAGAGATACCCACCTCTAGCAAAAACCCATTTTCAGCATACAATCCTTTAGAAAATCCCATTCGATTCTGTCATAGGCCTTCTGCATGTCCAGTTTCAAGATCACCTGGAATTTTTTCTTTCTTTTTGTAATTCGTAGCTAATGTAATACTTCCTGAACAATTAGTATATTATCCTGAATTTGCCTACCTTGGACAAAGGCACTTTGTTTAGGCTCTATAATGTCTAGAAGCCAAATCTTTAGCCTATTAGCCAGGACTTTTGAGATGATTTTGTAGCTGAAATTGCACAAGTTGATAGGTTTGAATTGGCTAATGTTTTATGGAGTTTTTACTTTTGGTATCAAAGATATATGTGTTTTGTTGAGATGAGGATCGAGGGTACTTGTTTCAAAAAAGTCCTGCACTAACTGGAATAAATCTAGTTTTTATATCCTCTCATGATTGTTGATAAAAGAGGCCATTGAAGCCATCGGGTCCAGGGGCTTTTAGTGACCCTATTTGAAAAAATGTTGCTTTAACCTCTTCCATAGTAATGCTGGCCATCGGATTTGCATTAATTTCCTCTCCCACTGGGCTAGGGCACTGATTTAGAATTGGTTGATAGTTTCTAGGATCCTCTGCTTCGTATATATTCCTGTAGAAGGACCCAATGTGATCTTTGAGAGCTAAGGGGTCTCTACACCAACTTTGATCTTCCATTTGTAGCATAGTGATCTTGTTTCTCTGCCTTCGTTGTACTGTAGTTGCATGGAAGAACTTGGTGTTTTTATCACCCCATTGCAGTCATTTAATGCGTGATCTCATACCCTTGAATTTTTCTTCTTGTTTCCATAATTGTTCAATCAGGTTGACAATGTTGTGGACTTCCTTCCTGCTGGCGTGTTGGGACTATTTATTGGTTAACTCTGTTAATGCCTTGTTAGGCTCCCCAATCCGACTTGGTGCATGGCAAACTTCTCTTTACTCCACTTAGTAAGCACTTTGGATGTTTCATTGATTTTCGCAGAGAAGCTTGTTTGGCTTAGGGGTGTTTTGTTCCATATTTTCTGGATGAGCTCACCATACTCTTCATTTTCTGTATAGAACGCTTCAAACTTAAAATCTCTCTTTCTTTTCTTGCTTTCAGGATGCAACACAAGGAGGAGAGGGCTATGATCCGAGCCAATTGCTGGAAGGGCTTGTACTTCAATGTCATGAAAGGTAATTCTCCATTCCATAGTACAAAGAACTCTATCTAGTCTTTTTTTGACAAGAGCCTCCCCGTCCCTGTTGTTTGCCCACGTGTATGCACACCCTTTGCTGTCCATGTCCATTAGGGAACACTCATTTAACAAATCTCCGAAAGCTGCTATTCAATAATTATCTGCTTCTCATTTCCCCACCTTCTCCCATACATATAATATTTTGTTAAAATCTCCCATGCAAATCCACGGTAGAAAATTAGTTGACTGAAAGTCCTTAAACTTTTGCCATAACTATAGCCATTCTCCGAAATTTGTTGGTGCATGAATAAAAGTTATCCTCATTTGATATCCACCGTCTGGATCAGTACAGTCCAAATCAATGAACTCTTTAGAGCTGTCATTTACCTTTAACACCACTTCCTCATTCCACAAAATAGCTAAGCCCCCCGCTATTCCTTCCGGGTTTTCTATGAATAGATTTTGGAATTTAAGTCTCTTGCTAACTCCCTCCACCATCGTTGCTTTGTTCTTTGTTTCCATAAGAAAAACCAGGTTGGGCCTTTCAAGAGCTACTAAGGCTCTTAGTTCCTGGAATGTCAAGGGATTGCCCAGCTCCTGACAATTCCAGCTTATAATTTTCATATCATTGTTGGTGGCTTATTAGAGCTAGCCACCAAAGCCCACTCATTACCATCTTTGATCAACTTAATTGGGGTCTACAAAAGGTCCGTGTCATCGATTAAGAGAGGAACTTGCTCTGCTATGCATTTATATTTTTTTGCCCTCTGCACCTTCATATTCTTCTTACTGCATTTTTCAACTTTCAACAAGATTGGCTTAGGAGTTTTAGAACATATTATTTGTTTACTGTGATATGGATTTTTCATAAAACAATCAATTTGTTCTTTTATTGCCTCCTGCTCATGAAAAATGTCTGCCCTTTTCTTGGTGCAGGTTGTAACTCTCCTTGTATCCACTTCTTCTCTAGCGACTATATCCATTTCCAATGCTAGAAGGGGGATGTTTGGTATTGTTTCTTCCACTATGGTCTCTTCTTCTATTTTGCCATAAAACGCTTCCTAGTGAGGGCTATGGTCGCACACTTCCGCCTTCAGCCATGGGCCATATTTTTTCTAGGTTTGTTTGCTGCCCATGGTGATTGATCATATGGAATGTCTTTACAGTTAGTGGCACAGTGACCAATTTTTCTGCACAAAAAAAAATGGCGCGGTAGACACTCATATTTAAATTCCACCCATAGCCATTTATTGCCGATATCCAGTATTGCCCTTGATTTCAGTGGAGCTGTCAAGTCTATTTCCACTCTCACTCTTCCTCCTTTTTGTGGTGTATTGCCTGTTGATTCCACTTGGATTTCCAAGACATGACCTATTTTTTTTGCCAGATCGTTGAAAACTTCTTCTAATCTCCAGCCAGGGGGGATCCCTCCAATACGCACCGAGAAAGCATTCCTGGAAAAATCGTAGCTGTGCTCCAGGATTTCAGGTTTGCATTGTTTAAGAACCAATAGGTTACTGGCAAAAGACCGAGGTGCAGTTTGTAGAACTCTCTCTTTTTCCTCCTTCGATTGAAAAACAAAAGTGAATAATCCTGGTTCTTTTTGGGAGCAGGCCACAGATTCTGATTTCCAAGCTTTCTTCATTGTGTTAAGAAAAGCTAGGAAATTGACATTAGGTCTAGAAAATAATTTCCCAAATAGAGTACGATTAAATTCATCCCTCTTTTGTGGAGGGATTTTTATGGACACTTCTACTACATCATTCTTAGACCACAGATGACCCAGACTTTTCAGCGGCTGACGGTCATTCCCAACCAGCAAAGCCCTGACCGGGAGCCACCTCTTTTCCATGTTTCAAAATTACAAAAAGCCATTAGGTCATGGAATTACCAAAATGCCCTTCCTCAATCATTAATCCTAGAGAGATCAAATCTTGACCATCCATTATCATCTTGGCCAATCCATGTGATTAATTTAATACAACTCAGCAACCCATGTGATTAATTTCAGCCAATCATTTAAATGCTTAGCCATTAAGGATCTTACTCTTTGCTTGAGAGATTGAATCCTAGCCATTCAATTGGATTCAACCCTGGATGAGGTATACAAGGTTTTCCCCCAAAATTTGGAGGGGTCTCATTTGCAGATCCTCTCTCTCTCCACTTGGTCGAATCCTCTCTTGCCATCCACCATCGCTCCCCAACCTTACTCTGGCCACCAGCTGACTCGCCGACGTCCAGAAACTCTCCCCCTAACCGTTCGTGGTTGTCGACCGCTCTGACCAAGGTCAAAGCCGCCTGATCTGTAGCCATTTCTTCACTAAGTTGAAATGTGTGCTCCATCCGAAGACCAAGAAGCCACCGTTCGCCACCATTTGCCGACTCATTTCGATGAATTGCCGCCAGTCTGATCATCCTCAGGACCTCCCTAAGCTGGTCGTAAGTCTCGCCACTGCCACCTATCATTGGAAGCCTCCGATCAGTGACAATCTCCTCCTCGGCATCAATCCCTTGCTCCACACTGATGAGAAGTCCGACAACTCTGACGATCCATTCCGTCCACCGACAACTTCCTTTCATGATCGATCACCGCATTGACGATCATCAACGTCCTCCTTTGCTGGTCGTATGCCAGTCGTAATCCCAACTGCCTCCAATCATCACTGGAAAGCGCCGATCAGCAGCCAAACTCTTCTTAGCTCATCTGCCGTGCTCCATGCCGATAGCCAGTCCAGTCGCTTTGATTGGCCATTCTGATGGCCAAATGATCTTCATCGAACTTCCGATGATTTGACGCCGTTCATTATCCTGTCACCGAGCTTGTGGTGGCCAGACCTTAGCTAGATCTCCATCGGATTTCATTTAATCATTTGATTCTTGTACTTTGTTCATTACTAGCTTTGATCGAGTCTAGTTCTCACATCGATATCTTGCGGTTTAATCTAGATCGTTGCTGAGCTATTCTAAGCCATCTCGTGTAGCTCATGGTGGCCAATAGCTCAATTGAGCTCATCAAGTTCACTTATGAATGCTTGTTGATGGCTATTCATTATTCTCTAAATCCCAAAGTCCGATGAAGTGAAGTCGCTAATATTGATTTTCGAATCAATATTTATTGGCCGGGGCTAGGACTTAACTTATGAATGCTTGTTGATGGCTATTCATTACTATGAAATTGATTGACATGCATTGATCGGATGATTATGTGACTTGATGCCTATGAAATTCGTGTGTTGATTTCTTGACCAATTGTCTGATGTTGATGATATGAGGTTGAAGATGTCAAATTTGGAAAAACGTTCAATTAGTAAATGCAAGTAGACATCAAAAGCTTCATTTGGATAAATCATATGCCATGATATGATGTCATTTGATCTGTGAAATTGATTTTGCAAGGACTGAGTTGGATTAGTGATATAGGCTGAAACTGTCATTGTTCTGTTTTGAAGTACTTTTCTGTCTTGTTGAATTTTAAAAAAAATTTGTGAATTGATTCTGGAAAAATTTTCCTTTCATAAAGAGTGTACACCACGCATTTGAATCAAGTTCATCAAAAAATTTCAGAAAATAAAAGGTTCCTTTGCTATTTTTAATTGGCTTCACAAAGTGCAAGGATTCTGCTGAAAACTGATTTCCAAAGCGGACCTTTAGTCATTCTTCTATTTTTATAAAATATTCACTGAAGATTTCAAAAAAAATTGTAAAATAAATTTAGGGCCAACATTTTAACCTTTCATTTTACGTTAGTTTCATTAAAATTGAAGCTGGTTTGGTCGTCCTTAGGGTTTGATTAGTGCGCCTGATCAATTCGCGCCCAAACCCTGAAGTTTGTCTTCTTTAGACTCCATATTTGTTTCATTATTTTGATGAAATTAAAGTCCTCATTTGCAAATTTCCAAAGCATGAACTTTGTTCATCAATGTTTCAATTAGATTCACACAAGTTTTAAGGAATTAATTCCAAGATTTGTTGGCTTTAACTACAAATCATTTAAGGGAGGTTTGCATTGTCTTCAAAGTTAATTTGTTCTGACATCTGAATGGAGATTGATTTTTTTGCACTAATCCATTGCCCATTTCATTAAAATAAAAACTCAGAAGTTGTTTGACACATCTTGTTCTAGTTGTAAAAAGTTTTTCATGCATTTTAAAAGTCATTTGATATTTTTCTCGAATTTTTTCATGTTCAGGCCCGAACAGGGTCAGGTCCTGAATCATTTGGGATAAATCACTCATTTCGGGTCAATTTGCTTAAAATTGGGCTAAGTGGTCTTCTTGATATTTGTATTGACTACCGCTTGTGAACACAAGTGATGACCAATCACCAATGATCACAACTCAGTCAATCCTAGAGGTCGAAGTTGGGACGATGTGTGCACAAATCAAAGGCCGACCCCGAGGCCGTCATTTGTTGATTTCATGATTTGTTTTGGTCCTTCATCTTAATTTTTTGTATAATATGTGGTGTGTGCATTGTATGCCTAGTACCTCAAGTAGTTTGATTTAAATGACATTTCATCAAGACATCCCAAGGAGGAGGTGACCATAGACCGATGTCCAATCCGACCCTTAATTTTGTATTCATTCAACCCCGATCATGTCTCAAGATTTCCATCAAAATTTCTAACAATACCGAACGAGTTGCAGGTTTTACTTTTCATGCCCTTAGAGTAACTTGCTTATTACTTGTCTTGGGTGTTTACTTTCTTGCAAGACCATTTCATTACTTGTGTACTTTATTTTGTGCAATATTTAGCCAGTTTAGAATTGCATGAAAAAACCATCCATGCATGATCACCCTTTGATGCTTCTAAATGAACTTGCACAAAAAACGTAAAAGAAAATGCATGACCACCTTAGGTAACAACTATATCATTAGATACTGAAAAGGTGCTAATAGAAATATTAATATAACTTAAGTCCATGAATCCATGAGCTCTAGTTGTGTGGAAATTAAGGGAATACTCCCAACCTGTGATTTGGCTTTCTAGCCAGCCCCCAAAGGAAAGGTTAGTGGCGACTCTTAGTTAACATTTTAGGTTGTCTAAAGAACCTTAAAATGAACCCCTATCAGACGAGGTATGAGTTTATAAGAACCCACATTTTCAATTGACAAACTCTTGGATGAGCATAAAAGATAATGTATTCTAGCCTCCTTCTTTACGTGAATGTGCCTTGAGAACTGTTACTTGAACAAATACCCCTAAACCTATTCATTAGAGGGCCTTTCCCGCCTCGAGGGGTAGGTTGCAACACTAGTATTTTGTTAAGTTTTAAGTAGGATATTGTGTTTCCCTATTCTATTATTTTTTTTTTTTCTGTCTAGAGATTCATATTTCAACTAGGAGCAGAACTTTAGACAGTCTATAAGTATCATTGAATTCTTTCTTTTCAATAAGGATGATAATCATTTGAATTTGGCAATATTTTGCTTTGGGATTATATGACGTAACTCTTCTTTTTTAGGATGATGCTTAGGAAACCCTAAATGAGACGCTTAGAAAGCTTCCGGTGTGAAGGTTGAAGGTTTATTCTTTGTTGTGGGACTGGTTGTCCTACATCATTATGATTTATGATCACTAATTTAAAAGGTGTCATTTACAAAGGTGGGATCTTCAAAATTAAACATAAGGATTTTTAAATTAAACATTTTAATCCGCTTTTTGCCCACCAAAATTTGGACAAAATTAGAGACTAGTAGCACGACTATAAAACGCACATAGTACTTAGGCCACCAAAAGTGATGTTTTAGAGGCAAAACTCACGATGTCTTTTGTGTCTCATGATGTCTTTTTATGTACTCATGATGTCTCCACCAAAAGCAGATTTTTCTTTGGGTTAAAAAAAAAACTTGTACTCATGATGTCGCCATTTCCAGCGCATCTGTCTTTTCCTCCATAGTCACAACCGTACCGAATTAATTTCGAACCAATCAGTCTCTTTTGGGGTAGATATGGAGGAGAGATGTATGTCGTTGTTATAGAATAAAGGAAGATGGGAATAGCGAATCTATATGCGGCGCATGCAGGAAATGTCGAGAATTTTCTTCTTTTGTTTTCGTATGCATGAAAGGTCAAGACTTTTCTTCCTTTTCTTTTTTTTTTTTCATTAAAAATCTTATAACTTTTACACAATGCTTATTTTGAATTCTTAACTTCTCAATTGATTACTTAAATATCATAACTTAAAAAAAAAATTGCATGTCATAACTTTTTAACCAATGTTCACTACAAGTGAACATAATTTTTAATTGTCGTTTGATTTTTTTAGTAAGAAAAATCATTATTGTCACTCAAATAAACATTTTTAAAAGTTACCATACTCAAGTTATCAATTAAAAACTTATAATATAAAGGTGAATATTACACAAAAGTTATGATATTTATGGTATCACTTCATCTATCTCTTTTCCTGTATGTGGTGTATGCATGAAAGGGGAAGAATATTCTTTTATTTTCCTTGTTTTAGGTCAGTGGCAAGACTATCGATTGTTGGCAAAAGGGGAAAATTAAAAATAAAAGGGAAAATAAATTCAAGGACTTTAACCATAGATACAGCAACGAGTTTCCTCCTAAGCAAGTTGCTTCCTTTCTAGTGGTTGGAAGCGAATCCAAACACTTTATAGGACCGCCCAGCACGTTCCGATAGGGGCATGAAAGGGATGTCAATTTGGGCATCAGAACATGCTCCGGATCTTCCACTTCGTGGCATCTGCTAAAACTTCTTTTGTTCTTTTCCATTTTCGCACCCATGCATTCATGCATCCGCTTTCTTTTACAATTTTCCCCGTCCTTTTTTCTTGTGTGTTTATATTGGTATCATTCTAAATAATGTGACATTTAGTTAGTTAAAAAAGGGGGTCAAAGATAAGGAAAATGAGCTTCTAATTTGGCCACTCAAAATGGATTGGTTAGTAATTCAATAAGTTATAAATGTGCACTAAGCAAATAATTCATATTTAGTCATTCACTTAATTAGCTATATCACTCCACCTTAAGCAAGCTAATATTCGTATTTGTAGAATCCTTTTACATTATTAGGTTAATGGTGAATACATGAAAAAGAACACACATCATTATATGAATATATACTCTTATATGTAATTTGAAAATAAGAACATTAAGAGTGCCATGCAACGCTCACTTAAGTGCTCTAATATCTAAGAAATGTTCACTTTACCCAACTGCTAGAAATTCAATGTGGCATGGCACTTGTGAACTTTCTTATGGCACTCAAATCATCAATTGAAAAGTTATATGACACTTAAGTGATTGAAGAAAAAATGTATTACACAATGAGAGCCATATGATAATTATGGCACTTGTGGTGTTTTTTTACCATTGAATTTGTTAGCATTCAATTCATTTTATGTCCTTGTTTTCCGTATGTAGTTGATACTACTGTAATAGTCATTTCACTTGCAGCTAAGAACTTTTTTATAATTTTCACAGGCATTCTTAAGATTTGATCATGTGTACAAATAAGAATTAAGAGCAAAAGAGAATTGTGTAATTTTGATAAATTCCATAAGTAAAGAATAAATGAGCTTTTTTATAAGCTTTACAAGATGACTGTCTAAAGTAACAAAATATTATAATATCACGCACAATTAAATAGGATCAATTGATGATATGCACAATAATAATAAAATAAAAAAAAGACAATGCACAATCCTAAGAGATATAGAGAATTAAGGGAGATATGCATAATCTCCTAAATGTATCACAAACATCCTCTCAAACTCAAGGTAACTTAGAAGAATCTATAGGAGTTTAGAGAAAAGATCTTGAAAACTCCTAGGTGGACGTACCATAGTGAAGACATCAATAGTCTAATCAATTGATGAATTGAAGATGAGATGAATAGTGCCCTAAAGCATGTGATAGCGTATGAAATGATGGTCTATTTCAATGTGCTTAATGCGCTTATGGAAAACATCATTACATGCTATATGAATAGCACTCCGGTTATTGCAACAAATGACCATTCCACTATTGTGAACACCCATGTCCTCTAATAACTATCGTTACCATAATAATCATTGCATCAACAAGAGCACAATATTCCGTTTCCTTGCTAAATCGAGTGGCAAGTCATTTTTCTATATGGTAGCAGACAAGCGGGAGTCCTAGAAAGAAGCAGAGTGGCAATCAAGAGGGTTACTAGCCCAGTCAACATCAAAATAAGCTGTCAACTCTATGATAGAGTGAGTAAATAATTGAAGACCATAAAATAACATACTGAAGAATCTGAAGAACGATAACAAAGTGAGTCATAAGCGGCGTAGTCATGAGCTAATTGGTAAACAGCATAGACAGTGTCAAAATGAGTAGTAGTGAGATCTACAACACTTCCATCCAACTGTTAATATAGTGTTAAATTCGAAAGAGTACTGCCATATCCGTCATCAAATTTGGCATATTTTGGTTGCAATCTAGTGGCGGTGTTCATCCTTTCGAAACTAAGAAATTCAAGTGTCGAAAATGGCAACTAAACTACAACTACCATTGAATAGACTCATTGGATGCTTCCTCGTATAACAAGAATTCTGATACAAAGATAGGAATAAGATGGAAAAGAAAATTGTGAAATTTCTGTATATTTCATAATGAAAAGCATATGAGCCTATTTATAGGTCTCACAAGATGACTATATAAAGTAATAGAATATTACAATTTCATTTATAATGAATTAGGATCCATCAATGATATGCATAATCAAAGGAAGATAATGCACAATCCTAACAGATGTGTGAAATCGAGAGAGACATGCATAATCTCCTAAATTATATCCCTAAAATGTACAATTGGTACTTCTGTAGATAAAGAACCGGCAAATATAAATTGATCGCCCTCCCTATGGTATTCTTGAGATTAGAAAATGCCTGAGTTACTTATTCTTGGCCATTCAAAACCCACTTTTTCTGTTCAATCATAAAAGCTACAATAATATAATACAGGGTTCCGAGAAATATGACACTGAACTTTAGAAAAAGGCTCACAACTGTCTGGCAACATTGATGCTCCTCAAGGTAAATTTCAAGGAGGCAATTATAAAGCAATACCAAATTAGTAGGTCAAAGTGCAGACATGGTGAATCTGGAATAAAGTGACGGAGGATATGAAGAGAGCCGTCAGTGACACGGGTGAGGGAATTGTTCCATTGAATATACTTCTTCAAGATTTTGCATATATATCGGCCTCTCTCAAGCCATAGCTCATCGTCAACGAATCAATTGGTTATGCAGTTGCATTACAGGGCAAGATCTCCGCTGGCAGGTAGCCACTCGCCATGAAACGTTCCAGGGAAAGGAGTTTCCATAATAATCGTATGCGTTCTCCGAGTGTGCTTTCTGCCAAAGGAGATTTGTCCGGCAATTCTTCTACATTTATGCAGATAGAGTTTTCTCTTTTCTCTCACTTCTCATTCTGTTCATACCTTTCATTCTGTAATTCGTATGAATCGCCGCTCGACTTTTTGCAATCGACTCATGGAGGAACTCTCAGCTTCCACAATCATGATCATAGTACGTAACTCCTCTTAGCTAGTCCTAGCATGACCATATTTGTTGTTTTTCAGGTCCATGGGGTTAATGCATGCACGTACGATAATGCTAGTTCCATCTTAATGCAACTTTTATATATTAATTTTATTAATCTAGAAAAAATATTTTAATTTTCAGTCGTCTTGCTTGTACTGCATTTTCATTTCTTTTATTTACAACGTGGATCTTTTATATAGCTTGCATTTATTTGGTCTTCTAAATTTGGGGATCATTGTCCAAAAGTCCTAAATCTTCAGTATGACAGTAAATTCAGTTCTAAACTTTTCAATCCGCTTCTCTATTCAATATTATAAGGAAGTCTATTTATAGCAAGCAAAGACTCAAGCAAGCATGCATCTTGGGTGCCCCTTGTTGAGTTCCCCACTAACCCCTTCTCCATAAGGCATTTTCAATCCTTCTAACAAATCCTAAACATTTTGACAATTTGTGAATTTAGTCCTAAATCTTTCAATTGTGTCAATTTAGTTCTAAATCTTTTGAAGATTTGTCAATTTAGTCCTAAACCTATTATTTGGGTAAGTGGCCAAAAAGACTACATTGGTAAATCGTCAAAATATTTATGATTAAATTGGCATAATTAAAAGGACTAAATTGGCAAATTATCAAAAGTTTTAGGACTAAATTTGTACAATTGAAAGGTTTTAAGACTGAATTGGCTATCGTATAATAGGTTTAGGACTTTTTGGACAATTTTCCCCTAAATTTGCAAGTAACTTTTAGGTCAGGTGCGACATGCGAAATTGAATTCAAACATGAGGTTGAGAATGGCACGTCATGGCAATGCTCACATGTGGCATGACTTGGCAAACTCAAACTCATAGTATGATGACATGCTAACGAGAAATGACATGACATGACATGGTGGTATTTAAATGCTGCATGACATAAAAATACTTTGAATTGAAAAGTGGGATGGAAAATGGCAACAAAACATGGACAAATCAGAATTCCTCTGCAGCCTTATTGTCTACCACAAAAACTGCTACTGTGTGATACAGGTCCATCGGCCCCTCATTTGCCATATGTGCCAATTAACAAATTGAAACCATGTTTACAATTTCGGCAATGTGTGCGAGGAGTGTTGCACCTACGATTGAATTGCGAATTGCAATTGGATGAAGGTAATTGCGTCTCCAAATTTTTAACTTCCTTGCCTCAAATTTCATCACTTTTTGCAAAGCGAGGATGCGTAAGGTTAACGTTTTATGGAAAAAAAAATGAAAGAGAAGAAAATGCATCATTCCATGCAGTTCCTTTAATGCATGTCAAATACCAGGAGTAAGTGCCCCGACTAGCCGCATGATCCACCGTAATTCCAATGAAGTTGCTGGTATGTATACAGAGTTTGCATCGATACATGGTATTGTTTTCTAAAGCCTTTACAAATTGCATTGAAAACCCTTGAAATTACTTGCTCGACTTAGTGCAGATCAATCAGTTTCGATCACAACATCTACACCAACATGAGCTAAAAAGCAATCCATATTGATCACATGGAAATGCCAAAAGATTCCAACATGAACCAACGTCAAGTTTCGAGGGGAAAAATCTTTTGCTTTCATCTCCAGCGCCGTGAAGCTATAATTTGTTTACCTCATACACCGAAAGGCAATGACTTTAGGTGGCATAAACGAGGTTATAATAGCGTCTTTTCTTTTGATTATTGTGGTGTACAATTAGACCGGGAGCTTACTTCATCTATAAAAGGCGTGCGTATATTTCGCGCACAAGGCCAAACTTATCATATAACCTCCCTTCGTTGTTGTCGTTAGAAAATGATCCGTGCTACTGCCAACTATACTTCTTTGATAAGGACTATGTTGGCTAGGGCAACACTCTCTGTTATATGAAAAATACTCCTTTTCTTGGGAGGGGAAAATTAAAGCCAAAGGAGATGCGCTCAACGATTCTTCTGCAGATTACAATTGTACACATGTGAAATCATGCAGAAGGAGATCTTTGGACGTGAACTAACGATATTAGTCACTGGTTTTGTTATTATCAATGTATTGGCCTTGATCAATCCAAAAGAGTGAGAGATTAAAGTATGAAGAAAGACACGCTTTTCTGGGGAAGGTTTCTTATGGTTCAGAAACTCAAGGGGACTCATTACTCGTCAGTGACATGACGCATCCAGTTCTTTTAGATGGAACATCAACGCGATAATTATAGATTTCTGCAAAGTTGCTTGTTTTACTCTATAGGTAATTAAGTAGATTGTATGCATGATGAAACACATTTTGATTTGGTGGACACTCCTCATGGTTCAATGAACTTTCTATGTAAAGCACAACAAGCACAATAATGAGGAAAACTATTAATGTTTGCATTTAGTTGTCCGAGATGTCTCGACAGGAGTTCCATGCGATGAAGTGGCTCACAAATTATTGAAAATATATCTCAAGTTTGAGCTCATAAAGGAACTTGATCCTATTAAGTTTTTTTATTTGAGTAGATTTCCTAAAAGTGGTTTCCTATTATTGCGACATCCCAAATTTTCACCTAATTAAATAGTGAGTCATAACGAATTATTATAGTATTGACAATCAAATTTAGTGAGCGAAATTGGGGACAAAGGCATTTAATCTATGCCTTGTACAGGTATTATATGTGCCTAAAGTCGTACGATATGACACAATTAGACATCTAATATGCACATACCTATGGCCGGTCACCTAGTTCTATTTTTTTTCATGAAATTCATATGCATTTTAGTTCCAAATGATGGCTTGCACCCCCTATTAGCCAATAAAGATGCATGAAAGATAGATTAAATTTCCAAAATAGGCTAAATTAGTCTAATCATAAGTTGCCGCCCCTTGACCCATTGAGATTGCATGCAAGAGGTGTGTAGGAGAAGGAAGTTCACCCCATTCATTTCTCTTCTTCGGCAGTCTCTCTCTCTCTCTCATTTCCCCTCACTCTCTCCCTCTTTCTTTCTCTCAAGCTCTCTCTCCCTTACTCTCTTCGATCAAACACCTCCCTCACTCTTTCTCTTCCATGTCATCCATTTTCTTTCAAGGTTTTAAGAGTTATCCTCAAGAAAGGACGGTCCAAAGCTTAAGTGAAGCAAAGGCAATGTGAAGTGGCTCTCTTCTACTCTTCTTAATCCTTTTAAGGCTTTGTTTTGCTAGATGGGAGCCATTCTTTCTTCTTCTTTTTTTGCTTTCCTTGCTTGCATGTCCTTGTTAGCGTGTATTGGTGTAGAGAAAGCGAATAGTAGCTATGTTAAGCTGTGATCTTGTGATTGTGTGGTAACAAGGCATTGCATGTTGGTTTCGGAGCTCCTATGGTCTTCCATGTGAATTTTGTACACTCATTTGGTTCTCACGAAAGGTTTAGTTGAATATAGTTGAAGATGGATGTTGCATGTGGCTTAGGACTTGTAGTTTTTGTGTGTTTTGAGCAATGAACTTGTGTGGTTCGAGTTTTGTAAATTACTCTGGAACTTTATCTTGGATTTCCAGAACTAGAATTGCTGGACCTTTTCTATTTATTAATTTTATGGGGTTTGCTGTGGTTCAAATATGATGAGACTTTCCTCATGGAAGTTGTGCATAACTCTTGAACTATGACATATATTTATTTTAGATTTTTCTGAGTTGAAATGGTTGACTCAAAGGCATGAACAAAAGATTGTTTCTCACTCATTTCCTTAAGATAAGTTCAAATTCGAAATCAATTTTGTGAAATTCACACCTAAACTCATCAATTTGAAGAATTTCATCCTCCATGCATTAGAAAATCAAACGATTAAGCTTCAATTGACAAAATTCGAATTGATCCATTCATAACTATAGTTTAATTTCATGAATCTATGTCCAATTTTAATGACACCTAGACCCCTGGAGTGCCAAAAGTTGGCATAAAGGGACACTTAAGTGCTAAAAGTTACAAAAGTGACTCTTAAGTATCAAAATTGGAGCAAAATAAATCACTTAAGTGCCATTGGCGAGAAAATCTGGCTAAAACATTGACATAACAATTTTCCGGTGAGCTGTGCGCAAAACGATGTTATTTGCATTATGATGTGGTTGAACAGTGTAAAAAACGACGTCATTTTGGTATAACTGAGAACTTGACTCATCCCAAGGTGAAGAAGAGCATTTCTTTTTCTACCCAAACACGATACCCATCACTTTAACCAATTTGGGCATGATTGTTCATTTTTGAACCCCGAGCGGTGATCATCTCCCTTCATTGGGATAAGGTATAACGATTGACCACATACAATTGATATTTACAAGAAAATGTGAAAAGTATCTCGAAAGTCATAAGAGCTTCAAAAGTTCAAAGAGCAAAAAGTTTGACAAAATTAGGGGGCATGAAATAGCAATGTGCTTGATAAAAGCAAGACCAATGCCCATCAAGAAAAAGAGCCAAAAGGCTGCATCTTATGTGAAAGAAAAATAATCAAAGTCCAAGTGGCTGCGTAAAAAATCATCGCAAGTGCAAAGGAATTTAGAGAGAGGAGCAAAGCTCCCTTGTTGAAATGATTAGTCAAGGGACTTTTGGGATGTGCTGTGTTTCAAAAGCCAAATGATTTCGAAAGATCCAGTGACCTGGTCACGATGCCATGATGATTGCCTACTCTTAAAAACCCTCTTGAAAATTTTAAGCCTTTCGAGCCTTTCCCGAGCCGACATTACAACCCTCTTCCGAAGTCTCTTCTGATTGGGATGGTTTGAGTGAAATGAGAATGCCACCAAGAAACTACTGCTTGAAGGAGTGGAAGCAATTCTATCTTGTCTTATCTTCCAAGTTATCGACTCGTAAACCCGATAAAGATAGCGACAAATATTCCTTTATTTTCCTCAAAGCAATAATTCCTTTGTGTAAGCCCTAACCGAGCCTATTTTACGGTCCTTTCAAAAGACATTTTTGATTGATCAGATTGTGCTCATCACGAATGTTTCTAAAAGCCTTCAACATAGGTTATGTGAGATACCCTTAGCAACCACTTATCTCTGACATGGATGGATGGGATCAAGCAACCATTTTATCAAGCATATGTGAGAAACACTTTTCTGACTAAGAAGCTCTAGTTTGGCCTGCTTAATAAGCCTTATTCACGAGTAAAAATTGTTTTGATAAGAACTTATCTCCCAAAGAAATTGATGATTAATGATACATCCCTGAGCAAGATGACAACTTTACGCCACGCGATGGTCATTGACATCGAATGTTTCTCAAGGCAATCAAACTTAGTTTGATTAGCTTGTTCAATTAATACTACAATTTGCCAATACATCTCTTAATGCCATCCCTAATGACATTTGCTCAAGTTGAGTTTGACAGGATTTCCAAGTGAAGCCATGTAGTTTTCAAGGGGCTAGCAGATGCTTCGCTAAAGACTACAAGGTTCATGGTCAACCTTCAACCATGTCATCTCCAAATGTTCATGGTCAACCTTAAATTATAACATCTACAAAGGTTCATTGGTTTTCCTTAAATCATGCATTTTCAACCTGATCGACCCATTGTTACTCGGTGAGCCCTCATTTTTTTCATTCTTCTTATGACACGGCATGTTTCTGTAGCCCAGAATCTTTCATTCTTCTTATGACATGACGTGCTTCTGTAGCCCGAGGTCTGTCCTTTTTCTTATGACATGGCGTGCTTCTGTAGCCTGGAGTCTTTCCTTTTTCTTATGACATAGCGTGCTTCTGTAGCTCGGAGTCTTTCCTTTTTCCTATAACACGGCGTGCTTCTGTAACTCATGGTCTCTCATTCTTCCTATAACACGGCGTGCTTCTGTAATCCGGGTCTTTCTTTTTCCTATAACACGGCGTGTTTTTGTAGCTCGGGGTCTTTCTTTCTTCCTATGACACGACATGCTTCTGTAGCTTGGGGTCTTTCTTTCTTCCTATAACACGGCGTGCTTCCATAGCCCGGGGTCTTTCCTTCTTCTTATGACACGGCGTGCTTCTGTAGCCTAGGGTCTCTTTTTCTTCTTATGACACGGCAGTGCTTCTGTAGCCTGAGGTCTTCTTTTTTATTTTTATTTTATGACACAGTGTGCTTTTGTAGCCCGAAGTCTCTCTTTCTTCTTATGACGTGTTGTGTTTATGTGGCCCAGGGTCTTTCTTCCTCTTATTGACATGACACGCTTCCATAGCTCGACCTAGTATGAGCCTATGCACCCACGATCTCTCTACTTCCAAAATAATTTAGGTGTCTTCTATTTTTTAATGTAACCACTTCGAGGCTACATTCAAAGAGGAGCAACTGTTGACACATATTTAAAAATATTAATTAATTAATTTTAAAAAATTCTTAAGGGTCGGGTCGGGCGGATTCGGCCTTGGCCCAACCCACCCCTCATTATTTTTTCTTTCCCTCACACTAGGCCCATCCCAACCTCCTTTTCTCCCTTGTGCAACCTACCCTAGCCTATCTTCTTCTTGGCTATCCTCGTGCGTAAGGGACCGGTAGAAAGCAAAAGCATCAACAACAGGGGACAAAGGGCAGCATATAGAGAGCAGGGGGAGAGTAGAGCAAGGGAGCAGAAGGAGCAGAAAAGAAGGGAGCAGAGAGCAAAGAAGGAGGGGGGGAAAAAAGCAACCAGCGGGGGAGAACAGGGAGGATCTAGGAGAGAATCGATAGCAATAGAGGAAAATTGAGGGAAAGAAAGAAGGGAGAAGGCTTGAGAGGCTTACTAGGGAGGTCCTACTACTACTGGCGAGACGCCCGACCCTTGCTATCGCCTCCAACTCCTCCGAAACTTAGGTAAACATTTTGCCGAAAATCTGGTGTGCATAGTTTGAAACCAAGCTAACCGGAGCTCGTTCCACCCATTTCGGGCAAGCTCCAATCTCCGTAGGTCCTTAGCTAGGTCATTATTGGTTGCTGGTCGTTTGTTGAGGAGCTCGAACCTACCTCGAGTCCCGATTGGGTCCGGAATCTTGCAACTCCTAAGTGCCCCCACCTGCTTGTCCAAATGCCTACCTAAAAACCAAGTTTGTCATCCCTAACATTAACTCGGTTTTTTGGTCACCGAAGCATCGCCGCGGTCTTGCTAGAAGCCGAGCCTTACCCTTGCCTAGTCGAAGTAGAAGTGTCATGCCCCAGCCGAACATCATCCACGCTGGTTGTCGGTGTTGCTTCCCTTGTTGCGATCGGTCAGTTATGGAGCAAGGGCCGTGGGCCGATGGAATGTTGGCCTTGACTAATGTCCTCGTTGTAGCCTCCATAACCCCTAATCTCAGAGGTCGACGATTGCTCCCACTCGCCCAATCGAGATGGCACTGTTGTGGCCTTAGTCGGAGGGGGCCGCCTATGCAACACGCCATCGCCGTACCCTGTTGTGGAGCGAGGTCACGGGCCAAGCTAGGCTAGATTATAGATTCATCCCACTTGGCTCCCCTTTCGTTTGGGCCTATGAAGGCCCTTTTTTTTTTTTTTTTTTTTTTTTAAAGGGGGAGTTGGGCTGGTCGATTGGGTTTAACCCTCATTTGAATGTAGGCCTGACTAGGGTTGGTTGGGCTTGGCCCATTCGGGTGGACTAATTAACTCGCCCTCAGCGGGGTCAGACTCAAGTGGGCTAGACTCGACCCGCCCTGACCGGACTAAACTCGAGTCCAATCAAACCGGACCCAATTAGACCAAAGTCGGGTAAGACCGGACCTGATCTAGTTCGCAAAAAAAAAATATATATTTTTTTCGAAAAAAAATAAAAATAAACAAAAATAAATCTATAAAATGTAGGGTTTGGTTGGAAATTGTCATGTCTTGCATTCTTAGTGTAATTAGGCATTTATTTGCTTGCACATTGATTATATCGCATGTTTAATTTACATATTTAATTACGTTTGCGAATGTTTAATTGCACATGCTAAAGTTTATTGCAATTAGGATTTGGGTTACAAATTGTTTCTTTAATAATTGCGTACCCGCATGATCACCTCACATGTTAGTGGATAGATATAAAATCAATCCAAATTGCCTAACAAAAATATTTTCTTTTAAAATGAACAAGATTAGGTACCAAAAGGGTACTAATTGATTAATTAGTGTAATCAAGTCCCCAACCCTAGATTTTCTGGTTGCGTAGGAAGTGAGGTACACTCTCATACTTCACTTGGTTTCCAGCAGACCCAATAGGCTAGTGGCCACTCCTTATTGTGAAATTCTTGAGAACACCCCAATGTTACATGAGGTATGGGCTTGGGCTTGGGAGAGCCCAAGCCTAATCATAAGCCTTAGGTCTGTCCTTTAGGCAATACCCCTAAATCTATTCCCTCCCCCAAGGGTAGGTCGTGACATACATGATACATATGTTCAATTGATACATGCTTTGCAAGGTCTTTATATTGGCAAAGTGAGTCAACTACATGCATTAGAGTAAAAGGCAGTGCAACAACATGAGCTGGGCATATAATTTATCAATTTTGCTATTTTTGCCACGACTCATGATCTTAATTGAGTTTCAAACTCTTAACGAGAAATCTTCATCATCGCATGCTTTATATGTGAGAATTTTAGTAGGATTTATGCATATCTTGAGGATGACTGAATTCATACTCGTTTTGTAAATTTAATGTTGAAATGAAACATTGTCATATGTGCATCTTTCCATGTTTGTTTGAGTCATTTAAAGACTAAATCTTACGATCATGCCTTCTTGATGATTGACTCGCATGTTACAAGGTTTGCATACATGTTTAGGTCGTGTTCTTTTAGTATCATCTTGCACTTTAAATTTATCTCACATAAGTGTTCATCACACTTAGGATTCCTAAGCATACTATTAAGAGTCATGAATTATTTCATGATGTCATTTAAATTGGATGGCATTTTGCATGCCGACTTAGGATTAAATGATTATCCAAACTTTCTGTCGCATCCAATCCTAAGTCCCATGTGATTTCTTCATGCCATTTGTGCATTCTTTGAATGATTTTGAGGTTTTTAAATGAATGCTTTTGTTTTGTTTCCCTAGTTACTAATATGCACACTTTTAGAGATCTCAATCTCAAGATAGCAAATTGACCTAGTTTGAACTCAAGCTCTTCAAGGAAGATGTAAGGCACACTTAGAAGATTCCAATGCCACTAATTTCATGCCAATCGCTCATTGTTTGGATCACTTTTAATTTATTTCAAAACTAGATTAGAATCCGGACAGGGGATCAAATTCAGACCCCTATTCTAACCCCTTTTTGAATAGATATTTGATATTTTTGTTCCATTTTTTTCTATTTAGAATCTGTACTTGGCCTCTTAATGAAACTTGCTTTTCATCATGTTGGCTGTGTTGTGTGTAAATTTGATAATTATAAGACATGTTTTGATAGGACAAATCTCTGTGACATTAGTTGAATGTCCTGTTGTTTTGACAAATTTTTGATATACTATTGCCCGTTGTTTGATTTTTGGAAAGCTTTTTTCATGAAAGTTATTCATTTTCATGTCATATATATTAGGAAATTTTTCCACGGTTAGATTGTCAATGGGGTATTACTCAATTTTGTTGTCATTACATGCTTGCTATGAAATTTCCTAATATAAATATGATTGTGATTGTTTAGTTATACCTTTTAGATTAGTTTGTGCATGAAATTAGGCTATGCCATCTTCATGAAGCTATTCTAAATGCTTTGATTTTTTTTTTTATTGTTAAATAATCAGCATTTTCAAATTGCACATTTCAAAAAATACTTTGGTACATATGATGTTTCTCAAAAACAATTTCTAAAAAGTTTTTCTCCAAAACTTGATTTGGTTTAAGGAAAAATCGTGGTTTGAACCATATTCAAAATGCTTGCGACGCATTGAGTGCATTTATGTGAGCCTTGGGCTAGCCTTTGCAATTGAATGTGTTCCATAGTCTAGATATCCTTAATTCTAAATATTTTCAAACCTTTTTAAAATCCTAATTTGACATCATGAAAATCACCATTTGAATTGTATTCAAAATGCCTGCAATGCTTGTGAGTGCATTTATGGGAGCCCCAAGCTAGCCTTGGCAATTAAATGCCTTTTATAATTTAGACATCACTTTGTCTCAAAACTTTTCATGAATGATTTCAAAATATATTTTGAAATATCACATGTACACCTCATACATATAATCCCGCCATGCATTAGAAATTGCCTATGTTTATGATTGGTGCACGCCCTTGGTAAAAGTGACCCACCAACGGTTTACTTTCTTGCTTGATTGGTTGAGAAATAAGTTTCAAACTACTTGCATGCATGTTTAAATTTTTGCAATGCATGTGATTTTTAGATGAATGGTAGGGTCGATGCATGATTTTGATGGAAAACCCTAGGATAACATAGATCACTTGATTAGAAGACTTATAAGCGTTATCAGCCATGCAAGAACACAATTGGTCAACAATTGCTATAAGTCACAAAAAATGGATTGGGTAAGTGTTTTAGTGGGACCATCACATGAAAGACAAAAGCCGACCTTGAGGCCCCAAAATTTGACTTTCACATTGAACTTTCTTTAAATGATTGATCTTGACATGACGTCGTGTTTTTGATTGTTTTGATGTGTATATTTGTTTCTTTCCATTGTATGCAGCTAGTTATAGGTTTCTAGATTAGGTTTAGATTATAACCCCGAAGATGGAGAAAGCACGAAGACGAGGTCAACATCTATTCCGACCATTATCATGTACTATTCATTCCTCCGACATATGTCTTGGGTTCCATTTGTTGTATAAAGCCTGACGAGTTGCGAGTTTTCTCTCTTTCTCTCATCTTTTTCAATTGTTTTTTTCTTTTATATTTTCTAGGATTGCATGGTAGATTTAATGCTTTCCTTGACTATTTATTTATTGTATCGTAATTTCAATTCCATTGATTGCTTTCTTTTCTTATTTTTTAGAAATAGAATAGCATAAAAATGACCAACCATACATGATCGCTTAGTTTAGGAATAACGATCCCGAAAATGTAAGAAGAAACGCATGGACACGTTAGGAAAACACAACATACTATTTAAGTACCAAAAGGGCGCTAATAGAAATATTAGCGTAACCCAAGTCCCCGAACTTAGATATTTGGTTGCATAGGAATCAAAGGAACACTTTCGACTCTCGATTGGGTTTTTAAGCCGACCCCCAAAATGAGGCTAGTGGCAAGTCCCATCTTATTTTTAGGTTTTCATAAACAACTAAACCATATAAATAAACACGTCATGTGGGTACGAGTTTCAATTAAACTCACGGTATGGGAGTATTCCAAAGGATGAAGTGATGCCATCCTTATGAGCGAAACATACTATCAAGAGGGCTACCATGGCAAAGGTACCCTTAAATCCAATATTCGCAGCCGACCTTTTCTCTCGAGGTGTGTTGCCTATGTGGATATGGATTGCGATACTCCACTATCATGTGGGGCATGACCTTAGGAAAGCTCGCGATCTCATGAAGGGAATTCACCAAAGGCTTGATTTGAAAGGTGAAGTGATGACGTCTTCTGGAATGCGAGCTGTGAGGGAACTCTCGTGATCAAATACCCATAAATTTGACCTTTCCCCCTTTTCTCTCCTTGTGATGCTGAGGGATCGAGGGCTGCGAGATCGGGTCACGACAGTCACTAGTCAAATAAGTTTGGTTGAGAATCACTTAGATTATAATATATATACTTTGATCCTATTATCCTTGTTGCCTAGTAGTTGGAATGCTTCTATTACTACTATTAGTAATTCTTCTAAAGTCTAGAAATTTGATATTTGACGAGGTTCACAACTTGATTCGGATTGAAGACATCTATAAGAGTAAATCTGACCAACCTATCTAGGTAGAGGAAGATTTATTATTTGTGTTAGCAGGAGTAATGCGAAGCTAAATAAACATAGTAAATTTAAAACTGGTGGTGTTGCAAGTTGGATTTGTGACAATAAGGGACATCTCAGAAAGGATTCAACTTAAGTTTAAGGATGAAAAGGGTAAGGAAATGAGAGTAAGAGGGCACACATTCAGTACATTTTTGTCCTAAGATGCTTCACTTGAAATCAAATTGCAAATCTTATGAAACATCAAGTTTCTTGATCCTGACAAAATATCAATAACAAAGACAGCAGTATTTCGACTATCGAGCAACAAATAATTGAGTTAAAGCATGTCCTTCATTATCAAAGTCAATTTCAACTCAACTCAATTGACTAATGATTGCATTGAATTCACTAATATACTCAACAATTGATACACCTTCATCCATGTTTAAATGAAACAACATCATATCAAGTAGACCTTATTGGTCATAGAGGGCTTCTTGCAAATGTTCAACAGGGCATTCATCATTCCTATAGTAATCTCTTCTTTCATAATTTAAAACATGATGTTACCACCCAATGTCAGTCGAATAACACCCAATGTCTATCTATCTAGCAAATATCAATTAGCTTGCATAATTGACTATGCTTTCTTCCCAAACAGAGCTAAAAACAGATTTTCTAGTACAAATATTCCTCAATTTGCTTCACCTTTCAACTTAGTCAAGCTTGACTCTAATACAAATTGTTGTGAAACATAAGCATTCAAGCAATAAAACATATAAAATATACATAACAAGGCAATGAATTGTATATGTATTTAAGTCAATGTGACACACACCACCGTGAAAGCAACTAGGTTTCCATTATAAATTAGGCAATACAACACATATTACAATTATACTCAAGTCACTTAAGCACTTAATGTTTCATATCCCTCATTTACACCCAATAATCATACACAACACAATTGCTCGCAAAACAACATCTCAATTTTACAAATGAATTAACAAGTCTTATAACAACATTCATTGGCTGGAACACACATCTCTTGGATACAATTCAAGAAGAAGACCCATTTATAAAGAAAAGGTTTGGATCCAAAATAGGAGACATTATTTAGGAAGCCTAGTCAAATTGGAGACCACTCAGATATTAAATAAACCAGGAAACCTACTTGGGGTAGATTTGAAGGAGAGATCTACATCATTTGTAAAGAGAAAGGGAAAATGGGAATAGCGAATCTATATGCAGCGCATGCATGAAAGGGCAAGACTTTTATTTTTTATTTTTTGGGTGAGGGGCAAGACTCTTTCGATTGATAGAGAAAAAGGGAGAAAGTAGGGAAAAGAAACTAAAGGACTCCAACCATAGATACAGCGACGAGTTTCCTCATAAGCAAGTTGCTTCTTTTCTAGTGGTTGGAAGCGAATCCAAAACACTCTTCAGCGACCGCCCAGCATATTTTGATAGAGCACGAAAGGGATGTCGATTTGGACATAAGAACATGCTCCGGATCTTCCATTTCGTGGCATCTGCCAGAACTTCTTGTACTTTTCCCATTTCGTTACTCCCATCCCATGCATTCATGCATTTGATTACTTTTTCAAAAATTCGCTGTCTTTCTTTGAAATTCCTTTAACGACTATATGCTCGCCTCAGTATCTTACTGACTAATGTGGCAAATTATTGGTCAGAAAAGGCGGGTCAAGGAATAAAGAAAGATAATTTTAAATTTGGCCACACAAAATGGATTTACGAAATGATGCAACAAATTATAAATGTGCGTCAGGCAGATGGTTCTATATAATTCGTTCATTAATTCTATGATACATCATGCAACCTAATATTTGCATCCATAGCATCTTTTCGTATAATTGGGTTTATGGTGAATATCTCGATGTATTGGAAAAAAGAACATATATTGTTATTGATGAATACATCGTTGTATTGGATTAAAGAACATATATTGTTATTATATATATCGTTAGCATTTGATTCATTTTATGAGGTTGATACTGCTGTGACATTCATTTCACGTGCCACTAAGAGAAAAGGAGGAAAATCAAGAACGAAAAGAACTTTAGAAAAAGGCTCACGACTGTCTAGCAATCTTGATGTTCCTCAAGCCACTTTCAAAGAAGGTACTTTTTTTTTTTTTTTTTTTTTTTGGGGTCAAAATTTAAAGAAAGTAATTAATAAACAATATAATTTTGTACGTAAAAGATATGGAAAATCTGGAATAAAGTGACACAGGACATGAGGAGAACCGTCAGCGACACAGGCAAGGGCATTGTTCCATTGAATATGCCTCTTCAACACTTTCCATAAATATCGGTCTCTCTCAACGCCCTAGCTCATCGTCAAACGATCTTGGCTATGCCGTTGCATTACAGGGCAAGTTCTCCACTGGCAGGCGGCCACTCGCTGCGAAACTTTCGGGGGGAAAGATTTTTTCCTGGGAAAATCGGATGCGTTTTCTGAGTGTGCTCTCTGCCAAAGGAGATTTGTCCGGCAATTCTTCTGCATTTATGCACATGGGCTTTTCGGGCAATTCATTCTGTTTGTCCATCCAAATTTCCCTTCGAGTTCATGCAAGCGATTCGCGAAGGAGATTTCAGCTTCCAGTCACAATCACAGTACGTAACTCCTCTTAGCTAACCTTAGCATGAAGATATATGCTGTTTTTCAGGTCATGGGGTTCCCGCATGCATGTAAGTAAATGCTCTCTTCATCACAAGGTTCTCTTTTTTTTTTCCCCCAGTCTATCTTTATTTAACTTGAAAATTTATGATAAGAGTATTTGAACTCTAAATCATCTTACTTGTCCTGCATTTCATTTCTTCTAACAGTTCTTTTTGTTCAACGAAATTGAAACTTGCTCAATTTCGAGATTGAGCTTTTATATGACCAGCATTTACTTGGTCTTCTAAATATGCTAGTAACATTTCTTATGTGCTCAATATCCTAACTTTACCTTTATAATGATAAAAAGTACTCAAAAAAAAAACAAAAAAATAACGTGGAAACAACCGGTAAATTTGACTTGATCTACGCATTCTATCTATATCATCGGTATAAGTACCAAGAGTCGGTCTGTTTTTCAGACATTTTAATTCCCAATTTTATCTTGAATACATTTAATCTAAAGCGTTTCAACTTCCAATTCTCCTAAGTATGCATGATATTTTGTTAGAAATTTGAAATGTAGCCAAGACACTTTTTAGGTGTGATTATCCTTTTTTTTTTTTTTTTTTTGGTCGAAAATGATAGCTACTTTCATTCATAAAGTGTGAGAATTACAAGAAATCGATAGGTAAGATTCCGCACATAAAATTTCTGAAAGAGCTGGAGGAGGGAAGGAGCTCCAGTGTTGAGGTAGTGAACTAGTTCTATGCATCTTCGCAATCAGATCTGCTGCGTTATTTGCTTCCCGCGAACAGTAAGCCAGCATCATCAATTCCGAGTTGGAGAGCAGGTTTCTGCATTGTTCAACAATGGGCTTCACAGTCCAAGAAGGTTCAGCCCGGCCCATGATATTTTGTTTGCGGTTAAGCTGTCCGTTTCACAAACTACTTTGCCCTGATGTACTTTATCGACTTCTACCTCTCCCACGTGTAGTTGCTCTCTGAATTGCAGAAACTTCAACCCGTGCAAAATCGCTAGGGTTTCCATTTGAAGAGGGGAGGAAGCTCGAACCTGTTGCGCAAAGCCATCGATGAGTTGGCCAGCTTGATCCCGCAAGATTCCAGCGACTGATCCTACCCATTCTCCATGGACCCAAGAGCCGTCGACATTGAGTTTTAGCAGCCCTCCCTCCGGTGGTATCCATCTTCGTGGTGAGTGCAGGTTTGGGGGTTTCTCTGCCTCTTTTTTGTTCTGCCATCTGTTGAAGTTTTGGAGATGTGCTTGTGCCAGGTTCACAATGGTGTTCAGATTCGGTTGTTTAGCTCTGAAAATCAAGTTGTTTCGGGCTTTCCAGACGAACCACAGCACCATTGCCACCAACTCCTTTACGGGTAGGTCTCTGTCACCTGCGAAATTCTCCAACAGCCATTTATCAAACCAGGTTATGAAATTAGGATTACAAGTAAGATTGAGCCGTGGGTCTTTCCATATGTTCTTTGTCCATTTGTAGAGTAGGAATACAACACTATTTTTCATGTATGGTGGCGTGACTCAATTCATGTGTGAAAGAGTGAAGGAAAATGAGATGTCGATTCAGATGACGTGTAGTTCAAGTGCAATGCAAAACTGAATGAATTCAAACGTGAGGCTGAAAATTACCTGTCATGGTAATATTCACATGCGAAATGACTTGGCAAATTCAATTTCAAAGTATGATGACATTCTAAGGAGAAATGAGATGGCATGTCAATATTTACATGTAAGATGACGCAACCATATCTGCATTTGAAACTTTACACGTAAAATGGCATAACATTTTGGGTGCAACACGACATGATGTAATGGGAATTCAAATATGACATGGAAACATAACATGGCAATTCCAATGCAACACAACATTGCAAAATCGGAATTCAAATATGATGGGCAAAATTGCATGACAATTCAGATGTGAACATAGCATGGCAATCGGGATATAAACATGACAAGGAAAATGACATGACATGACAATTTAGATACAAACAAAACATGAATGTAACACAATATGGCAATTTATGCAAACGTAACATGGTAAATCACAATTCAAACGTGATTTGGGTGATATGGACATACACATGACATGACAAATTGAAATTCAAATATCATGGCAATTTAGATGCAAACATCATATTGCAAATTGGAATCGAAACGTGACATGGCAAATCAAAACTCAAACTTGACATGAAGAATGACATGACATGACAATTTGCTATGCAAAAATCACATGACAAACCATAATACAATCATGACATGGAAATTGTCATGACATAGCAAGTGGAATGCAAACATGACATGGAAAATCAAAATTCAAACATGACATGGTCGATGGGAAAATTATTCAAAAAGTCTTAAACCTATTACACGTTTATCAATTTAGTGCTATTTTAATTTTACCAATTAAATCCATCTAGAAAATTTTGATCGGAAATTGCTGAATTGGACGTGAGCTATCTTACGTGACGCGGACAACATTGACATAGACAATTTTTAATAATATTTTATTTATTCAATATTTAATTTTTTAATTTGTTTCTTTCTTTTGTTTTCTTCCCTTCTTCCTCTTCTAGCTAGTCACTAAGGCCCAACAACTAGTTAGAGGTGAGGTTTGGTGAGGTCAACCTCGCCCACTGATGATGAGCCTCACCCAACGCTAGTGAGTTCAACCTCGCCAACCCTCACCTTTGGCCGGTTGTCGACCACCGCCAATGCCCAATAACTAGCTAGAGAAGAAAGAAGGGAAGACCAAAAATAAATAAATAAATAAATAAAATGAAAAAGGAATAAGGAAATAAATAATTAATTAAATTAAAGAAATATTAAAATATTATATAAAATTGTCCATGTCGATGCTAATCATCCTGTATGGCACGGTTAGTGCCCATGTTAGCAATTTCCATCCAAAATTTGTCAGATAGACTCAATTGGCAAAACATAAAAATTTTAAAACTTGATTGGCAAAATTAAAAAGATTTAAGATTGAAGTGCCAAAAGTGCAATAGGTTTATAATTTTTTGGACAATTTTCCCATGGACAATGGTACAAGATAGCAATTCAAATGCAAACATAAGATACTAATCAAACTTCAAACCTAACATGGCAATTGGATGCAAATTTGACATGGCAAATCGGAATTGAAAAATAAAATGGAACATGAAATGACATAGCAATTCGTATGAAAACATGACATGGCAAACAAAATTTAAACATCATATGCAATATGACATGACATAGGAAAATCACATGCGTAATGACATAATCTACTTTGAAGATTTGATTTTGAGATAATGATAGCCCTAAATTATACATTTTGTTACCGTTACAGCAAAATGATAGGATTCTAGGTCAAAAAATTATTTTAACAGAATATCATTCCTAGACATGTCATTTTCAATTTCAAATAAAAGAGAAATAGTGTCGGAAGTTACTTAGGGGTAAGTGGTTCCAGATTTCATATAGGTTCCACCTGAAACTTGGAATTTATTCATTGGAATAGGTTCCTCATTTTTTTAAGCCTAGAACCTACTCTACATACCTTGAAATTTGCAACCCACCCTATCATGAGTTCTAGGGTTAGTTCCAAGATCTATTCAAGTTCCATCTATATTATTAATTGAACAATTACAGTAAATTATCTCATTTAATTACCAATAGTTACTGCTATATTTCACCGATCATAACTTGTATTTGATATATGAAAAATATAAAACCTTAAATAGTAAAAATCCCAGTCATAAAATGGAAGCTCAAACTAATTATTCTAAATTATACACTATTTACTTTGGAATACTATAGGATCGCATAAGGCCATAGATCTAGAAAACCATAAAAACTTATTCCAAGTTCCACCAACTTATAAATTGGAACCTACCAACCGAAATAGGTTCTCCAATTTTAGGAATCTAGAATCTAGAACCTACCCTATATACTTTGGAACCTGAAATTGCATAGGTTCCCATTGGTCCGATTCAAATTTTAAGTTCTACCCTAGAACCATACTCACCATTAGAGTTATCCTATGTCATCAATTTGAGGAACATGCACCTTAGGCTAAAGAGCAAAAACTTCCCAAGATATTATTTCACAATTCACATGATCTTTACATCTTTAGCCTTGGGGGTAAGCACATTAAAAGTATCAAAAGTTATGTATGGCGCTCACTTTTGTATTAAAAGTTTATGTTGGATCACTTAATCGTCACTTTTCTGAAAAAAAAAATTAATCACTTAAGTATCAATTCTAGTTTGAGTCACCAGAAATCTGACATGGTCTTATTTTATTAAAATCTCCTACTGATGAGGCGCACCAAAATGCTTTGTCAGCATATTATTCCCTAAATGATGTTGCTTTCAACTTTTACCCCAAATTCGAAACCCTATTTTGAATATTCCCAAATTCAAAACCCTAATTTAATTTTTCCCCCAAAATCACACTCTTCCCCACCACGAAGCCGCCTGCACATCAAGGTCAAACCTTTTTCTTTGCCTCTGGTGTAATGCTCATGAGATTGTGTTCGCAAGTGAAGAAGGTTGAACTTCAGAGGTTAACAGATGATGGCTTGATTGTGGGTTGTGATGATGGTAATTTGTAGAGAGTGGCACTGTCGGAATTGGCGAGCACGCAAGCAGGAGGATGAGGCGCAATGGGGCGTGCCATGGACGTCAGGTGCCAAGGGACACGAATAGCAACTACAAAAGGACTCACTAATCCTGCAGCTCGCTACTGGCTTGAGCACTGATGGAGGCTTGAAGGCAGTGAATGGATGAGTCGAGTGCGGGCGTGCGTTGCCAGACGACTGCTCCTTGCTTGACATGCTAGTGACATTTGCGGTGGCATCCCATAGCTCTTTCGCCTGCTCCACCGCTTGCCACACCTCTTCCTCCATCTACCTCTCAACCTCTTCCACCTCTTCAGTGGCGAAGTCCTATGTTTCCTTAGAGAGAGAGAGAGAGAGAGAGAGAGTCAACAGTTCAACCAAGAAAGAGAGAGAGAGAAAAAAAGAAGACAAGTCACGTTATTTTTGGAAATGGGAGTCGTGTGACATCGTTTTTGGAAGGCTTACCACGTTGGTTCCTATGAGGTCATTTTGCAAGTCCACATGGACCGGATTTTAAATAAAATATGCAAACTTATCTTAAAATTTTAATTATAATAGTCACATAATTATTTTGGCTGGAAATTATTGCCGAAGGTACTTAAGTTATCATTTTTCCTCCAATTTGGCACTTAAGTGAGCTGTTAAAAATTTTAGCACTAAAGTGAGAGTTCTATACGACTTTTGACACTTCTAATATACTTATCTCAAAATCTCATAACGAGAGCTTTCCAATAAACCCAACTTTTATGAGCATAAGTTTATTAGATTATAGAATCAAGATATGGGCCCATATCAAGTTCACACCTGTCCAAATGGGTTATAAATCTATATTTAATGAGCTGAGTTTTTATATGAGTGAGTTATATTTAATAAATGGGTCATAAAAGAGTTTAGAATGATAAATCTAAAATAATTTTAGTTGAATGGGTTCACAATTTACTTAGATTTAACTCACATCTACGATTTTCTCTCACCCTTACTTGACCTCATGCTTACTCTCTCTGTGCTCTTACCTCAATTTGGGTTTAAAATTGTTAGATTGAGTTATGTATGGAAGTGTTTGAGCCATATGGATTGGGGCTGTGACATCCTGAAATTCGACCCATTTTCGATAAAGTGAAATGTGCATATCGTCGGCGCGCCTATGGTCCTTTTTCTCTGAGCTGATCACTCACGAGTTAGCTAACCTATTGGGTGAAGCCGTTAAGGGATATAACCGCGGTAAAATCCCTAAAAGCTACTTAATTGGTTAGGTTTGACTAAAATCGCGTCCGATCGATTTTAATCATGAAATTTAATTCGGTTTTGGGAATCGAATATTCGGGCATGTCACAATTCATTTTTTTAGGACCGTCTTATTGTCTCGTCAATTTATTGGCGAGTCCTAAATTTCAATAAAGAAATTATCGGAGAAAAATTGAAGACCAAAAGAAATAGAAAGGGAAAAAAAAGAAAAAAAAAAGAATAAGGCTATTTCTTTTTCTCTCTTCCCTCTTTTTCTTTTCTTTCTTTTTCTTTCTTTTCTCTCTCTCTCTTTTCTTTTTCTCTCTTTTCTCTCCTCTCCCCTCCCCCCCCCTCTCTCCCCCCCCCCAACCGACTTCTCCCTCTCTTCTTTGACTAGTCAAGGCTTTCTCCCTTATCTCTTCTTCTCTCTCCTCTCTCTTCTCCCCTATCCCCACGTGACCGAACTCTTTCTTCTTCTCCTTCTTTCTTCTACGTGAAAGTAGCGAACCAGAAGTTGAAGAAGATCGGAAGCAGCAGCCAGCCACCGTCACCGCCCGTCTTGCCGCCGCACCGCACGCCGCGCGTCCGCCGCTCGCCGCCGTGCACCGCCTGCCTTTTTCTCCTCCCAGACACCTCTCCCCCGCTCGATTTAGCTCTGCTCAGCCCCTGTTCCACCCTTGCCCGGCCACCTCCGGCCGCCGTTCGACCCCGCCGGACCTCCTCGGCGTCCCCCTCACCCTCCGCCGGCCTCCCCTCGCCATCCTTTGGCCGCCGGATCAGCCTTGGCCAGCCAAACCAACGAACCCACGAAATGGGTTTCCAGTATCTTCGGCCCACTTTTGGGCTTGTTTTGGACCCTTCCAACCCGATCCGTGCGCTTTGGGAAGAATTTGTTCCTCACGTTGCCCCCGTCGGATTGATCCGATTTGCGCGCGATTTGGTGAGTAATCTCACTAATCCTTGATTAGTTGGCTAATTATGCTTAAGGTTGATTTATTTTTAATTAATTAGGTTTAGGTGGTTAGATTAGAATAGATTAGCGATTATTAGCCAATTGTGATGCAATTTAGATAAATTGATTGTGCAATTACCAAGTAGACGTGGTCTACTATTTATTGAAAGCATCTGGGGATTTTTCTCGACCCTTAGTGGGCTTCAATTAGGCTTTTCGGGCCTAAGTGGAATTTTTTGGTATTTAAATATTATTTTTCAGAATTAAATTAATTAATTATTTATTTTCCGAAAATTCAATTGAGATGGCTAGTGACCAGAATATTATGCATGGTGAAGTCAGTTTATTTAACCACCAATTTGAGCTAAATTGGATTTATTATAATTAATTATTTTCTGGAAATTCAACTCGGATGGCCCGTGACCGAATTTTTATGGTGATGATCGTGGTGCAGCCCGTTTATTTAATTGAGCTTTATTTTGAGCTAAATTGGATTTATTGTAATTAATTATTAATTTTCGAAATTAATATTTATTTATTTATTTTTCGGAAATTAAGAGTGAGATGGCCAATGACCGAAATCTCGTGTTGATCGTCGTGGCGCGGTCCGTTTATTTAATTGAGCTGAAATTTGTATGGAATTGATTTGATTATGAATTTTGAGGAGTTATTCATATTGACTTGATGGTTAATTATTTGATTGATAAATCGTTGGGTATTGGTTATCACCTGAAAGGAAATACGTGGGCTCGGTGAATCGGAATATCACCTGGAGAATGCATGTGTGTTCAGTTGTTGAATATGTCATCTTGGTTAAGAGGTTGCCTTAGAGAATGCACGTAAATTGTTGAAAATTGATCATGCCTGTGTGGTGATAATTGATCATGCCTGTGTGGCGATAGTTGATCATGCATGTATGGCGATAGTTGATCATGCCTGTGTGGCGATAGTTGATCATGCCTGTGTGGCGTAGATTGTGCCTGTGTGGCGTAGATTGTGCCTGTGTGGCCGTATCTCTGTGTGTCGAGTATTGTGCCCGTGTGGTTGAAGGTAATTGGGATGCCTAAGAGCATGCTCATAAAATGTTTATTGTACATCACCTTGGCGAATCGACGCCCGAGAGCATCATTGTAGCTCTGTGACTGAGTGTACTGTTGGGGATTATATGGTGTGGAGTGAGATGACCTAGAAATGGTCCAACTGACATGTAATCGACTAAGTCGATTGATCATTGATTTGATTTGATTTGATTTGATGTGATTGATTGAATGGAAATGACCGTGAGTGGTCTTGTTGGCATTGATCGACTAGGTCGATTGATTGAGATATCGATCGCGATGTGATTGCTTGAGTGCTTATTGAATTGTATTGATATGCAGGTGGAATCTGAGGCCAAGGTAAGTCCTCTGCTCTGTGCGTGTTTAGGCAGCCTATAGTATAATGGTTTACTAATCGGGCTTAGTGGGGTAGAACTCGCTAAGACGTAGTCTCATCCCAGTTTGGGGAAAACATTTCAGGACCCCGATGAGGAGCTGAGGAGGAGTTTGAGAAGGAGAACTTGGAGGTGAAACTTGAGGAGAATGATTTTTTAAAGAAGAAGATAATCCCGAGAGGGGCCTTGAGTACGGCCTCGTTGGATTGAGATTCTATCTTCTTTTGAGATCTCCTTTTGATGTGAATAGAGAATAAAAAGTTATGAATTTCCGGTTTGTGTTTTGTATAAAAGTTTGGTTATAAATTTCAATATGAAAAATATGGCCCGCTTTTCTATCCAATTATTTTATTGTTTGGGGATTTTAATTTCTTCCACATATGCTTAATAAATAAAAAGGGTCGGCGATACATTATCCTGGGATATCGCATTATAAAATCGATCAAGTGAGAAGGATGTGTGCGTGCTCGAGGATCGGGGTGTGACATCCAGTTTAAGTGGTATCAGAGCGAAGTTCAAGATTGGAGTGATAAGGAGCGATGACCATGGGATAGTTAGTAGGAAAGGCCTTTAAATTCATGATGGTGCATGTCTGTGTTAGCTGAATGCTAGAATTGTTTGTTGTGTGTGGATCGCTCACCTTCTAATCTAGTGTGGATTTGCAAGATGGGTTGTAGTGTAAAGATTAAACCATGAGCGAGTAGGAGTTGAGAATTCCTAGTAAGAGGGCAATGTCCTCTATGACTCCGGATGAAGCACTGACAAAGGTCGATACCCGAGGTGGTTAAGGCAGAGTGTTGACTTTGGCTAGCTCGAGTGTAAGAGTACCACTGCAGGTTAGTACTATTCTAGCAGCGTCGAATGATCCTAAGTTCGATAGGATCGTTCTGATGCTAGTGTTCCTTGGGAACTGGATGAGCCAGCAAGCTCAGGATCAAGCCGCTGTTGTTGTCACTATCATAACCGCCGTTGTTGCCTCACCTGCTGAGATCTAGAGTGGAGATGTGATCCGGGAGCAAGTCATTGCATTCGAGTCGAGGTATAAATTCAGTTCAAGAAGAAATGAAAATCAGTCAGGGAAATGACCGAGGTCGAGAGAAAAGTATTCTATTCCACTCACGAGGAAGAGTGGGATAGTCAAGTCAACACCGAGTCAAATAGATCAGGTTGTTCCGGACGTGATAATGGAGATCAGTCTTATGTCCTTCCTAGGACGCGAAATTGTTTGGAGTATAGCCAACAGGGATATCTGGTCGGGAGTGGTCCTAGCATACTGATGTGTGCTGTCACTTGGCAAGAGATAGAAGACTCACCTAATAGGTGTCGGAATTGTAGAAGGAAGCATGGATAAATCCAGTGTCCGAGTATGACTAGAACATGTTGTGATGATGACCAGCATGGCCATCGGGTGAAGGATTTTCAGTGGAAGTCTAATGTAGCATAGACATCGCTACTATGGCCAGAACGCCATGAGGATGGCGAAAGGAATGAGAGTAGAATTGATCTTGCACCGATTAGAGAAAGAATGTGTTGGAGGTGATCTTATCAGAATAACGTAGCAGAGTTTTGTGCTGAGTTGGTAGAACTTAAATTGTTGAAGTAAAAGTGATAGAGGGGAAATCATTAGCAATAGTTGTGCTTGATTAGTTGCTGAAGTGTGAATTTGATGCCACATGAATAGTGTGGGCTTATGGAGCATCTTGTGATAATGAATCATGGTCATTGAGTAATCTAGTTTAATCTATTAACATGTGAAAGTGTCGAGGTTATTGGGAGTCGAAAAGAATCTTCGATTTCATTAATCTCATTGGCTGGAGGCAACTTATTTGTTAGAAGGAGGTTGCCAAGGTTGCTTGGCGATTATTTTGGGTATGACAAATTGAAGAACTAGAGATGGAGGACATCTCAATGGTCTACGAATTTCTAGATGTATTGTCACAAGATCTGTCAGATCGCTGTCAGAGAAAGATATAGAAAGTGTGATCGAGCTAGCACCAAGATAGAGCTACTCTCGAAGGCTTCTTATCAATTGTTGTTGTCTGAATTGATAGAATTGAAGATGCAAATGTGAAGATTGATGAATGAGGAATCCATGCATATCAGTGCATCACTTTGGGGAAACATTAGTTTTGTTTGTGAGAAGAAGAAAGATGGTTTGTTGCGAGTGTGCATCGACCATCGTCAACTCAATTAGGTGACAATCAAGGACAAATGTCCATTGTGCAAGATCGGCGAATTGGGCGACCAAACATCAAGAGTGTTGATGTCTTCAAGGATTAACTTGAGAACAAGATGTTCCTAGTTACGAACCAGGAAGGAGGTTATATGAAAGACAGTTGTTCGTACTCGATAAGGTCTTTATGATAGTATTGTAAGATCATTTGGCCTAATGAACACTCCAGTTGCTGTCATGGATTTGGCAAACCGAGTGTGCAAGAAATATCTAGGTCAGTTGTGATCGTGTCGTGTAATGATATTCCGGTGTATTTAAGGAATGCTAAAGAGCACAAGAGATGTCTGAGAATGGCGAAGGAATTTCCATGAACCCGGTCAAGACCGAATCAATTATCAGTGGACCAAGATCGACAACAGTATCAAAGATCATAAGTTTTTTTTGGGTTTAGCAGGGTATTACAGAAGGTTTATGGAAGGGTTCTCAGTGTTAGCAACTCGACTCCTGAAAGAGGAAGAAAAGTTCGTGTGGATAGATCAGTGCAAGTGTAAGTTCCAAGGGCTTAAGGAAAAGTTGACTTTCAGATTTCTGACGATGGGACACTAAGGTTCCGTGGACGTTTAGTTGTACCTAACGATGTAGAACTTAGAGAAGATGTTTTATCTGGATTGTATCATAATAGTTACAGCATTCATCCTGAAAGTATTAAGATGTATCAAAATCTGCGTCAACATTATTAGTGGTCAGGTATGAAGGCGGACATTGCCAAGCATATCGCCAAGTGTTTGACTAGTCAGCAAGTAAAAGCCCAGCATTGCAAGCCAAGAGGACTTCTACAACCTCTTGCGATCCCAAAGTGGAAACAGGAGCATATGACGATGGACTTCGTGACTGGACTACCAAGGAGTCGAATGGGAAATGATTCGATTTGGGTAGTAGTCGATAGGTTGAGAAAGTTGGCTCACTTCATTGCAATTCGAAAGGACCTCAGTTTTGATAGGCACGCAAACCTGTATATGCGTTAGGTGGTTCGTATGCATGGAGTGCCGATTACGATAATATCTTATAGAGACCCGAGGTTTACTGTTGTTTTTTTTGTTTTTTTGGAAGAGCTTGCAGAGTGCTTTAGGTACAAAGCTTCAGTACAGTACGGTATATCATCCTCAAACAAATGGCTAGTCTGAAAGGACAATTCAGACTCTTGAAGATATGCTGAGAGCGTGTGTAATAGTCTTCAAAGGAAGTTGGGAAGATCAGTTTCATCTAGTGGAATTCGCCTACAACAATAGTTATCAGCAGAGCATCAAGATGGCTCATTTTGAAGCGTTGTATGGCAGAGCGTGTAGAACTCCAGTATGTTGGGATGAAGTAGGGAAAAGGAAAATTACAGGTCTAGAGTTGGTTAAGCAATCAATAGATACCAGGACAGTGATCAGAGGCAGATAAAAGACAGTGCAAAGCAGGCAGAAAAGTTATGCAGATAAGCGTCAAAAGTCTTTGGAATCCTAAGTTGGTGATCACGTTTTTCTGAAAGTGTCACCAATGAGGGGAACTTCGCGCTTTGATAAGAAAGGCAAGCTGAGTCCGAGGTACGTAGGCCTGTTTGAGATTCTCGAAAGAATCGAAAACCTAGCGTATCGTCTTGTGTTGCTACCAAGATTGGCGTAAGTGCATGATGTCTTTCACGTGTCGATGTTAAGGAAGTACGAGCCTGACCCGACCCACGTACTCAATTTCAAGGAATTGGACATGGATGACTGTGTGTCATACGTTGAAAGCCCGATTCAGATTGTCAATCGTAAAGAGCAAGTTCTGCGTACAAAGACCATTTCGTTGGTCAAAGTGGTCTAGCAACACCACGGTACCAAAGGAGCGACTCGAGAGACTGAAGAGTCGATGAGACAATTGTACCCCCGCCTTTTTTAGCAAAGTGTGTAAGGGTTTAAATTTCGAGGACGAAATTTTTATAAGAGGAGAAGAGTTGTGACATCCTGAAATTCGACCCATTTTCGATAAAGTGAAATGTGCATATCGTCGGCACGCCTATGGTCCTTTTTCTCTGAACTAATCACTCACGAGTTAGCTAACCTATTGGGTGAAGCCGTTAAGGGATATAACCGCGGTAAAATCCCTAAAAGTTACTTAATTGGTTAGATTGGACTAAAATCGCGTCAGGTCGATTTTAATCATGAAATTTAATTCGGTTTTGGGAATCGAATATTCAGGCGTGTCACAATTCATTTTTAGGACCGTCTCATCGTCTGTCAATTTATTGGCAACTCCAAAATTTCAATAAAGAAATTATCGGAGGAAAAATTGAAGACCGAAAAGAAATAGAAAGAAAAAAGAGAAAATTGAAAAATAAAATAAGCTATTTGCATTTTCTCTCTCTCCCTTTTTCTTTTCTTTCTTTTTCTTTCTTTTCTCTCTCTCTCCTTTTCTTTTCTCTCCTTTTTCTCTCTCTTTCTCCCCCTCTCGATTCCCCCCCCAACCGACTTCTCTCTCTCTTCTTTGACTAGTCAAGGCTTTCTCCTTTATTCTTCTTCTTCTTCCTTCTTCTCCCCTATCCCCACGTGACTGAACTCTTTCCTCTTCTCCTTCTTTCTTCTTCGTGAAAGCAACGAACCAGAAATTGAAGAAGATCGGACGCCATCGCCGCCAGCCACCGTCGCCGCCCGGACGTCCCACGCGCACGCACGCCGCTCCCGCCGTCCATCGCCTGCCTTTTTCTCCGCCCAAACGCCACTCCCCTGCTCAATTCAGCTTTGCTCAGCCCCTGTTCCGCCCTTGTCCGACCACCTTCGGCCACCGTTCGACCCTGCCAGACCTCCCCGGCGTCCCCCTTGCTCTCCGCCGGCCTCCCCTCGCCATCCTAGCCACCGGATCAACCTTGGCCAGGCCAAACCAGCAACTCACGAAATGGGTTTCCAGCTGGTTCGGGCCCACTTTTGGGCTGTTTCCGGGCCCCGAACCCGAGCCGTGCTTTGGGAAGAATCGTTCCTCGCGTTGCTCCCGTCGGATTGATCCAATTTGCGCGCGATTTGGTGAGTAATCTCACTAATCATTGATTAGTTGGCTAATTATGCTTAAGGTTGATTTGGTTTTAATTAATTAGGTTTAGGTGGTTAGATTAGAATGAGATTAACGCAATTATTAGCCAATTGTGATGCAATTTAGATAAATTGATTGTGTAATTACCAAGTAGACGTGGTCTACTATTTATTGAAAGTGCATCTCGGGATTTTTCCCGACCCTTAGTGGGCTTCAATTAGGCTTTTCGGGCCTAAATGGAATTTTTAAATTTAAATTTAATCTTCGAATTAAATTAATTAATTATTTATTTTCCGAAAATTCAATTGAAATGGCTAGGAATCCGGAATATTATGCTGATGATCATGGTGAAGTCAGTTTATTTAACTAAGCGCCAATTTGAGCTAAATTGGATTTATTATAATTAATTATTAATTCTCGAAATTAATTAATTATTTATTTATTTATTTTCCGGAAATTCAACTCGGATGGCCCGTGACTGAATTTTTATGGTGATGATCGTGGTGCAGCCCGTTTATTTAATTTAGCTTTATTTTGAGCTAAATTGGATTTATTGTAATTAATTATTAATTTTCGAAATTAATTAATTATTTATTTATTTTTCGAAAATTAAGAGTGACATGGCCATGATCGAAATCTCGTGTTGAATCGTGGCACAGTCCGTTTATTTAATTGAGCTGAAATTTGTATGGAATTGATTTAATTATGAATTTTGAGGAGTTATTCATATTGACTTGATGGTTAATTATTTGATTGATAAATCGTTGGGTATTGGTTATCACCTGAAAGGAAATACGTGGGCTCGGTGAATCGGAATATCACCTGGAGAATGCATGTGTGTTCAGTGGTTGAATATGTCATCTTGGCGAAGAGGTTGCCTTAGAGAATGCACCAAAATTGTTGAAAATTGATCATGCCTGTGTTGCGATAATTGATCATGCCTGTGTGGCGATAGTTGATCATGCCTGTAAATTGTTGAAAATTGATCATGCCTGTGTGGCGATAGTTGATCATGCCTGTGTGGCGATAATTGATCATGCATGTGTGGCGATAACTGATCATGCCTGTGTGGCGATACTTGATCATGCCTGTGTAGCGATAGTTGATCATGCCTGTGTGGCTATATCTCTGTGTGTCGAGTGCCGTGCCCGTGTGGTTGAAGGTAATTGGGATGCCTAAGAGAATGCACATAAAGTATTTATTGTACATCACCTTGGCGAATCAACGCCCAAGAGCATTACTGTAGCTCTGTGATAGAGTGTACTGCTGAGGATTATATGGTGTAGAGTGAGATGACCTAGAAATGGTCCAACTGACATGTAATCGACTAAGTCGATTGATCATTGCTTTGATCTGATGTTGTGAAGTGATTGATTGAATGGAAATGACCGTGAGTGGTCTTGTTGGCGTGTGATCGACTGGGTCGATTGATTGAGATATCGATCTGCGATGTGATTGCTTGAGTGCTTATTGAACTGTGCTAATATGCAGGTGGAATCTGAGGCCAAGGTAAGTCCTCTGCTCTGTGCGTGTTTAGGCAGCCTATAGTATAATAGTTCACTAATCGGGCTTAGTGGGGTAGAACTCGCTAAGACGTAGTCTCATCCCATTTTGGGGAAAACATTTCAGGACCCCGATGAGGAGCTGATGAGGAGGAATCTGAGAAGGAGAACTCGGAGGTGAAACTTGAGGAGGAGGAGTTTTGAAAGAAGAAGATAATCCCGAGAGGGGCCTTGAGTACGACCCAAATGGATTGAGATTCTATCTTCTTTTGAGATCTCCATTTTGATGTGAATAGAGATTAAAAAGTGAATATTCCGGTTTGTGTTTTGTATAAAAGTTTGGCTATAAGTTTCAATATGAAAAATATGGTCATGCTTTTCTATCCAATTGTTTTATTGTCTTGGGATTTATAATTGCTTCCGCATGTGCTTTATAAATAGAAAGGGTCGGCGATATATTATCATGGGATATCGCATTATAAAATCGATCAAAGGGAAAAAGATGTGTGCGTGCCCGAGGATCGAGGCGTGACAGGGGCGGTATGAATTACTAAATTTTTATTGCATGAAAATTGATTAAAATATGTTTAACGGGTCAAATTGGGTCAGATCAAACCCAACTCAATCCAACGGTTTGACAACTCTAGTCATATACTTGAGCCTTTGAATGGGGAGTTGATTTGTGGACTCAAACCTTCTAAAAATAATTATTTACCTTATCTAAAAGGTGAGAATAGTTTTGAATTTTAAGATTCCTAGATATATTTTGAGGCAATGGGACCTCATTCTAGGTCTTGGAAAGTTTGACCCTTCTTATCCGGTTGACCCAATTTTCCTTATATGTTGGAACATTTGTGATTTCTAGATTTATGATATTGAGTTGCAATCAGCAAATTGCAAACTTCCAGCACTACGAAGAACGAGTGATGTAGCACCGATATCGACACACAACACGCGACACGACACGACATGACATGATATGCCGACACATCGTTTTTCAAAAAGCAAATAATTCTACACGTTGGGACATGTTATATATTAAATCTATATTTATATATATATATATATATATATATATATATGTAACAAATTATTGTTTTTATGATTATTTCATTTATATTAATTTGATTCAAATTCAAAAATAAATAAATGATACAAAAGCCTAGAATGAATTTATACTAAAAATATTAATCTACCATTTATTAATATCATTCATTATTTCAATTTAACAAATTCAACTCCATTACAATAATCCATAAAACTTGGAGAAAAAATAAGCAATTCATAATCTGAACTAGCATGTTAGACGTGTCAGAAGAGAAGAGAAAATAAATTTGTAAAGTAAATTGTGTATCACGAGAAGTGAGAATCAAAAGAGAAGAAAAGACTGGATTTTTCTTCTTTCTCCATTTATTATTTTATTATTGTTTTTTCATATATATATTTTGACTCCTCATTTATTAGAAATTTTTAAAATTGACCTTGAGTGTCAGAATCATGTGTCGTAAACTCACATGTCGAATTCCGACTCGAGTATTGGAGAGTGTTGGGAAAGTAGACTGGGTATCCGATTTTTTGACATGTGTTGACCTAGTGTCGAAGAGTATCTAAGAGTGTCGGAGAGTGTTAAACACATGTCGGAGTGTTTGACACTATAGGAAGACTCTTGAAGAGTGTTGGGCTCTCGGAAAGTGTAGGTGCTTCGTAGGGTACATATATGGGCATCAAAAGATTAGTTTTGCTGAGAATAGCCCAATTTTGATACTTAAAATGTGTTTTGTGCCTTGCATCTCACCAGACGAACCTCGGTGAACTTTCAGAGATTCTTAAGTCAATTTATAGAGCTTTTCTAGATTACCCATGAGAAGCCAATCAAGTCATTAATTGGTTGCAAAAGCCTACCGAATAGGGAATCTCCCTTCTAATTGGCTTACTAAACTTCCGCAACCCCTTTGGAATATGTTATGTTTTGAATCTTATTCTCTTGAACTTCAGAACTCTAGCGGATAAATGAATAAGATTTGTGTTTGACCAAAAAAGAGAAATATGTGAATTTAAGGAGCTTTTCTAAATTACGGCTAAATCTGACCAGTATACTTTACTTTAATTGCTCTTTTCATGTATTTTACATTATAGTCGTGTACTCTAATGTTTTGCAACTTCTAATTCTACCCCTAACACATCTAGTTTATTATGTTGCCATCTATAATCTATACCTTCAACGCATCTAATTTTTTTTTAAGCACTACCAACAATTTCGCTTATTCTTTACCATTTGCGATCCAATTCAGATCTTGCTTCCGTTATTGTACTTCACTTCACTAGCTCATTTCCTGTTCATCATCATTGCGCTGATTAATCCCATCCCTTCTAATAACTAATGGAAATTAACCTAAGTTAATTATCAATATAATTAATTGTAAAAATAAATTCAGCAAAAAAAAAAAAGAAAAAGAAAAATATAGATCATATGACTAAATTGAATAAATTTTGTGATTCCGCAAGATAGAAGAAGGTGCCGTGGCTATGAGGGTACTATTCATATGGGATTAAAAAATCTTATAGAAATTCAAGCATGCTGTAAAGGCTTGATACATGAAAGTTGCAGTTCGACGAATCATGTTCATTTACTTTTGTACTCGTGAGATCAGTTTCTTTAAATAAACATGCTTTACTTGATTGCACGATTATTTAGTAATAAATTTTAGAGCCTATTTGCTTCATAAAAAATGTATCATTTTTGAAAAATGTTTTTCAAAAAGTTATTTTCATGAAAAACTATTTTATTTTTCGGTATTTGGCTGAAATGTTAAAATCAATCAGAAAATATTTTCCTTCATTTGGTGTGGAAGATCTAATTTGAATTTTCTGGGAAAAATTACTAAGAAATTGGATTTTTTAAATTATTTTCAAATACATTTATTTTTATTTTTATTTATTCCTTCTTCCTCTTCATTGCTCCTCTACTTCATCACCATCATCCCTGTGATATTCTGAAATTTGGCCCCTATTTCAAAATATATGAAATAGTTATTTCATTAATGCACTTATGGTTATTTTACTCTAAATTGATCACTCACGAATTAACTAATTTATTGAGCGATGTCATAAAGGGTTAAAATGTGAGAGACTAGAGAATTCAATCAAGGATTGACAGCTCAATCAGGGATTGACAGCTCAATCATAAGAATTGACGAAGGTGATATGGCTAGTAAAAGTACCAAGAGGGGGGTGAATAGGTATAAAGAGTAATTTTTCACGGTAATTGCACAATACTAGACAGTTGATAGAATTGAGACAATTGATTCTCGTCAAACAACAATCAAAATAAAACTGAGAATAGGGAAGAGAAAATTGAACGCAAGGTTTATAGTGGTTCGGCTTATTTCAAGCCTACGTCCACTCTTCTGCACTAACAGCCCACTAGCTGGATTCCACTATGAACAAAGAGATGTTACAGCACTGTTCTCCCTTGATTTCATGGTGTAGAAGATCTACCACACTCCCTCAAGGTATCACTAAGTATAGACTCTCTTTTACAAATACAGTTTTGCTCAATATGAATCGACTAATAATCAAGGAGCTTCAGACTCTAGAATTTCTCTATTGCACACCACCTTGAACAGTTAGAACGTCTTCATTTTATACTCCTTTATGCCATCATACCCGTTGGCACTTACCCAAGGAATTATTCCAATCTTCCCGTTGGACAGAATCAATTAAGAAGAACATTCGAGCTATTGAAGGAACATGTCAATAGCCCATCAATCATATTCGCCCATACAATCACGATCTTGGTTTCGAATAAAAGAATCTGTTATATCATACCCAGCCAAGAGATCTACTCCAGTGGACAAGACCAAATCCTCAACCAAACACTTTAGCTCTGGATCGTCTTCATCACTAGATTAGAAACTATCAATGAGAATAGTCTTGAGTCTTGAGTACTAAGTCTGGGGATCTGAAGGTCTTCAGACTCTAAATTGAAGGGTCTCCAATGAAGGTCTTCAGACTTTAAATAGAAGGGTCTGCAATGCTCCAGACTAGACTGATAGAAATGTTTTGTCAACTTCAAAATATTATTAGAAAGATTTCTCCAACAATCTCCCATTTTTTGATGGTGACAAAACTTTCCTGTAGATTTGAACAGCTTTGACCTGCAAAACATTACTCAAGCAATATGGATATCTCATAAAGATTAACAACTCAACTAGACTATGCATCCACAGAAAATAGGTTAGTCTTTCATGAGTAAAGCCATACAATAACACCTGATGTAAATGCAACAGTCAATTTCAAATATACACCCAAGTTATGCTCAAAACAAATATCCAAACAAACTAAACTAAAGTAAGAGATTTAAAGTCAAAGTTCAAAAGATTGCAATTCTCCCCCTTTTTGTCATCATTAAAAAGGTGAGAAAAAGTCAAGTCTGCTTGGGAACGCGCATAAGTTGGAAATCTCCCATCAACTGTACGATGCCTTCCAGCCTCTTCAAGTTTTCCCGTAGATGAGCCACCTCTTCCCCTTTGGCATTTGCTTGAATTTGAAGAGCGAGGTCTTGCATTTGATCCGACAGAGTAACAGAAGACGCTTGTCTAGCATTCTTCAAGACTTGAAGCTCACATTCCAAAGCATATATTTGACCCTGCATTTCCATAAGAAGATCAAGGATGTGACGAAAATCTGTTGTAGTGTCCGTCTGCGTGCTGGCATTTGCTCTATCTGATGGAGTAAAGGCAGACGATGGAGCTTCGGTGTAATCGCGCAGATTTGGCGTTGAGGTATCATGTCCTTCCTCAGGCATTTGAGAAGCCTGAAGATCTTCTGGATTTGCTGGTGAGCGACTCACACCTTCACTGTGGACAGGATATGGTGTAGTCCTTTCTTGCTCGCCATCTCCCCCTGTTTCTAAGGCCTCAATTGGGGAAGAGTGATGGTCATGCTTGTTAGCATCTTGATTGCCTTTCTCTCCGGCTTCATCTGCAGACTGTTCTTTGACTGCTTCTTCTTCTTCTTCAACTTCCTTCTCCTCTTCTTCTTTTTCTTTCTCTTCTGCTTCTCTGGTCTCTTCCTTTTCCTCTTCTTCTCTCTGTTCTTTGTCCTCTGCTTCTTTTCATTTTTCCTGTTGTTCCGTTGATTCAAATACAGAACGACTGAGCCTTTTCAATGCCAAGGCAGAGATAGAGAGTTCATCCTCTTCGTCTTCATCCTCTAAGATAAGAGTTCTTTTCTTTTTGGATGGAGCACCCGTGGACTCCTTCCCTTTCCTTTTTGATGCAGAAGATACTGGATGAGATTTGACCGGAGTTTTCACATTGAACTTCTCCATTGCCTTATCAAGTTCTTTCAGATGCATTTTTGTCAGCATTTTCAAACCCACCACCATTTTTTCGCATGGTCGAACACAAAGAGTTTGTGGAGGTTCAATGTTCAAGTGTCTGAAGATCTTAGTCACAAGACCTGAGTAAGGCAAATGGCCCTTGTCCTTCACCATCGCTCTGTACATGTGGAAGAGAATGGTGTGAAGGAGAGAGAACTTTCTCCCTGAATTGATCGCATACATCAATTTCGCCTCAGAGTTGGACACGTTAGTCTTGGATGTCGATTTTGGCCTGAGATAGTTGATCACAATTTTGTGAAGAATGATGTTGATGGCACGCATTCTTGCGTAGGTAATTCTCCCTTCTGCATTCCTATCTTTGATGAGCTTCAGTGAGGTACGAGCAATTGAAACCTTGACCGATTGATATCGTCCTGTTGCAACCCCAATTATATCTGCCAGTATGTCCACATCTACCACATAATCTTGGTCTCGAACACTGAAGGATATTCTATTCGCATCTAAAAAGCTGAGATTTGAATAGAAATATGCTGTCAATTGTGCATAGCCGTCTGTGGTGTCGGAGCAAAATTGCTCAAGTTGAAGCAGATTGAACTTTTCTCTCAAGTTCACATTGATGGCATCCAGAAAGTCGAAATCAGCACTTCTGAGGTTTATCACCCCACGTTTCAACAGTTTGAAGAACAGATTCTCCTATTCTTTTGATTTGAACATCTCCGTTCTTTTTCCCTTAGCCTTCGCTGCAATGCCCATCCTAGGTTGAAATTCATTGAACAATTTATCATCATCGTTCCCGTCAGTGGGATTCAATCCTCCTACACGAGGGTCACTTGGAATGTTCGCAAGTGCTTCCTCAGCCTTTCCTTTGGGAGCAATTCCCAAATCCTCCATTCGTCGCAAAAAGACATACTCATTTCCATAACCCTTGTCTTTGAGGAAATCATCTACATACTTCAGCGGAGTACCAGTGCTTTTCAAAGCACGATAGAGCTTGTAAATAAAAGAGGGTTTTTGAACTCTTATAGGGTCTACTTCCTCGATTATTTCTTCCTTCGATTGATGACCCATACCCTGTGGGGTAGATGATGGAGAGTGACGTGGTTGAGAGTGAATCGGGCTCTGTTGCTATCTCGGTAACTCTTCCTCTTCGGTTAGATCGAAATGGGTAGGATTCTCCCTCATTCTCTGTGGTCGCCTGCTTGCGATTCTTGAAGACTTTCTCGAATAAGACATCGTTTCTTATTGTTGAAAGATTCATTGACTCGCTTTCCCAAGAAAAGATGGCAACTTTCTCGAAGATGAACACGGAGTCGAGACAGGATTGGGGGGAGAATGCTTTTTAGGGTTTTGGAGTTAAGCGAAGAAAGCAACTGACTGTATATATATAACCCAATTTAAAAAAGGAAAAACCAATCGACATAAAGGCAAGTGAACAGTCGTCCCTTTTTAAAAACGATAATCGTCCTTTTTTAAAGAAAACTGCCATTTTTAAATAGAAGTTATCCATTTTGAAAAGGCAAAATTTCATCTTTTAAAGATAATATAAACCAATCATTACTGAACGAAAGATCGTACCTTTTCGAGATTGAATATTGAAACAACTTACAGTCTATAGCCATGAACGTCTGAGTCTAAGGGTCTGAGAGTCTCTAGACTTTAACTTCCTCAAGCTTCAAAATGTTGAGTCTGGAATGGATAATATCGAATTGATTTTTCTCCAAAGGCTTTGTAAATATATCCGTTAGTTGGCTCTTTGAATCAACAAATTGAATCGAGATTTCTCCATTTTGAACATGATCTCTAATGAAGTGATGTCGAATCTCTATATGCTTTGCCCTTGAGTGAAGGATTGGATTTTTAGTGAGATTGATTGCGCTGGTGTTGTCACATCTAATCTCAATGCATGAGTCTTCAATTCCAAAGTCTTGTAGCTATTGTTTTATCCATAGAATTTGTGAATAACAACTTCCAAGAGCTACATACTCTGCTTCTGTTGTAGAGAGAGCCACAGTATTTTGTTTCCTTGAAAACCAAGACAGTGTCATGCTTCCAAGCAACTGGCAAGTTCCCGAGGTGCTCTTTCTATCAACTCTGCAACCAGCTAGATCTGCGTCTGAATATCCACGAAGATTAAAGTCTCCCTCTTTAGGATACCAAAGACCGATGCTTGAAGATGAAGCAACGTATTTAATAATACGTTTCGCAGCACTGAGATGAGATTCTCTAGGATCTGATTGAAACCTAGCACAGATGCAAACACTCAACAAAATGTCGGTCTAGAGGCGTAAGATAAAGAAGTGAACTGATGATACTCCCGCACAGCTTTTGATCAACTTTCTTCCCTTCTTCATCTTTGTCTATCTTCAAAGAACTTGACATCGGTATGTCGGTCTTTTTGCACTTTTCCAGGCCAAACATTTTGACAAAATCATTAGCATATTTTTCTTGATGAATAAAAGTTCCTTCCTTCAATTGTTCTACTTGGAGTCCAAGAAAGAATGTTAACTCTCCCATCATACTCATTTCAAACTCATCCTGCATAGACTTAGAGAATTTCTTGCACATACTTTCATTAAAGGATTCAAAAATAATATCATCAACATATATTTGAACAAGTAAAAAGCTTTTATTTTCCTTTTCGATAAATAGAGTAGTATCTACTTTACCTTTGACAAAACCATTATGTATTAAGAACTTACTTAGTCTGTCGTACCAAGCTCGAGGTGTTTGCTTTAAACCATACAAGGCATTTTTCAATCTAAAGACTGAGTCTAGCTTCTTTGGGTCTTCAAACCCTGGTGGTTGTTCCACATAAACTTCCTCATGGATAAAACCATTTAGGAAGACACTTTTGACGTCCATTTGGAATAACCTTAAATTTTTATAACAAGCAAACGCAAGAAATAATCGAATAGCTTATAACCTTGCTACTGGTGCGTAAGTCTCATCATAGTCTATTCCTTCTTCTTGCATATAACCCTTAGCCACGAGTCTTGCTTTGTTTCTTACGACTTTTCCTTTTTCATTCATCTTGTTCCTGAACACCCATTTAGCTCCAATAACAGTTTTTCCTTTTGGTTTATATGTCAATTCCCAGACATCATTAATGTTGAACTGTCTGAGCTCTTCTTGCATAGCTTCAATCCAGCTTTTATCAGATAAAACTTCTTATATGCTTTTTGGTTCAATTTCAGAAATGAGAGCCACAGCACTAGACTCTGAGAGCCTTTTGGATCTTGTGCGAATTCCTTTATTAATATCGCCAATAATAAGATCTTTGGGATGACTGGATTTATGCTTCCAGTTATTGGTTGATTCGTCAGGTTCATGATCTCTTTCTTTACTTGAATCTTCACGAACAGCTTGATGCTGGTCTTCTAAAGTTTGAGATGCTTCTTGAGTTGTAAGCTTTGGAGAGTCTGGAGCAGGTTCAGATTCTTCATGATGAGTCTGACTGGACTCATTTTGCATAGAGTCTTGAAATTTGACATTCATTGATTCCTCCACAGATTGACTCTTTTTGTTGTAGACTCTGTAGGCTTTGCTTGATGAAGAATATCCAAGGAAGATGCCTTCATCCGATCTTTCTTCAAACTTACCAACTTGATCTTTTGCATTTTTCAGTATAAAGCATTTGCAACCGAACACATGAAAGTATGAGACAATAGGCTTCTTACATTTGAATAACTCATAAGGGGTTTTCTCCAGAATAGGTCTTAAAAAGACTCTATTGATAATATAGCACGCTGTTGAAACAGCTTCAGCCCAAAATCGTGAAGAAATTTTACTTTCAATTAAAAGAGTTCTAGCCATTTCTTGAAGAGATCTATTCTTTCTTTCCACAACTCCATTTTGCTGAGGAGTATATGGAGAGGAGAACACATGCTTAAAGCCAGATTTATCACAAAATTTTGTAAAATCTTGATTTTCAAATTCACCTCCATGATCTGTTTTTATACTTGAGATAACACATCATTTTTCATTTTGAACCTTTTAAGCAAACTTTTCAAAATATGAGAAGATTTCGGACTTACTTGCAAGGAAATATACCCAAGTAAATCGGGAGTAATCGTCAACAATTACTAGGCAATATTTCTTACCTCCAATGCTCGGGTTCCGGTTGGTCCGAAAAGATCCATATGCAGCAGCTGCAAGACATGATTAGTAGAGACATGATTTATTAGCTTAAACGAATTTCTTACATGTTTTCCCCAGATACATGGAGTGCATAGATCGACTTTTGGTATAATAAATTGGGTAGACCACGAACAAGCTACTTTGTTGAGATTTTGGCTAATTGCTTCATATTGATGTGACCAAGCTTTCTGTGCCATAAGCTTGCTTCGTCTTGAATTGAGATTAAGCATTGTGATTCATCCGGTTTCACATCCAAGAGATAGATATTTCCATGCCTTCGACCCATGAACGACTGAGTAAAGTCTTTACTGGTTCCAGAACATATTCCTTCTTGAAAGAAGATCTTAAAACCAGTATCACACAATTGGCGATGCTTGCTGAGAAGATTGTAATTGAGTCCTTCCATTAGGGAAACATTACTTATTGTGAGATTTCCAATTTTCACAGTTCCAAATCCCACAATTCTTCCTTTGCTGTTTCCTCCGAATGTGACTTTTCCACCATTTACTTGAACGATCTTTATAAAGCAATTTGAGTCTCCTGTCATATGTCTTGAGCATCCGCTGTCCAGATACCACTTTACCTTTTTCTTGATAGAGACCTGCATTTAAAGGAGAGTCTCAAGCTTTCTTTGGTACCCATATTTTCTGGGTCCATTGGTGTTAGTAAGATAAACAGTATTAGCCCATGTTTTCTTAACAGGTTTCCAAACCATAGGACACTCTTTTTCAAAGTGATCTGGGCTATTGCACTTTGAACACCTGAGGGCATTTCGACCTACAGACTTAATAAAAACCTTCTTGAAATGATTTTTGTAAGCCTCTCTTGAGAGTCTTTGCTTAATTCTTTCTTTTACTTTATGAAAATCAATCGGGGAATTGTTTCGCTGTCATACCTAGACCGAGACTTATTGAAGTAAGGTCTTTGAGCTGAAAGAATTATTTCAAGTTTCTGGACCTTATTGAAAATTTCTTTGAGATATTTGATGAGTCAGTTTTTAAAAGAGCATTTTCTTTCAAAAGACTATCTTCATTTTCTTTAAGAGTGATAACATTCATGTCTAAACATTTAACTCTTTCTTTTAAAACGTTTTCCTATTTTTTTAGAGCAAAGTTTTCTTTTTTAAGTTCGGAAATCCTTTTGAGAGAAGTCTTAAGACTAAGACACAGCTCATCAATATACTTAGAAACCTTGATAGGAATTTTAAAATTACTTACCTCAAATTCACTGTCTGAGTCTGATCTAGAGTTTGAGTCTGAGTCTAATTGCGCCATCAGACATAAGTTGGCATATTCATCATCACTTTCTTCATACTCTGTGTCACTCCAGGTTTCGGCTTTGAGAGCCTTTCGAGACTTTTCAGCTTTTCCTTTCTTCTTCTTCAGAAGAGGACAGTCGGGTTTGATGTGTCCATTTTTCTTACATTCAAAGCAAACTACATCTTTGTTTGATTCATCATCATCAACAGACTTGGTCCGTTGTCTTTGAAAACTTTGTTTCTTTGAGTTGAACCTTCTTCCTTTTCTATTCAGTTTTCTGAATCTTCTTATCATGAGAGCAAGCTCCTCATCGTCCATATCATCTTCGTAATCGTAACATCGAATCATCAATAGATTTTAATGCAATGGATTTCTTACCTTTTGGATTTTCGTCTTCATTAATTCGTTCCACTTCATAAGACCAAGAGTTCCAACCAGCTCGTCGACGATAATGGCATGATTCTTTGCGTCCCTCTTATTGAAGTCTTTATGTGATTCCAATCCTTGGAGAGTCCATGCAGTAGCTTGTTTACCTTCATGTAATCAGAAATTGGTTGTCCTTGATTTTCAAGACCATTTACAATCTCTGTAAAACGGCTAAACATGTCAGTTATAGATTCTCCAAGTTTCATTTTGAAGGTTTCATATTGACCGAGAAGGATGTTGATTCTGGTCTCTTTCACTCAATCAGTTCCTTCATAGGTGATATGTAAACTATCTCAAACTTCTTTTGCTGTAACACAAGAAGATATTTTGTTATATTCAATAGGTGACAAGGCACAATATAAAGAATAAATAGCCTTCGCATCAAGAGTTTGTCTCTTGATTATCTCTTCCTAAGTCATTCCGCTGGTCTCAACGGTTTCTTTCCCTCTTTCTGAGACAGATGCAACTTTAGGAGTGATTCCTTTTTCTACAACGTCCCACTCCAAAGGATCCTTTGATCGAAGAAATGCTTTCATTTTGTTTTTCCAGATGTTGTAGTCATTTCCATCAAAGTAAGGAGGTCTGGTGTTGCTTTGACCTTCCATCAGCCCTGAAGCTAGTATACTAGCCATGGATCTTTTACTGTGAAGTAAAACACTTCAAATAAAGTGAGTACACGAGCTCTGATACCAATTGATATGGCTAGTAAAAGTACCTAGAGGGGGGTGAATAGGTATAAAGAGTAATTTTTCACGATAATTGCACAATACTAGACAGTTGATAGAATTGAGACAATTGATTCTCGTCAAACAACAATCAAAATAAAACTGAGAATAGGGAAGAGAAAATTGAACGAAAGGTTTATAGTGGTTCAGCTTATTTCAAGCCTACGTCCACTCTTCTCGTGACCGACAGCCCACTAGCTGGATTCCACTATGAACAAAGAGATGTTACAGCACTGTTCTCCCTTGATTTCACGGTGTAGAAGATCTACCACACTCCCTCAAGGTATCACTAAGTATAGACTCTCTTTTGCGAATACAGTTTTGCTCAATATGAATCGACTAATAATCAAAGAGCTTCAGACTCTGGAATTTCTCTATCGCACACCACTTTAAACAGTTAGAACGTCTTCCTTTTATACTCCTTTATGCCATCATACCCGTTGGCACTTACCAAAAGAATTCTTCCAATCTTCCCATTGGACAGAATCAATTAAGAAGAACATTCGAGCTATTAAAGGAACATGTCGATAGCCCATCAATCATGTTCGCCCATACAATCAGGATCTTGGTTTCCAAGAATAGAACCTTCAAAGAGTATTTCGTCAATCATCGGATCTTCAAACGATCTTGATTTCGAATAAAAGACCAAATCCTCAACCAAACACTTTAGCTCTGGATCGTCTTCGTCACTGGATTAGAAACTGTCAATGAGAATAGTCTTGAGTCTTGAGTCTTGAGTACTGAGTCTGGGGATCTGAAGGTCTTCAGACTCTAAATTGAAGGGTCTCCAATGAAGGTCTTTAGACTTTAAATAGAAGGGTCTGCAATGCTCCAGACTAGACTGATAGAAATGTTTTGTCAACTTCAAAATATTCTTGGAAAGATTTCTCCAACAGAAGGTCAATACTATACTGTTGTAAGTCAATTAGCAAGCAAATATAAATCAATTCGACAGAAGTACGTAGTCGGTTCATAGGTGATTCCATACGATTATGACATTCATGTTGAACGACGATAAATCAATTTTCTATTGATATTATACACAAATTACATAATTGAATTATCGTTATTCAATGACAACCGAGGGTTTTCCACCATTCGAAAAGGTACAAACGTGGATAAAAAATTATCGACCATAGGTGAACCGCGTGAAAACCTCTAAAAGCCCCCTAATGGTTTAGGTAATACTAAAGTCACATTCGATCGACTTTTATCATAAAATTTAATTCAATTTTAAGTATCAAACTTTCGAGAATAGAGGTTAATTTATTGGACATCGCCTCATTCTCCGTCGAATTATCAATAAGCTCAAAATTTTTCGGAAAAATGAATTATTGGACGGAAATTTCAAATCGGAAAGGAAACCAGACCCAGTGGCAAAGTTGTGATTTGTTGGCCAAAATCTTGGCTTTAAGGAAAAAGAAAAAAAAGATATTAAGGGGACTATGTGCTGGGTTGGGAGGAATTTAGGTGGAGTAGTTAATGGGAAAATCATGGATTTTTGGATTAAAATTCTAGAAAATCTCTTGTTTCTTTTTTTCTTTTTTATTTGTTCTCTCTCCCTCATCCCCCCACGTCCACCCCACTTAGCATAACATCTTCCTATTTTCCCTTTCCCCTCCATCTCTCTCCTTTGTCTTCATCCCCATCTCTCCCCTTCTTCATATCTTCTCCTCCATCGCTGACCCCCCCTTTCCCATTTCTGTCCTCACACCACAACCCATCACCACCACCATCCACCACCACTCGCATCACCACCTTGGACACCACCGAATCACCTTCTTCGAACCGTCGTTCTTGCCACCCCGTTGAGCCGCCCGTTATGCCGCCGTCCACTTGCATCCCTCGTGCCATCCGCCATCGCCATTGTGCCACCGAGCTGCCACCTCCATCTCCACCGCCAGCTCACCTCCACCAAACCCCCTCCTCCTTGGTGGCCAAAAGCATTGAAGGGCTTTGCCACCGCCGTCAAGTCTCCAATTGAACTGTGAATGTCGTGCCCTCAACGTCGCCGCGAGCTCGCCATCGTCGGAAAAACCATGTGTTAACTCTTAATCATTGATTAGGTAATTAATTACGTTTAAGGGCTAGGTTGGTTTAAGAATAATGGAGGTTAGTTTTAGTTTATTTTAGTTTATCCCTAATTGTGATTAAGGACGGTTTAGATTAAAGTTAAGTACGATTAGTCTAAGTAATTACAATTAGTCTTAATTAATCGTGAATTTTTTGATTAATCATAATTTAATTAATTAATCATAATTATTTTAATTAAATAAGATTAAGTTTAAATTAATTATAGTTAGCTTAATTAATCGAGTTTAATCTAATTAATCGCGACTAGCTTAATTAATCGCGATTAGTGTAAGTTAATGATGGATTAGTCATTAAGTAGAATTTTATGCTTGTTTTATTGCTTGGATTTATGTGTAATTCTGATTGATTGAACTTGTTATGCCGTGTTATTGATATGTCAAATGTATTTGCCTTACTTATCATTTCCAAAGAAGGTTCTATGAACAAGAAATTGGTGCATTTTGATGTGTCGGGTTTGGACGCCGAATTTTACGTGTTAAAAGGGGTAATGGGGTTTTTAAATGAACGAAAAATTTGGTGGGTTGATTTTAAGTATGTGACCATGGTGCAAATATTTTACTAGAATTTTAAGTGTGAAAAAAACAAATTATGAGATTGTTATTTAAGCATGAACCATGTTTGCACTGACTAAGTCATGAGATAAAAATTTGTTTGAGTGGTTGAACACTCATGTGGTCACATAATGGCCCTAATGCGTATGATTACGTAAGGTAATGGTTCTGTCTTGATATGTATGAATATGCAACCGATGCCTGATTTTTATTGAAAGCCCGGTGAGGCTTTGAATAAGGAGTCGCTTGAGACCAGATCAATGCTCCTAATGGAATGCCATCCTGATGCGTATGAGTATGTGAGATGATGCCATGCTCGATGGGACGGGATGATGCCCAGTCATGCGGAAGACCGTCGACCTTTGTGTTGGCGGTAGCCTGAGGGGTCATAATAATTGGAATACGTGTGATAGCAATATGCATGAAATTTATAGAATATGTTATTGATTATTGTTTATGCTTGTTGCATCGATATTATCATATGCGATGTACTAATGTGCAAAAGTGTGCCAAGGCGAGGTAGGTTCATGTATCTTGCATGTTTAAGCTACCTACGGGACGAATTAACATCATAATCAAGGTTTAGGACATTTTTTTTTTGGTCGAAAGGTTTAGGACATTGACTTGCTGAAATTTTTACTCACCTCATTATTGACAATTATTTTCAGGCCGTAGTGATGGAGCACCCTAATCATTTCAGGATCATACTTACATGCATCGTTAACCATTGGGATTGGAGAACAACTACTACTATTTCAGATTGATGCATTTCAGTTAAAAGACCCGAAGTGGCAAAGCCTTGGGTAAAAATAGTACTTGGCATGATTATTGCAATTAAATAATTTTTATGTTTTTTAAAATACGGAACCATATGAATAATGGAGAAACTCCATGAAATAAAAATTAATGATTCATATAAATCACTTAATGGGAAATGTCTCGGATAAATCCAACGAGTGACTAGTAATCCTGTTATCAGAAAAAAGTAGCTATCATGCCTCTTTCTAATGAATCATATGGTCCTACAATTTCATCGGCCGATAAGCTTATAAAAAAAATAGTAATTGTTATTGAAAAAAAAGATATATGGGTTAATATATATTCTAAGGTGGAAATATCATAATTTTTTTAATTTAATTAAAATATAAACGTGGGGTTGGCTACTCTTCTTAAAACACAAGATCCAGCACAAATGCAGTATGTTCTCAATCTAATAGAAATTGATCGGACCCCTATCTTTAATCTTAAGTAAAGAGTGAAGTCAAATCAATGAAGTGAATAGCCCAACCTCTTTGTTTGAAGCTTTGCCAAGAAGCTTCTACTTGTTGAAGCTTTGCTTCCCCTAATTCCAAAACACAACAATAGAATTGCAACTAGAGTATAGGAAAAAGCTTCTCTTTGATAGCTAGGGGTTCGAAGGGGACCGAGACGACCATCGTGAAGCACACCATTACCTTTTGTGTTCAAGAGGGCCTAGACCACCTAGTTCCCCACCGTTTCGTGGCTTGGTTCGTCAAGTTTGACAAGAATCTCCTCGATCCTTTCCCAATGATCAACGGTCTGTCATAATGGACCAATGCCACAGTGGGAATCACCTTTTTGACTGCCTTTGTGTTAGAGGAGTAGGCTAACCCTAACCTATCTAACCCTTTTTGTATCATGGTCGCTTAAGAGTTGCCTTTGGATTATGCCTGTAAATGCTAAACTCTTAGGGTCAAACAGTTGATAAATAAAAATTGTGTTTTTGGAAATTGTCTAATGTGATTTTACTATCCTTGTTGTTCATCATATGACTGGGAATTGTTTACATTAAATTCCTTTCACATGCATTTAATCAAAAGATAAAATTATGGATCAACGATGCGTCATAGGACATTGCAATTTATCGACCGTCGAGGGATGTTCGCACACTTAGGTTTCGGGGTCTGACAATCCCCATCTCCTTATTTTGGTGACTCACCATGGCCAATAGGGCTCGAGCTTGGCAAATTCCATAAAGCTCCAACTTGCTAGATTTGGTGAGATCGAGCTCGCCCGAAGTCAACAACCTCGAGCATTGCCAGATCAGTCACCACAAGGCCTCGACCAAGGTCAATGAGTCATGGCGAGCTGGAGGCCTCAATCATCCACTCAAGCTTGGATGAGTTTGATGGTGGATGAAGTGAAGTGTTTTGCGTGGACAACGATGAGCTTGAATGGAGAATGAAGCCTTAGGCAAGCAAGCCGGCAAGGCTTGAGCTTGCCTTGGGTCAGTCATATGAACATGAAACTTGTAATGCTCACTTTAAGAGTTAAGAAGGCATTAATGAGAGATTTGGTCTTTAAGAGATCTGAATGAGCGTGATTAAGTACATACATGATAAGACCTTAATCTAACCTCAACATCACAAAACATGTTTGATTTTAGACACTTAAGGACATGCAAAAATCAGCAAAAGTACATCTTGGAGTGCCAAAACTTGGCATGAGAGGATACTTAAGTGTCAAAAGTTACAAAATGAACTTTTAAGTGCCACTTTTTTCAAAAATGGGACACTTGAATCCAAGTCCGGCAAAGGTAATGAGAAGTCCTACGTGTCAATTCTTTAATAATATAAATCGCTCATGTGGCACATCGGAAAGTTGAGTCAGTGTTGAAGGATCAAAACAACTTGGTTTTGTCTTGTTTCTGAATTTTAATATATTAATTTAAAATATTTTTATTTAAATAATAATTTCATATTTATTTAGTTATTAATTTTTTTTTTAAAAAAAAAGAGAAGAGGAGGCAAAGGGCAAGGGTTGAGCCCTCACTATTGCCTCCCCACTGTCGCCAACCCTTCCCAGCGATGGCGGGGAGGCGCAGCGAAAGCTTAGCCCTCACCTTCTACAATCTCCATCTCTCTCTTTTTCTTTTAATAGAATGATTTTAGTTTTAAATGTAATTTAATTAATATTTATATTAATTATCTACCAATGTCAGTAATAAAATGACGTCGTTTTTGCACTTATCTAGTCACATAAGCATGCAAAATGATGTTGTATTGCATTTGTCTCCCGAAAAATTGCTACGTCAACATTTTGATTGGATTTTCTCGCCGTTGGCACTTAAGTAATCCATTTTTTTTTCCGATTTTGACACTTAAGTGTCATTTGCCTATCTTTTAACACTTAAGTGTCCCTTCATGTCAAGTTTTGGTACTCTAAGTGTTGGCATTCCAAGTGTCCGGCATTTGCAAAAATCTAACAAAAGATTTGACGTATAGAATGCATAATGACAAACTTTTTTTGCTAAGACTTTAAAATCTAATTGAGATCACACAATGTGGCACCCCTCAACGGCCCCGATCCGTTAGAGTCACCATAGTTCGCTTTTCCTTATTCTTTCCCAAATAACAAGTCACTCTGATACCATTTTTAGTTGCAGCGGGTCCATACAACCATGGGGGTTTACATCTTTTATTAACGGTCCCTTGCGCATTTTACATAACGGAAGCATATCCAACAATTCCCTTCCCTACATTCAGAAATTGATGCACACCTATTAAACATCTTATATAAGTTAAAGCCGGACACGTTTATTTACATAAATCAGATGGACATTGTTCATCGGTACATCAAAATGCCATAGTCTTTCTATACTTGGCTATACTTTAAAAGATGACCGACATCTCCTTCCACAATCGTATGCTTAAGGTCCATCAACCAGTGTCGGCATCCAAAGGTTCCCTCCTTTGCTATCCTTCTCCCCGCGGTCATATCCAACCGCTCAAACCATCTACTAATCTGAAATGTTGGTCCCCAAAAGGGGTGAGTACAACCACTCAGCAGGTAAATGAATCCAATAACATTCCAATGCATCATGCATATCATCACACGTTGCAAGCATCACTTACCTTGTAATCATGCATATCATGCATCATCACATCATATATCATCATCATCATGGCATATCATATATCATTGTCATCATCATGCATTTCATCATGCATATCATACCATGGAAGATCATCATGTCACATCACACATCATCGTCATGCATCATCATGCATATATTATCATAGGTGATCATCATATCACATCACATGTCATCATCATTATCATGCATATCATACCATGGGTGATCATCATATCACATCACATATCATCATCATCATCATCGTGCATATCATCATGCATATCATGCCATGGGTGATCATCATATCACATCACATATCATCATGCATATCATACCATGGGTGATCATCATATCACATCACATATCATCATCATCATCATCATGCATATCATCATGCATATCATACCATGGGTGATCATCATATCACATCACATATCATCACCATGTCATGCCATGAGTTAATTATCATCTTTATCTTTCAATTTTGATCACCACATCACCCATTTCTCAAATCATCAATCTCATCATCAACCCTTCGGGCAGAAACCTCCGACAGGGTTCCCGGCAAACTCAGCCATCCCATGGCCACCGGGCTTCCGGCCCCCCACATTCCAGGCATCTCGCATCCCAACTAGCATCACGAGGCATTCCCTTCGGGCAGAAACCTCCGACAGGGCTTCCGGCCTTTACCCTTCTAGCCAGGCATCTCGCACCCCAATCCTGGCATCGCGAGGTATTCCTTTCGGGCAAAGACCTCCGACAAGGCTTCCGGAATTATGTACCGACATACCACCAGGCCTCCCCTGGAATTACGTACCGTATACCACCGGGCATCCCGACACTCCCGGGGAATCTCTGGAATTACACCACCAGGCCACCAGACAACATCATCCACCATAACCTCTTTCTCATCCACATTTATCATTTTATCTCAATTTAACATGGCAATTGGCATGGCATCAAACAAATCACACTTGCATTTCAATTCACATGTCATACATATGCCAAAGCTTTATCACATATGCATTTCAACTTAATACATGTACAAAGACCTCATCACACAAGTGCCACACAAATGAAGTTGAATCCATGGCCAAATAAAAATATATTTTATTATTATTATTATTATTATTATTATTATTATTATTATTATTATTATTATTATTATTATTATATTATTATTATTATTATTATTATTTATTTCCATAAATATTAAATTTAATATCTATGATTTTCCCAAAATCATAATATTCAAACAATCACTAAAAAAATCAATAGGATCACAATTTCACCCAAAATTCATGGCCAAATTGAATTTCTCATAATTTCACAATTTCTACAAAATAGCACCTTATATTCGGATAATGGCCAGACTTGCACAGTTTCCAAATAATTTCGATTAAAATACTCATATGGCCTTCAAAAATTACGAAATTTTACAGGGTGATAGCCAACACTTTTTCGTACCTTTTTCATTAAGAACTCTAAGCCAAATTCTTTTTAGATTAATTTCTACAACCCTACGAAGCTCCTGGAACCACTACCGCGACGTCCAGAACACACTCCTCCGAAATTCTTAGTTTTCACCCATCAATCGTCTTTCGTTTTCTCTGAAATTTGAGTATGTTATGTAACAAGGTGTCCTTTACAAGTTTCATGAAGAGATCTAGACCAAATAACCAGATTATGGTCACCATTTTAGTCCATGAAGTCTCGGGTGTCTCGGTACACCTCACCAGAATCAACCATCTCCAAGATCTAGCCGATTTACTAGGCTACACTCATTCATTCCTCTTCAAATTTGAGTATGTTGTAGCTTAATGTGTTTCCTACAACTTTCAAGAAGACAACAAAGTGAGATCTCCAACAGAAATCAACATGCAACCAAGAAATCAACAAGAGGTCAGTGAAAATTTCGCAGATCTAATGTCTCCGTATAATAGAACTTTTGACCCCTCAAATCTCCATATTTTTCTACGAATTTTTAGTATGTCATAGTACAAGACGTTAGCTTCAACTTTCATGAAGACACCGAAGCCAAAATCGAACTCCAAACCCACATGCAAACTCGAACAAGCTACTGACTTCAACAAACCGAACGAGAACAGTCACACGGTTTACAAATAACCAACCCTTACCTCGGTTTTTCGCACAAATCACACCTAAAATCTAACATGCAACCACCACAACAAACATGCAAGAGAAGTTACGGACTCCACTTGCCTTAAAGATGAACAAGCAACGACGAACGGCGACGGAACACGGCGAACGAACGGCGCACCCCTCCGGCTCCGCCTCCTTCCCTCTCGGTTTCTCTCCCTTTCTCTCAAACTCTCTCTCTTTCTCACCCTCTCTTTGGACGAATTGAAGCAAAGAACCGGCCATCTCTCTCTCCTCATCCCTTTTATATCCCCTAAAACTCATGATTACCTTGCCTCTACCATGGCCAATGCATGGCCTTCTCCTTGCCACTTGTCATATTGGGTTTTAAATTTGAATTTGATTGGGCTTGGGCTTAGGCCCATCCGGCCACTCCCTTGGGCTGGTCGAATCCTCCTCTTGGGCTTCCATTTGGGCCGACTAGCTTGGCCCACCAAGCTTTAGGCCAAATGGGTCCAAGGCCCATTCGAATTTAATCCCCTTTTTCTCTTTTTTTTTTTTTTTTGAATTCCTTCTATAAATATTTTTAAATTCCAATTTTCATCTTGGCCAAAGTCTTTGGGAATTTTTGTTCATTGAAATTTAATTTATAAAGTAAATGGCCAAGTATAAATTATTAATCTATCCTATAGTCCTAAATTCAAAATTTATAAACACAAGCACAATAACACCTAGCCTTAAGAAAACTAATGGCTAGCACATAGATCATAGGTAATTTCATTACCTAATTATAGGCTTTAATTTCTCTTGAGGATGACTTGAATTTTGGGATGCCACACACAAACCCTGATAAAAATAGTAAGACAGATACATAACATGAAATGTCCTAATTGCAATAGAACTCTAATGTATTTGAGCATGCAAATGACATGCCAAACAACGAGCAAATCATGCAAATCATGCATCTTTGGAATGCACACGTGTATTTCAAGTCAATGAAGATCATGAAGCCAACCAAACATATTTACAAGCTCAAATTCACACAAATATGACTCGCATTAGGTGCAGGGTAAACCGACCTAGGCTCAATTCTAGGTGGTTTTGACCAATCAAAATATCTCTGAAAAATCCAGAAAAAAGTACACGAAAACTTGAGACAACTTGGAACAAATTTCATGAAGAAAACTTCCTCAAAAATCATTCACAAAATCAGCATGAAAATAGTAAAAATAAAAGTCGAAAGAAAACCAAAACCACAAACAGACCAAAAACACTACAGAATCGAGCGGATTGTGAGGGGTGTTTTCCAAGGGTCAAACGAACTCCATTGGGGCATACCACCTATCAAATCAAAGGTCTTGGAATCTATTTTCTAAGCCTAGAAGGAGTTGAGATCAAATAAGTTCATATAATGCTTCATTTTAAGCCAAACAACAAGTCACTCACAGAAGCATGAAAATTGCAGATCATCGAAGATTAAGTTCAATCAATATAAACTCATGATCAATCCACAACAATCTTTAGCAAATCATCAACATTCTTATTAACATCAGATGTAAGCATTTTCTATAGATCTAATCTTGAATCCTAACCCCAATCAAATACGCCATCTTGCTTCATTGGATTCGAGTTCGAGGTGTTTACTTTTTGTGTTTTATTCAATTTTGGATGCAATTGGATGGAGAGATCGTCGTTGGAGCATGATTAGAACTTCAAAGAGTAGATCGAATCGCCACAGACTACCACTAGGGGCGGCTGAACCGCTGGTTCAGATTTGGAATGAAACCAGTCTGACCGGACCGGCCTTGGAGTGCCGGTGAAAAGATAGGTCACCAAATGAGTTCTGAAGACCGTCCGTCAAGGCCCCAACCACTAGTTGGTGACCAACTAGTGGTGGTTGGACCACCTGAGGAGATCATTAGATCGCCTATTCAACTCAAGGAAGAACTGGTCTTGATTTGGACCAGTTTGAGGCCTCCAGTAAGAGAAATAGCCACTAGAGTTGTTTCAGTGGCTTTCTGTCAAGGCCCCGACCACTGGACAGTCACGGATCACCTTAGGCCACCAGTCCAAGCTGGGGGAGTGGCTAGATTCAACATCGGTGGGAATGCTGGTGTTTGCTGTTGAGGAGAACCGCCGTTGGACGGGAGGCTTTGGCTATCTCTGAGGTGGTCTAGAGTTGTGACTAAGGAGGGAGGATGTCGGGGCAGCCGACCGGTGGTGGTGCCAATCAAATGGCCGTTGGCGAGGGGCATAGCCAACGACGAACGAAGAGAGGGAAAGATGGAAGCGGCGGGAAAGGTAAGAGAGAGAAGAGAGAGAGTTTCTATTTTAGAGAGATGAAATTTGCAGAAAAATGAGCCCCTTTTCAAAAATGGAGGGAAAAACCTTTTGTCCTAGTCCAAAATCAGTTGATATTGGCCGTCGATTCAATCCGGTGATCAATAACTTAATTTATTAGCCAAATTAATTTTTTAAAGGCTAATCATCCTTAAGATATGTTGTATGACCAATCGGTTGGGTCTAATTTGCAAAAATTCAGATTTAAAATGAGAATTGTGCTTAAGGGCCTAATTAGGGACTAAATCGTAAATTTTTGAAATTCATGGGTAATTTTGCAAAATTGTGAAAAATTTAGGGCATGGGAGTAAAATGACTCAATGAGGATCCCAAAGCAGGTCGCCGGAGGTCCAAATTGGCCAACGAGAGGTCGAACTTGCCTACTTTGTCAATGGCTAGTCAAACCGATCAAACCGATTCACGCTAGTTTGATTGGTTCTTAACCAGTTCTTGCCAATTCCTACCGGTTGTGGTCCATATGGCCCTTTGGGTTCAAGATTTATGCAATTTGATCCCTCAAGGGCCAAATTGAAGAGAACTTGCATAATTTAAGGAGAAATTGTTTGATTTTGATCCAATTAAACCCCATAAATGCAATCTAGGACTCTCTATTGAGATAATTGAGTTATTATTATGAAAAACAACGGACCTAAACTATGGGTACATGAAATTGAGCATTAAAGGCTAAAATGAGCAATTTTGTAATTATTGACCTAAAATTACAAATTAATTAAAATTGAATTCAATTAATATTGAAATAGACCTATTTGGCTAATTACAATACTTAGGATGACTTAATGCATTCAAATTGACCTTGGATTAAAGTGATAGGACTTAGGCCAAAAATGAATCGAGGTCTAATATTAAAATTGGACCTAGATTCATGAAATTGAATCATAGTCTTGAATGGGCCAACTTAAATTTCTTCAATTAAAGTTCGACGGTTTGATTTTCTTAACTTTAAGAGAGCGAAATCCCCCAAATTAAGAAGTTCTCATGTGAATTTCTCAAAACGTATCCTGGATTTGAACTTATCTTAAGAAAATGAATGGAAAACAATCGTTCATTCATGAATCATGAAGAATTGATTTTGACCCCCTAATTAAAGCTTAAAATGGCACTTCGCCTTTCAACATGTAAATCTTGAAAATAAAAGAACGAGTATATTAAAAATAGTACCTAGACCAAATGTTGTAAAAGAAACTATACATAATTATGACTAAAACGAAAGTAATTTTATTTTTGGTCAATTTAGAACCTAAAACTAAAAAATTGGAAAATAAGATTGTTAATCGAATTTTGTAAAATTTTCAATGCACAAATCAAATTGACACTAAAAATTTTTTTTTTTAGGATTTTTTATTTTCCAATATTTTTGTCAAAGGTATGATTAAAAATAAATCATTTAGTTGACTTTTCCTAAAAAGTTGATTTTTGGGTTAAATCTTTGGGTTTTTGAAAATAAATGATTTGAAAAAAAAAAAAAGAAATTAAAGCTAATTGACATCTTTTTGGATGAAAAACCAATTTTTGAGCTGAGATTGATTTTTGGTCAAATGATTGATTAAAAAGTCAATCTGAAAGTCAACCGTTTGACTTTCACATTTTTCTTGAAAATGAATAGAAAATTGCTTTAAAGTGACAATACAAAAGGAATAAATGAAAATGGCATTTTTTTTTATCGGAAAAGGGCTCCGTCATGATCGAAAACCCAAATCTCAATTTTTGTACATTGTTTGACACGTAAACTAAATATCATATGTCAATAAAGAATGGAGAGAAAGGAAGGAGGCAGCGACTTATTTCCTTGAGTCTTCAGGCAGTGCGGTTGTAGTTGACTTCCCTTGTGCAGATGGGCGTCACTGATGAAGACACTTGCGGTGCTGCTGGCTTCAAGAGGAACGAATAGCTATTCCTTTGTGTGGGCTGAGGAGTCCTTGGTTGTTGGCTTGGCGGTGGCTCGGCTTTGGGGCGACCGCGTGTCCTGTAGGGCTGGCTAGGTGACGATGGCAGTCCAATGGCCGAGGTGGTTCGACGATGACCAGGACGGCCAAGGCGAGGCACAGTAACATCCGATGATGAAATTTAATAGTAGCTTGGCAATGTGAGGTGGTGGCTAGACCCGATGACTCGTTCCAATGGCGGCTTGATGATGCGGCACTAGGCGATGGAGTGGTGGTGGTGGTGCGTCGCGACAATGTCAACCTTGTGGTGGGGTGTCTAGATGGTGCCGAAGGCGAGCTCGTTAAAATGGCATGGTTCGTCAAGTGTCCGAGGCTTGCAACATGTTCACATTTGTCCTTCGAATCAGGCCCAGAAAGATTCGGCCTTCTTCTTTCTCCAAGCTCTCTCGAGCACTCTCCATTCTTTTTTATCTTTTTCTCTCTCCACACTCTCAGGCACACTTGCGCACGAGCACCTCTCTTTCTTTCTTTTGACTTTTTGACCTTTTTCTCCTTTTTGTTTTATCTTATATTTATGTTAGTTAGGCCCACCAAATGTCAACCTAGCCCTTTGGTGGGCCTAACTAACATAAATACAAGCAATGCAAGTAATCTCTTTAGGAAATTTTTTCTCAAATCATTCTTTTTCGCAAAACAAATCAATTATTCTGCATATTGTGCTTCGCTAGCCAACATATTCTGAGTATTATCGCTCTCTTAATGTGAAAACCGATAGGATGATGAGAGCCTTAAATCTTGTGATCAATACGTGTAGATTGAAATAAGTGAATGATGTCTTGTATCTCTATGCTTCAAGCGTGCAAAGGGAGCACCCAATGAATTCCTTAGAATAAGAACTTTATAGGACGACGAACCCTTTAGAAAAAGAAATATGTTAGCTAGTGAAGCACAACATGTGGAATAACTCATTTGTTTTGCGAAAAATAAATAATTTGAATAAAATTTTCCTAAAAAAGATTGTTGTCAGTAATGAAAATATCATTTATTAACTAATTATTTTGAGTAATATAAACAATCTTTTTTTAAAAATATTTTTCGGATTGTATATTTTTCACGAAATAAGTTATTAGAAATGTTTGGGCAGGGAGTTCCATGCGAAGAGGTGGCTTGTAATGTCAGAGACTATGGTACAGCAGTCAGCAATTTTGGGCTCGACTTCATGTGGGGTTGCATGGTTTCCATGTTGCATGAGTAATACGCTGTGTGTATGTTATTGATCCGTTTATTAGCTGTTTCCCAACGGTCTAAATTTTAGAAAAAGGAAAAATAAGTTTGTCTAACATGATATTAGAGTACTTGTCAACAATTCAAATCTTGTCTTTTTCTTTCAATTTGTCTTCTCCTTTTTTATCCCTTTCATCTTTTCTGTTTCACTTTCTCCCAGTTATCTTGTTGATGTGATTAAGTCCACATCCTGTCTTGTCCAAGCAGGGAACTGACGCCGTGAAGAGTAGTGTTAAGCATAACTTTTATTGACATTGTTGGTCCGTGTTTTGACAGCTTAGAATTCTGGAGAAAAATTTAATGATTTATATAGTAATGCCGCTCTTAGATCAACATGGAATTTGTAACTAGCGCATTCTATCTTTCCTCCATGTTCTTTTTTAGTTGTGGATAATGACGAGTGATTACTAGAGCAAGATGACTAGATGAAGAATGGCTCCTAGCAGACTTCTTTAGGATGACAAGTGGCAAGAATGGGCCAAACTGCATATGGAGCATATCTATTTTCGACCTGTTATATTTATTAGGAACAAAGAGGAAAGAGAGAGGGGGTGGAGAGATAGTAGCCTCAACGTCCCAATAGCCATAGATCTTGCTGAAGACATTGTTTGAAGTCATGATTCTTAGCGAATCATACCTTTTCTAGTGAGCTAATTGATTGGAAAAGGTAATGCATGGGGTTTGGTACGACTCTCATTGTAGGAAAGCCACCAGTTTGAAGGTACGAGACCTTTTGCTTTTGACTCTAAGTGCGGAGTCTTATACTACATCTGAAGATCCGAGTCCAAAACTCTCGATCAATTTTGCGAGTGGCACCATTGTTACTTACATCAGATGCTAAATTGCATGTCAATGCCATGAAATTGAAGAGACGTTTGCAAGTAAGGAAGGGTTTGCCATCTACTTGAAGGTTCATGTGCAGGACTACAATCTTACAGTTTGAGGACAATCTGAGTGTCTGTGCATCTTGATCGATGAAGGATTCTTGAGGATCTATCTATCAAGCCGTGCTCCATCGTGTTGACACGGGGTGTGGTTGAGCATCGCTCCGTCCCCTCTCTTTCCTCTCTGTTTCGAGTAAATAAAACCGAAAATGGATATGGTCGACTCTTACCGAGTTGGCCAACCACAACCGCAGCTACGAGTTTCCTCGTAAGCAAGTTGATTCCTTTCTTGTGGCTGGAAGCGAACCCGAACATTTCTTCGGCGATCGCCCAGCACGTTTTGATATAGGCATAAGAGGGATGTCACTCTGTACATTGGAACATGCTCCGGATCTTCCATTTCTTGGCATCTGCCAAAAGTTGTGCCGTCCTTTTCCCGTTTCCGTACTCCCATCCCAAGTATTAATACATTTGATTATTTTTCGAATTTCCATCTTTTTGTTCCTTTTTTTTTTATTTCTTACAATACTACATGTTTGATTGGTCTCTTACTAAACGATGTGGCAATTATTTTAGTCAGCGAAAGGGGGTCAAAGGACAAGGAAAAGTAAACTTCTAATATGGCCATACAAAATGGATCTACAAAGTGATGGACAAACTGTAAGCGTGCATTAATTAAATGGTTCAGATTATTTTTTTTCACCACATGTCTGCTATGTCCCTTCACCTTATATAAGCTTATAATTGCATCTATAACATCTTGTTTATGATTAAATTAGTCGGGAATACATCGTTGTATAATACACACACACACACACACACATATATATGAATTGACCTTGTTATACATAAATAGCAGATATTACCGCAACATTCATTTCACCCACAACTAAGAGAAAAACAGGGAAAATCAAGAATTGAAAGAAATTTTATATTATTGTGACGAGCATTGTTATGATTTGACCATGTGTACAGATGATATTTATAAATTCATAAAACGAGCAAATATCATATGCTTGCCCTCCCTATTGTATGCTTGAATTAGAAAATGCCTGAGTTACATACTCCTGCCAATTCAAAACCCACTTTTACCTTCAAATATCAAAGATAAGCTACTAAATAAATAAATAATTGATGATAAAGAATATTCTAGGGTTTTGAGAAAAATGACACTGAACTTCAGAAAAAGGCTCAAGACTGTCTAGCAACATTGATATTCCTCGAGGTACACTTCGAGTAGGTAAAGAATGAACTTTAAGCAAATTATTAGGCCAAAGTGAAGATATGGTAAATCTGGAATAAAGTGACAGAGACATATGAAGAGAGCCGTCAGTGTCACGGGTGAGGACATTGTTCCATTGAATATGCTTCTTCAAGATTTTGCATGTATATTGGCCTCTCTCAAGCCCTAGCTCATCGGCAACGAATCAATTGGTTAATGCAGCTGCATCAAAGGGCAAGTTTCCTGGCAGGGAGCCATTCGCAGTGAAACTTTCCCAGGAAAGTTGTTTCCAGGAAAAATCGGATGGGATAGACCTACGAGTGTGCTTTCTGCCGAAGGAGATGTGCCTGGCAATGCTTCTGCATTTATGCATATCTGTTTTATCGCACTTCTTATTCTGCTCATACCGTTCATTCTGTTTTCTATCTGAATATCCCTTCGAGTTCATGCAATCAATTCACGAAGGAACCCTCAGCTTCCACAATCATAATCATGGCAAGTAACTTTTCTAAGCTAGTCTTAGAGTGCGTTTGGCTAGACTTTTAGGAAAAACCTTTAGGAAAATATAAAAACTTTAAGTTAAAGAATTTTTAAAATGCAAATTGTATTTGTTAAATTGTAATATGAAAGTGTATTGTAAGTACCTTTTGAAAAAATAGTGTTTGGAGAAGTTATATTTACAAAAGACTTCTATAATTAAAAAAAAAAATCATCAAAAGAAAAATAAAAAAGTTGGCTAGTAAGGGCGGGTGGCTGGCGGTGATTGAAATCTATCATTGATAGCCAATTTATGAGGTTGCAAGACCTCAAGACAGCCCTTGAAGACCACCAACGAAGGCCACCTGGGGTTAGGTGACCCTCCGTGAAGGTGCCACCAAGCAGCCACGACCTAGCACGACCTCATCACAACCTAGATCTTGGTCATGCAACTTCCGATGAGGCTGCCACTAGGTGGTCATGACCTCGCATTACCTAGATCTGGGTCGCCGAAGGTCACCCGACCTCGCCATAACCCAGATCTGGGTTGCCGGAGGTGGGTCACACGATCGGCAACCCAATGACCTAGATCTTGCTCATGCTTGGCAAGGTCACACAACTTCCGGTGACCCAAATTTGGGTCGCGGTGATTGTCACCAAAGGGTCGCACAACCCTCACTAGGGGTCGCCCAACCACTTGCCCTTTGCTGGCGACCATTTGTAGCCATGCCGATCTTGTTCAATGGAGAAGAAGAAGGTGAATAGTAGCTCAACATGTCCAGAAGACAAAAAGCTCAAGGCATCCCCTAAGCTGCCTTGGGCTTTCATTTTGGAAAGTTTGCATCTAGGAAATGGGGTTAAAAAAAAAAAAATTCCAAACACGCTCTATGTTAGCCTAAAGGACTTTGGACACCCATAGGGCTTTGGAAAAGCCTTTCCCAAACACACCCTTAGCATGCTAACCGGTACATCATGTTTATCAGGTAATGGGGTTCCTTCATGCACGTACGTAAATGCTCATTTTATCTCAGTGCAATTTATTTTGGTGCAACTTTATTTATCTGAGTATTTATGAAAAATTTTAAATGCTCTCAATCGTACTGTATCTTCATTTCTTTTGACAATTCTTTCTGTTCAACAGATTTGCAACTTGCTCAATTTCGGAATCAAGCTTCTTATATGACCGGCCTTGGTCTTCGAAATTTGCTAGATCCTAATTTCACCCTTTGAAATAAATAAATAAATAAATAATGAGAAAAGGATTTAACTTTCAGTTGTACGATCAACATTTCTGACTGATATAACATAATGTCCTCTCTAATCTAAAACCTTAGCACTTCTAATTTATTACGTTGCCTTTTACGAAACGAGTTTAAATCTTGCTAAAACACTACCAACAACCGTCCTTTTTTCTTTACGCTTTACTGGTCTCTTTTAAATCTTGCTACCATTCTACTTTTTCGAGCTTTACAAACAAGGTCACCAGCTTGTGGTGCCTGGTTCCTAGGATCTCCCCAAATCGTAGGTTTTGATTACCTAAGTGTAGTTATGATCAAGGAAACGTCTAAATAAGGCTGGAGTCGCCACCAACCGATATCAAAATACTTGGTTGATTGGACAACTAAAGCAGGGGGTAGTGTTCAGGTAGTCAAGCACCTAAGGTCCTAAGTGCCCTTGTGAAGTAAACTAGTCAAAAGAAACCTGGATATCCTATGGAAATGCACTTGAGATACTTCCACTAGATAAAAGTTTAAATAGAGAAAGACCTTTATTTATGTATCTTAATATTGTGGAAATTTTGGCTGTATATTTTTTTTAAAAATATTATTATGTTGTAATTTTGTTTTACAAACTAAGTGGCAAATGGTTGGTAGTTTGTTTGTAAAACAAATGAAGAAGTGTCTTACCCCATATCGAAAAAATGTGAGTGTGCAAGTGAACCAGATTTGACATTAACCAACGATTTTTGATATTTTTTTATTAAAATTCAAATTTATTATATAAAATAAATTGTTTTGTCATATTGAAATAGCATGATTGTTCATAAAAGAGTTATGGTTATTTTTTATTAATTAATTTCGAATTTTCTTATTTTGACTAATGGGTATTAGACAATCTTACAACCTTTGAAAGATTATGTTTGTTCGGACATAACTTTTTAACCTTTGAAAGATTGTGTCTATTCAAACATAACTATTTAATTTTTAAATATTGTAATTTTTCAAAAGTTAAGGAAATATATGTTTTTTAATATGTTGAGAATATGTCCATTCACTTTACAACCTTTCTCGAAGGGTTGCTTCTATTGTAAAGACGATATATACACACACACACATACCTATAGTTTTTTTTGTCAGCTTTTTTTTTTTTAATTTCAATTTTCCTCTCTAAAATGTACAATAATTGTTTTCAATTGTTTACCTTTGACAATTTTTTGAGAAATATCAGAATTGTTATTTGTTATTCTTATTAAGACTTTGTTGTATCCTGCATGATTTTTGTCAATTACCATTAGCAACATTATAGGGTAAATAATTTACCAAAAAAAAACATTATAGGATAAATAATTTCGTCAATAGAATATTATCATACACTTCCCAAAGCCCCTTTGAAGCCTAGGTTAACAATCTCTTTCCTATGAAGATACTTGGGCAAATGCCAGCCTGTTTGGCAAAACAATTTGAGCCCCCATTCCCTAAATGCCAGCATTGTGAAGCTGAAAGCCCAAGGTAGGTGAGGACCCATTTGCTAGCCTAATTACAGCAAGTGGAATTAGCCAGGCTTTGCTAAGAGAAAAGTCACTATGCAGAAATGCATTTCGTGACATCGAAAAATTCCTCCACATAAAAGAAAAGCTCAACTTGGTGACATGTCAAAGATGTTGTAACACAACCACCATGGCGCTTACTCAAACAGGAAAAAAAAAATCAGATGCATTTTCGAGCGACAAGGATGGATTTATTTACTTAGATGCATGGGTACAAAGCAAATATATATATAGAATTAGGAAATTTCTTAGGTGCATCCAGTGCATTAGGATTGCCTTAGGAAAGGAAGCTCTCATACCAAGTTAAATATAAGAAAGATAAGCAGAAAAAAGGAATTGTGATATTTCAATATATATAATGAGGATTGCATCGGCTATAGACTTTGTGAAATGACTAAATAAGATAACATATCAGTTAAGATATATACAAATCATAAAGGATATTCACACAATCTTAAGAGATGCTGAAAACATCATAATTTTCCTAAATGTCTCTAACATTTTGTAGGACTACAGTCAACTATTCTAAAAATTTAAGTTATTAGATGAAAGTGTGATTTATTATTTAAATATTGTAACAATCCCCCTCACGTATAATCTAGTCTTTTTGCCTAGTATTAAGGGTAGAAATATTTAATTATGGAGGCAAATGGGACCCGAAAAAATTCAGAGGTAAATGGGACCTGAAAAAATTCGTACTTAGAATTTATAGATGTAATATTATGGGAGATTTTATAGGATCGCACTTGGCTATTCTAAAAGTTTAAGCTGTTAAATAAAGACATGCTACAAAGAGGAAACTAGGAAGGTCAAGAACGAAAGATCTTTTGGCTAGCAAAATCGGTCTTCCTCAAGTACGTTTAAAGAAGGTAATTAATAAATACTATAAATTAGCAGGTCAAAGATATAGAAAATCTGGAATAAAGTGAGACCGGATGTGAGGAGAGCCGTCAGCGAGACAGGCAAGGGCATTGTTCCATTGAATATGCCTCTTCAAGACTTTGCATAAATATCGGTCTCTCTCAAAGCCCTAGCTCATCGTCAAACAATCTTGGCTATGCTGTTGCATTACAGGGCAAGTTTCCACTGGCAGGCGGCCACTCGCAGCGAATCTTTCCCTTGAAAGATGTTTTCCGGGAAAATCGGATGCGTTATCTGAGTGTGCTCTCTGCCAAAGGAGATTTGCCCAGCGATTCTTCTGCATTTATGCACACGGTCCAAATATCGCTTCGAGTTCATGCAAGCGATTCGCGAAGGAGCTCTCAGCTTCCACTATCACAGTCATAGTACGTAACTCCTCTTAGCTAATCTTAGCATGAAAATGTATGCTGTTTTCAGGTCATGGGTTTGACGCATGGACATACTTAAATGCTCTTTTCATATCGAGGCAAATTGTTTCTGTCCATCTAAAATCTGAAAATTAATGAAGAAAAGAGTATTTGAATTTTCAATCCTCTTACTTGTACTGCATTTGATTTCTTCTGATAATTCTTTCTGTTCAACGAAATTAAAGCTTGCTCAATTTCGGAATCGAGCTTTCATATTACCGGCATTTATTTGGGCTTCTAAGTATGCTGGGAACATTTCTTATGAGCGCAAGGTCCTGAGTTTACCTTTTTTAAATGCATAAAGTAGTCAGAAAAAAATAGAACATAAATAATGTGGGACCGACAAGTAAATCTGGCTTGGACTGCGCAATCTGTCTATACCACAGGTAAAAGCACGAAGAGTCGGTCTGTCTTTAGACTTTCAAAATTTCCATTTTTTCCTCGAACTCATTTGAGCTAAAGCTTTTCAACTTCCAATTCTACCGTCAACATACCAACTGTTTGCAGACTTTTTAAATGTTCAATTTTTCTTGAGATATCTAATATATAACTTTTCATCTTTCAATACTGCCATAAACACATTTAATGTGAAGAGATGTCCTCACTATTCTATACCCTTAATGCATCTAATTTAATATGTTGCCTTTAGAAAACAATTGCAAAAATCTTGCTAAAACACTACCAACAACCTCCCTTTTTTTGTCTTTACGCTTAAAAATTTAATTTAAATCTTGCTTTCGTTCTACTTTGTAGCACCTCGAATTTTACAAACTTGGGGTTGCTAGGTGAGGACGCCTCAGTTCCTGGAATCTCTCAAAATCTGAGGATTGGGTAACCTACTACATGCAATTGTGATTTAAAACATCTAAATTAGAATAGAGTCACCACCGATCAATTAAAGAAACCTAGATTGATTGGACACCTGAAGTGTCAGATAGAATTTGGGAAGACAAACAACCTAAGTGCACTTGTAAGATAACTTGTCGGGCGAAACCTAGAGATCCTCTGTTTAGTGGTCCAGATTCTTGTAGAATGGATTAAAATACCCAGATGCCCATTTAGTACTACAACCTTATATTTGGTTACGTCCTCAGTCATTTATCAATTAATCTCCCAAGTATGCATTATTTGTTAGAAATCTGAAATGTAAGCCAAAACACTTATTCAGTGTGATTATCAATTAACAACGCTATTTTTCATGTATGGTGGCTTGGCTCAAATTATTTGTGAAACGGTGATGAAAAATGAGTTGTCAAAACCACCGCCTTGGTGGCCGCGATGGTTTGGGCTTTCTCTTTCACACGAAGAGGAGGAGTTCAAATCCCATCACGGTCGCTTGGGGTCTTAAGTGGGACACCGGGGGTAGTGGGTCCTTCCACTTACGTTTCCCCCGGTTTATCGAAAATGGGATTCCTAGGTCACAAAAAAAAATTAAAAAATGAGATGTCAATTCAAATGTCGTGTAGCTTAGGTGCAACAGGCGAAATTGATTTCAAACGTGAGGTTGAAAATTGCCCGTCAAGGTAATTCTCATATGCGAAATGACTTAGCAAATTCAATTCCAAAGTACGATGACATTCTATGGAGAAATGAGATGGCATGTCAATATTTACATGCAACATGACATGACAATATTTGGAATAGAAACTTTACAAATAAAACAGCATAACATTTTCCGTGCAACACGACCTGGCGTAATTGGAATTCAAATATGAGATGGAAATATAACATGCAAATTCCAATGCAACACAACTTGGCAAAATCGGAATTCAAACATGATGGGCAAAATTACATGACCGTTCACGAGGAAAGTGTACCGTTGTGAATATCTTTCACCAAAGAGGTAAATTTTCTATTTTTTGTAATGTACACTGGGTTCTATGTCATTTTGAAAAGGAAGTGACTAATACTAGTCTACGAGCAATAAAATAAAAGATAAACATGAGATAAAAAACGTGTGATAAAACGTAAATGTTCGATATATAGAAAAAGATAGCCAAAAGACAAATGTTCTTGGGATTTTTTATTATCATTAGGGTCCCTTACAATTGCATCTCTTTGGCTATTTATAGCTAACTTTACAAGTAATTGCTCTTCAGTAATTATTATCTTCAATTTCAAATCGCTTCCAAAGATTTCAATACCGCGCATATCCATAGTATTGTCAGCACCGAGCCTTTAAAATCTCCTTCATTCTTATCTCTTTGATTCCCGGTGGTTATTGATTCCAATCTCTTGTTATCTTTGATAAGCAGCTGATTTCTTATTAACTGGGCCTAATGGGCCTCCCTTTTGTTCTTGGCCCAATGAGCCAATTTAGGTGCCAACAATGACAATTTGGATACAAACATGGTATGGCAAATCAAGATTCAAATATGACAAGGAAAATGGCATGCCATGGCAATTCATATATAAGAGCAACATGAAAGTAATGTGATATGGCAATTTATGTAAGCATGACATGGTGCATCAGATTTCAGATTTGATTTGGATAAGGACATGACATGGTGATATGGATGCAAACATGACATGATAAATTGAAATTCAAATATCGTGGCAATTTAGACAAAAACATATTATGGCAAATTGGAATCCAAACATGACATGGTACATCATAACTCAAACCTGACATGAAGAATGACATGACACAACAATTACATGTAATAAATCACATGGCATATTGGAATACAATCTTGCTGTGGAAATTGTCATAACATAGCACGTAATGCAAACATGACATGGATAATGGGAAAGTTGTTCAAAAAGTCCTAGACCTATTGCATTTTATCAATTCAAACATTTATCTTTAAATCTTTTCAATTGAATCTTAAGTCTTTTCATGATTTACCAATAGAGTCTATCTAGTCAATTTTTGATTAAAATTGTTGACATTGACGTTAGTTGTTCTACATGATGTAGCCAGCACTAACATGGACGATTTTCAATAATTTTTTTTCTTTTGTCAGGCCTTTCATCACCGCGCCTATAGTGCTATTCTTTGAGCTGATCACTCACGAGATAACTAGATTATCTAGTGTAGCCATTCAGAGATTTTAAGGCAATAGACTTGAGAATTCGACTAGAAACCGACTACTCAACCGTGCTCATCTGCAGAGATCATTACGGCACAGTTAAAAATCAATCGGAGATCAAAGATAGGTCGTTTGACTGAGATATGTGATCAAAGTGTGGGTGATGCCACTAGATCACAAAATCCTCGTTGATTAGCAGTAGACCGATTTTTCTGTCGTTTTAGTACTCTATGTCCGTATTTGAAATCTCGAGATTTTCATGATAACCGAGTATTGTCAATTTGTCGAAGATATACAATGTGACTCAAAACAAATTGATCACAGGACAATTGCACCAAAAATTTTTAAAAGCTACTTAGTAGGCTAGGTCACGCTAAAATCGTGCCAAATTGAAATTAACTGCGAATTTGAATCTGATTTCAGAAATTTAAAGTTTTGTCATCTCACAACTCATTTTAGGAAGGTTGAATCACACTCTAGAGATTTTTCTATAAACTGAGATTTTTTGCAAAAATTCAATATATAGCTATTTTCGACTGGAAAATTCAGGGGACCGTTTTTTATCATGTTTTTGGGATGCAAGTTGGTCCTATGGGCGAGAAAAAATGTCAATTTTATTGAGGACTTGATGGTGGAATTTATAGGGACCGAATTGAATTAATTCAAAGGGGAATTGAAGTAGTTTTGGAGGAAATTTGTCTAAATTCGTAGCCCCCCTTGGTCCTCAACCTTTGGACCCCTTCAATGGCTTCTAAGACAAGCTTTGGCAACTAGAATCGGGTTAAGGAAGCCAGCAAACTAGTGGGGCCTCTTCAAAGGGGGACAAAAGGATTGGAAAGAGCATGAGGGACCCTCCAAGCTTTGTTGTCCCCCCTTCTCCACCCTTTCAGACGGCACTCTCTATTTCCAGACCAGAGAGAGAGCTTCAAAGACAAGAAAAACCGAGCTCAACCCCTCCCCTTGCCCGTCAACGCTCGCCGAAGCTTGGACAGTCGCCGCACACCGCTCTCCCACGCCTTGCATCCCCCACGCATCCTTATGCCTAGCTCAACATTGCTATGCCTCCAAGTACGTGTCACAAGTCCAATAGCTCGATAGGCCACCGTATGTTACCGCCGTGGTCACCGAAAGCATTGTTGTCGCCCCTACCCAACCCGTCTAAGCCATCAGTCCTCCTCCTTGGCCATTTCCAGCCTAACCGGCCTCCGAAGCAGCTCCCTCGGCCCAACCACAAAATCTGAAACCCAACAAGTCCCGTGGGCTTTGAGGCTCGCTTTGGACCCCTTCTCGGCCTCGCTTGGTGCCGCCGCTTTGGAGTTTATTGCCCGTCTCCGTCTTGCCGTCCTCATGAACTCATCGGAATTCAAAACTAGTGAGTTTACTCACTAATCTCTGCTTAGGGAGTTAATTATGCTTAGGAGTTGATTAGTTTAGATTAAGTATGGATTAGGTGGTTAGTTATAATGGATTAGCAATTTAGTTGTTCGATATTGTATTTTAGGTGGTTAGAGTAGTACAATTAGTAAGTAGATAAGGTGTAGTATTTATATGTTAGGAAATTTTTCAGGCCCGTTTCGGTATTTAATTAGGCTTTTCCAGCCTAAGTTTGTATTTTTGGCATTTATTGGTATTTATTTAATTATTTATTATTTTCCGAAAATTAGACTGGGATAGTCGGTGACTGGAATTTCGTACTGATTGTAATGATGTGGTTGGTTTATTTAATTGGATGCTAAATTATGCTATTTGAGTGATAATTGAAATTTTGGGATTTGATCCCAAAATTGATTATTTTCAGTATTTAATCGGGAAACATTGGGCGCCGGTTTATAACACCAAAAATATTCCAATGGACCATATCAAATGGTGGGATTTTTTAAAAGGAAAATACTATATTTTGGCTAAGGCCAATCGTGTAGCCACACACGGTTATTTTTATCGAGTATTATGAAAGTGGTAAAATTGTCAAATAATTGGGATGGTATACTATATCAGCCTACGGACCTTAATATGTCAACTTTTGGTGAGCAGTGTACCGGTATACTATATCAGCCTGAGGGCTTTGATATGTTAGCTTTTGGTGAGCAATTTACCTTAGCAGCTTCTAGTGAGCATTATAAGTATACTCTATCAGCTTACGGGCTTTGATATGTTAGCTTAGGGTGAGCAGTATAGTCTATTATCAGCTTTTGATAAGCTATACTATCCATCTTCAGCTTAAGGTAAGCAGTTTTTGATGTGATCGAACTTGATAGATAATATTGAAAGGATGGATCGAGAGATGGTATTGATGATAGGGAATCAACTAAATCGATTGATCGATGGCTTGATGTGATTTGATGGTTGATTTGAATTGAAGTGATTCGATGAATGTATGAATCATATTGACTGGAGGAAGGAACTGAGGCAAAGGTAAGTCACATATCTCTTGTGTGCATAGCTAATCTCTAGGCGTATTTCCTTCATATTCGAAGTTTGGGGGTGAACTTGCTGAGACATCATTTCACCCCATTGTGACATAACATTTACAAGTGCTTAGATGGCTATACCTCCCGAGCATTTTGGCCAACTGAAAAAGGTCACTGAGCAAGTATCTTATATTCCACTTCATGGGAACTCAAGGGAATGGGTCTATGAACTTAGAAGGTCCGTTGTCTAGGTTGATGAGGGTCTACCCCATAAGGTACCCTATCAATACAGATTGCGGTATCGTCGTGAGTGGAATGGACAAAGAGAATGTCCCATACCAAAATCTGAGGTCCCTATATTGGTGCTAGAGGTTGCTTTTGGAAAAGGCACGGCAGACCCTCATAATGGTTCAGTGGTGGACCCAAGTCTATCGATCTAGGATCCCCGAAGTCTTCAGTTGAAGACTCAAATGCTTAGAGGATCTGTAGCACTCTACCCCCCTTTTGAAGACCTTGCATATATCGGCTAATATATTTTATGACTCGGTTTGTTATGTATATAAGTATGTTGTGGTTCGAAAAATTTGCGGCCCGCTTTTCTATCCCATCTCGTTGTTGTCTAGGAATTTATTTATTCGCATCTGCATGCGCATTAAAATGAATGGGTCGTGTTACGTCCTAGGACATTGCTTTTTAATCGACTACAGAGGGATGGGCACGTGCTCGAAGAATCGGGGCGTGACATCCCCATTTAGTGGTATCAAAGCTAGGTTAGTGGTTGGAGTGATAAGGTGCAATAAGTTTATGGGATAATTAGTAGGAAAGGCTTTTATTTCTTGATGGTGCATGTCTATGATAGTTGGTTGGTAGATTGTTTGTTTGTGATCACTCAACTTCTAATTTTTTGTGGAATTGGAAGGCAGGTTTCAGTAGAAAAATTGAGTCATGAGTGATTAGGAGTGGAGGACTCCTAGGAAGCGTACCATAGGACCTATGACTCGGGGTAAGACGCCGACGAGGGTAAGTACCCAAGGAGGTCGTCATCGAGCGCCAACTCAAGCTAGCGCTAGTGGAGTAGCACCGCCTCCTATTGGTGCTGGGGTAGCAGCCCTTGGTGATCCTAGGTTTGAAAGGATCATGCAGGCGCTTGAAGCGATGAGAGATTTGATAAAGCAGCAAGCCCAGAATCAAGCCGTTGCCACTGTCGCCGCTACTCAAGCTGCTGCTACCGTTGCCGTTGCCACCACTACTGAAGCTGCCACCATTGCCGCACCTGCCGAAGTTCCAGCTGGGAGCATAGTTGTGGAGAGGGAGAGACCAATCCATAAGTTGGTAGAGCAGTTCCAAAAAATGAACCTGCTGAGGTTCACCGGTGCTAGAGATCCAAAGACTGTGTCACTTTGGATTCAAGATCTAGAGAAGGCCTTTGCATTGCTAAATGTGCACTAAGGTGGAAAAAGTTGTCATGGCAATATACCAATTGCAAGGTAACGTGAATACCTGGTGGAGAGTCGCCAAAGGTACAATATTTCTAGATGGCGTAATCTTGATTTGGAACGCTTTCCTCAGTGCGGCATCAGAGAAATGTTGATGATCTTCAAGTATGCGACAAATTTTGACGATCCTCGAGTATGCGACGGTCCGTGACTAGCGATGGAAGTACCGTTGGACAGTATTATTGGCATTGCAATGGACGTCATTTTGTTACTATGATCGAACTACTATGTCACATTTAGTAATGGTCCGATTGTAGAATAAATCATAGCATTGTCGAATCCCTTTACTTAAGGTTATTGGTAAGACCAACCTCGTTCGTATCTAGCCAACCTCAAAAAGATGATGACACATAGTGGATTGATGAATTTATTGTTGGACTTCATCGTCGACACCGATGCTAGACCTCATCGTACCATCGTCATCATTGGCACCACTTTAGACCCCACCGATTTATGTGCATATTTCTTCCGATGACATGACACAACTAGACCACCTAAGTGTATGTGGAATAAGAGAAGAATTTGGATTTTTATCAATTAATTATTAGAGAGCCAAAAGAAATGGAATTCAGCTATGTACGAAGAACATGCATACCCGCGGAGAGGAGGAGCCATCCACGTTCAAGCTGCCTCATCTTTCCCCATTCAGACAACATTTGGTCAACTAAATTAAGGAGTGTTGACTGAAGCAAGGCCAGAGGAGGCCATGTTGCTTCGTTTGGAGCAGCCAGCGAAGGCCAAGAAACCCCAGCCAGAGACATGCCTCCTCCACCTGTCCATTGCAGCTTCAGCCACCTAAAATTCTGCATGCAAAAAGCTAATAAAATTGTTAATCAAAGAAAAAAAAGGGGGTTTGGAATTAAGGAGTTGAGAGAGAGAGTGAACCGAGCAGAACCAAGAGCAGAGAGAGAGAGAGTTGAGCGAGAAGAGCAAGCGTGCAAGTGTGAGCCGCAAGGAAGGAAGAGAAGGACCGCCTTTCGTCCATGCTCAAGCTGCCACCATCGACGCTGCTCGCCTTCGCCACCGATTTAGTCACGCACGAGGTCCCAAGCTTCCTATTTTGTTTGCCGATCAAGCTTAGGAGTGAGGCAAGTAGAAGTCCATTAATCTATGTTATGCATGCTATGATTATCTGGTGAAGTGCTGGTAGATTTGAGAAAATGCTTAATGGAAATTGCATGTTGGGTTTTTGGATGATTGAGATGAAGATTGAGTGCTGGTCTGTGGAGGATTAAATGTATTGTTGTTGTTTTGTGTTGACTTGAACTTGATGAGTACTAGATTGAAGTTAGAAGTCATTGCATGTTGCTTTTGAGTCTTGCATGTCTCGAAAATTTGGTGAAAGTTGGCTGTTTTGATTGAGCAAAGTGAAGTGATGCTTGCCAAGTGAAGAAATGAGGTGTATGTTGTGATGAGTGAGCTTATGGTTGAATATATACTTTGAGCCGAGCTGTGGAGGTTTCCTTGTTGAGAAAAACCTATTGAAAGTACTCTTAGATGCTGTGGAAGAGTCTTGAAGTGTTGTAAGATAGATTGGTAGAGAAACAAATGGTTTGATTGAACTAGAAATGAAGAAAACCATATATACCGATTCTGTTTTAGAGAAATTTAGATAGAAAGTCTTTTTAATTGTGTCGCTCTGATTTATAATGATGAAGATAAGGAAAGGAACCATTTTACATAATAGAAGACCCATTAGATTGAGTTAGACATCTAGCTATAGCCATATGAATGTAAAAACATTCAGATAGAAGTGAATCTATTGAAATCATTACACTGTTTTGCAGAGAACAGCTTGACCTTTGATGATTCCACAAATTTTCTGTAATTTTATACATAGAATTGGACTTTGAACCCTTAATTAAAGTTGTAGTAAACATCCTTAAAAATAACATATCAAAATTTGAGAACAAGCAGACAAGATTTAGGTGGTGAAACGAATTTTCTTCTGTAAGTACTAAATCTGAAAGTTACTGCAGAATTTTGAAGGAAACAACAAACTATTACTCTTTATACACAACGAATCTGACTTAGTGTCCTTGACGAAATTTCTTCCTTTAGGTCTCATATATATCATACCAAAATTTTAGAATTATCTGAGCCCATTTAGGGGTTATTTCGAAATTTTTATTAAAACTGTGCATTTTGGTTTTTAAGATGTTTTACTCCGAATTTGCTCAACTTATTCCAAAAGGGTGAATGCATCTTGAGTTGTTATTGGACATGATGGATTTTGGCATATCATTCAACACCAAAGATATCAATGAAGCTCATGTGATTTCCAATGTCATAGAATTGAACATGTTTTTGGAAATTAAGATGTTAATTGTTGTCATTAGACCCTCGGGTCAACGATGCCTTGAGAGTTGGGATGCCCAAAGGTTCGAATGAGTCGATGCCCTTTGGATGCCTGGTTGTATTATGAATACATGCCTAGAGGATTTCCCTAGGAGCATCGGGATGCCCGGTTGTATGCTTGTCGGTACATAAATCTGGAGGTTAGGGTTAACCATGTCTATGGCCCCCAGTGTTTCCTCGTGACGCCAGGTGGGGTGCGAGATGCCTAGAGGTGTAACATAACACACTTTGGATGCCCGGTGGCCCTGTGTGGCTGAATGCCAGAGGCTTTCGCAACGCCAGGATTGGGTGCGAAATCCCAAAAGGATGCAAACAATGGTCCTTTAGGGGATGAAACCTTTTGAATATTAAAACTAATGGTTCTACTAAGTGTGTGTGTGTGTAGTCTAGTTATGGGACTAAATTGTATGGCGTGGAATAGGACATGTCATTACAGTTTGGCCATTTGATCGAGACTTGTGTAACTGGACATGATGCATCTTAATCCTCTGAAACTGCATTTGCCATTGTACTAAAGATTTTCTTGATTTTGATGCATAGTTATTCCTGGATTACTTGTTTTTGTCTATCTTGCATGAATCTAGATATTGATGGTACTGCGTGATAAAGCTTAATAAATCTTTTACTGTTAAGTGGTTATACTCACCCCTTTTAGGAACTAACATTTTAGACTAGACCATATACTTCTACTGCCACTGCCACCAACAGATGGACCGAGTGGTTGGATATGATCGCGAGGAGGAGGACAGCGGAGGAAGAAACTTTTGGATGCCGACACTGATCGATGGACTTTAAGTATACAACAGTTGGAAAATATGTCGGTTATATTTTGAAGTAAAGCTGAGTATAGAAGACCACGGCATTTTGGTGTACCGACGAATGATATCCATCTGGTTTAAGTAAATAAAAGTGTCCGGCTTTTATCTATAAAAATGTTTAGTTGGTGTGCATCATTTTCTGAATATAGGGAAGGGTGTTGTTGGATACGCTTCCACTATATGAACTACGCAGAGACCAATAGAAATGATATAAACCTCTAGGATTTATGGACTTATCAAATTTCTATGGTATCAGAGTAATAAACTTTCAGGTTTAAAGCAAGTGATATGTGGCGACCCTAACGAATCGAGGGCCGTTTCGGGGGTGCCACACTCAAAGCCTTCAATGACAAGTACTTTACAAGTAGCGCCCGAGAACAGAAGATGGAAGAATTTCAATGCCTCCGCTAAGGGACGATGATTGTTGACCAAGTATGAGGTCAAGTTTGCGGAGCTTTCTCGATATGCTTCGAGATTGATAGAAGATCCAAAAGATAAAGCTCGAAGGTTTAGGAGTGGCCTTCGACTGGAGCTAAAACAACCACCGGTACTCGTTGGATCTGAAGGACTATCATGAGGTTTACAACCAAGCACAACTGCTAGAGAGAAGTTTGAATGAGCAAATCGCCTCATCTAGATCAAGGTTTAATTCAAATAGAGATGGGAACCGGTATGGGAAGAGGCCCATGACTGGAGGAAGGTTCCATATTCCGCCCAATAGGAAGGGTGGAGTTTAAAAATCAGCGCCAAATCAGAATGGCGTATGTTGCTCCTATGGAAGGCGACATGGTACGACTCCGTGCCCCCAAAGAATGGGCGCTTGTTTTGAATGTGGCCAGTAGGGTCACATCGCTAGAGATTGTCCTAGAAGACCAAAAGGACAACAGTAGTTACCACCACCACCACCGGTGGGTCAGATAAGGGGTATAGCGCGGCAGATTGCACTGCAGGGTGGTTAGGTAGAGGATGCGCCCGATGTGATATAGGTATGGTTTCGTTGAACAACTATGCTGCTTATGCTTTATTCGACCTTGGTGCGACTCATTCTTTTATTACTAAGCAATATGTTAAGTTGATAGGATTAAGTCTCGAATTGCTAGAGTAAGTAGTTAGCATATCTACACCGTTAAAGGATAAGGTGTTGTCTGCATTTGGTTGTTTTGGTAGCAAGTTAGCGATTGGTGAGCAAGAGGGGAAGACATTTTTATTAGTCCTAGCCATGTATGATTTCGATTTGATAATTGGCATGGACTGGCTCACCAAGCAACGAGCTAAGATGGACTATTATCGTAAAACGATTCAGCTTAACTCGTTAGCGGGTGAAAGTTTCGAGTTTGTTGGGAATCGAGGAGGACCCTTGATTACCTTAATCTTGTCATTTGAGGCAACCCGTTGTTAGATGGGGGTTATCAAGGTTACCTAGCGACTATCGTGGATACGATAGTTGAGAGCTGAAGATTAAAGGTATCACAGTTGTTCAAGAATTTCCAAATGTATTCTCGAAGGAATTGCCAGGCCTACCGCCGGAGAGAGAGATTGAGCTAGCACCAGAGACAAAGCCAATCTCTAAGGCTCCTTACCGGATGTTATTGTCTAAGTTAAAGGAACTGAAGGTGCAAATGCAAGAAATATTGGATAAGGGATTTATACGTCCTAGTGCATCACCTTGGGAAGCATAAGTTCTATTCGTAAAAAGAAAGATGGTTCATTGCGCTTGTGCATCGATTATTGTCAACTCAATTAGGTGACGATCAAGAACAAGTATCCACTGCCGAGAATCGACAACTTGTTTGACCAGCTGCAAGAAGCGTCAATATTTTTGAAGATCGACTTAAGGACAGGGTATCATCAGTTGAGGATCATAAAATAGGTCATACCGAAGTCAGTATTTCATACAAAGGTCACTATGAGTTTATTGTAATGCCATTTAGTTTAGTTTAACGAATGCTCCAATTACTTTTATGGATTTTATGAACCGAGTATTTAAATAGTACCTGGATCAGTTTGTGATCGTGTTCATCAATGACATTCTAGTGTATACGAGAAGTGCTGAGGAGCATAAGAGTCATTTGAGAATGGTACTTCAAACCTTGAGGATTCATCAGTTGTATGTTAAGTTTAGCAAGTGCGAGTTTTGGTTGAATCGTATTGCATTCCTAGGCCACGTGATTTCAAGTGAAGGAATCTCGATGGACTCGTCCAAGATCAAAGCAGTAATCAACTAGCCAAGACCGACTACAGTGACAGAGACCATAAGCTTTTTAGGTTTGGCCGGGTACTACAGACGGTTCGTGGAAGGATTTTTAGCATTAGCGTCGCCGTTGACTCAACCGTTGAAGAAGAAAGAAAAGTTTGTGTAGACAGACAAGTGCGAGTGTAGTTTCCAAGAGCGTAAGCAGAAGCGGACTACTGCACTTGTGCTGACCATTCCATCTGGTACTGAAGGATACGAGATCTATAGTGATACGTTGTTTAGAGGACTAGGTTGCGTACTGATGCAACATGATAAGGTTGTTGCATATGCCTCCCGTCAGTTGAGGCCTCATGAATAGAACTACCCGACACATGACTTGGAACTTGCAGCAATCATTTTCACTCTAAAAATATGGAGACATTATGGGGGTGTTTGGTTGGGCATTCCTAAAGGGCTTTTGACCCCCAAAGCCCCTTGGGGGAAATTTTGGGTGTTTGGTAAGGGCTTTTGTATGCCCATTTGCAAAATGTGGGCATTTTAAATGCTGAAAGCTGAATGCCGGGGGGGACCAGCTTTGAGCATTGGGCATTCTGGAGATGCGATTTTACTATTCACCGCGTCACTGTTCATCGTCTCCTCCGTTGTTCGCCTTCTTCTTTGCCAAAGGCGGCGCTCAGCCGCGATCTGGCCGCCGAGAAGCCTCGCTTGAGGTCGCACAACCTCAGGCGATGTGATATAGCTAGTACGAGAACCTAGAGGGGGTGAATACGTATATAAATAATTTTCTTGAAGATTGCACAATATTTAAACAGTTAGAGGATTTGCAACAGTTAAAAATTCAATCGCAAGACTGAGTAAGGGAAAGAGAGAATAGAACACGCGGTTTATAGTGGTTCGGCTTGATTCAAGCCTACGTCCACTCTTCTGCACTGACAGCCAATTGGCTGGATTCCACTATGATCAAAGAGATGTTACAGTGTTGATCTTCCTTGATTTCTAGGTGTAAATGATCTACCACACTCGCTCAAGGTGTCACCAAGTATAAACACTCTCTGTGTATACAATTTCGCTCAAACTGTATCGACTAACAATCAAGGTTCTTCAGACTTTGGAATTTTTCTATCGATCACACACTTAAAACAACTAGAACGTCTTCCTTTTATACTCCTTTATGCCATCATAGCCGTTGGCACTTACCAAAGGAATTCCTCCAATCTACCCGTTGGACGGAATCAATCAAGAAGATCATCCGAGCTATTTAAGGAATCTGATGATAGCCCATCAATCCTGTTCGCCCATACAATCAGGATCTTGGTTTCCAATAATAGAATATTCCAAGAATATTTCGTCGACCATCGATCTTCAATCGATCTTAGATAAGAATCAAAGAATCCAAAATATTTATCCAACCGAAGAATCCTTTCCGGAGGATAGGATCGAATCCTCAACCATACACTTCGGCTTTGGATTTCCTTCATCACTGGATTAGAAAGACTGTCAGTGAGAATAGACTTAAGTCTTGAGTCTTGATTCTTAAGTCTTGAGTCTTGAGTCTTGAGTCTTGAGTCTCGAGAATACAAAGTCTTCAGACTTTAAACTGTCGGTCTCCGAACATCTAGACTTAGACTGATAGAAACGTTTTGTCAGCTTCAAAATATTCTGGAAAGATTTCTCCAACACGATGCCGCCTGAGGTCGCGCGGACCTCAGCCAGCGTCGCCTGGTCCGCGCGAGCCAGGCGATCAGGCGAGGCCAGATCTGGCCGTTCGACAGCCAGATCTGGTCGTTCGGTGGCCAGATCGGGCGGTCTTGAGGCCAAATTTGGCCACCGAACGGCCAGATCTAGCCTCCGCGACCTCCGACAGCCAGATCTGGCCATCCGGCGGTGGCCGGCGGTTGGCTGGCTATGGCCGACCGCCGGAATTTGATTTCAAACTTTAGAAAAAATAAAAAATAACAAAAGCTAATTACAAATGTGAATTTTACCAAACGGTGTTTATGCTAAGTTGCATTTCAATGCTAAAATTTACCAAACAGTCTAACATTTTCGAAAGCCCATTTCCCTCAAAGATATTTGCATTCTCCCAATGGCATTTCCCCAAAGTCGAACCAAACGGGCCCTATCTATGTGGAGAAAGATTCCAAATCTTCACTGATCATCAAAGTCTCAAGTATCTATTCTCTCAGAATAAGTTAAAAATGAGACAGCGTCGCTAGATGGAACTTCTAAAGGATTACGATTGATATTTTGTATCACCCTAGAAAGGCAAATAAGGTCGTCGACGCTTTGAGGCAGAAGTCTATAGTTGCACAAATGATGGTTAAGGAATGGGTTTTACTCAAGAGAGCTTGAGATTTGATTTTCAAATTTGAGGTAGGCCACCTTTCATATCTCATGGCCATCCTCATAATTGAGCTGAATGTTCAGATTAGAATTAAGGCACTTCAGCCGACAGACCCAAATGTTCAGAAGATTCTACAAGAGAACACTAATAAGTAAAAAACTAACTTTCAGATTTATGAGGATGGAACACTGAGGTTCCGAGGACGATTATGTATACTTGACAATGCAGAGCTTAGAGATGAGATTTTATCATAAGCTCATCATAGCAGTTACGGCATTCATCCTGGCAGCACGAAGATGTATCAGAATCTGCGTTAACACTTCTAATGGTCTGGTATGAAGGTAGACATCATCAAGCATGTCGCCAAGTGTCTAACGTGTCAGCAAGTGAAGGAACAACATTGTAAGCCGGGAAGACTTCTACAACCTCTCGAGATTCCCGAGTGGAAATTGGAGCACATTACGATGGATTTTATGACAAGCTTACCAAGGAATTAGAGGGATAATGATTCCATTTGGGTAGTGGTCAACAAACTGACAAAGTCGGCTCACTTCATCGTAGTACGGAAGGACCTTAATTTGGATAGGCACACAGAGTTGTACGTGCATCAAATTGTCCGTCTGCATGGAGTGCTAGTGACGATAATTTTAGACCAAGACCTGAGATTCACAGCTGCTTTTTGGAAGAGTTTACAGGCTACTTTAGGAACAAAGCTGCAGTACAGTACGTCATATCATCCTCAGACGAATAGCCAGTCTGAGAGGACGATTCAAATCCTCGAAGACATGCTGCAAGTATACATGTTGGATTTCAAGGGAAGCTGGAAAGAACAGCTTCATCTTGTTAAGTTTGCCTACAACAACAGCTACGAGTAGAACATCCAAATGGCTCCTTTCGAAGCATTGCATGGTAAAGCACGCATCACGCTAGTATGTTGGGATGAAGTCGAGGAAAGAAAGATCACAGGTCCAAAGTTAGTTTGGCAGTTAATGAATGCAGTTGCAATCATCAGAGGTAGGCTAAATACCTCTCAAAGCCACCAGAAAAACTACACAGATAAGTGCCAGAGACCATTGGAATTCCAAGTTGGCGACCATGTTTTTCTAAAGGTGTTGCCAATAAGGGGAACTTCGCACTTTAGCAAGAAAGGAAAACTAAGTCCAAGGTACGTAGGTCCCTTTGAGATTCTAGAGAGAATCAGGATCCTAACCCATCGTCTTGCATTGCCGTCAAGACTGGCGCAAGTGCATGACGTCTTTCATTGTCGATGTTGAGGAAGTATGAACCTGACCCGACCCATGTGCTTAATTTTAAGGAATTGGATGTGGACAATAGAGTGTCATACTTAGAAAACCCGGTTCAAATTGTGGATCGAAAAGAGCAAATTATGCGTACCAAAACGATCTCGTTGGTTAAACACCAACACCACGGCATTAAATGAGCAACTTGAGAAAGTGAGGATTCGATGAGACGATTATACCCCCCACATTTTTGTTTAAAGAATTGTAATAATTTAAATTTCGTGGACAAAATTTTATAAGAGAGGAAAAGTTGTGACATCCTGAAAATTCAATTCTATTTTCAATTGAATGAATCGGGCCTTTCATCGCTGTGCCTATAGTGCTATTCTCCAAGCCGATCACTCACGAGAGAAATAGATTATTAGGTGCAGCCGTTAAGGGATTGTAAGGCAATATACTTGAGAATTTGACCAGAAACTGACTACACAACCATACTCACCTACAGAGATCATTACGGTACAATTAAAAATCAATCAGAGATCAAAGGTAGGTTGTTCGACTAACATAGATGATCAAAGTGTGGGTGATGCTATCAAATCGGAAAATTCTCATCGATCGGCACTAAACCGATTTTTCTGTTATTTTGGTACCTTGTGTCCGTATTTGAAACCTCGAGGTTTTCATGATAACCAAGCATCGCCACTGTATCAAAGATATACAATGTGACTCAAAACAAATTGATCATGGGACAATTGCACCAAAAATTTCTAAAAGATATATAGTAGGCTAGGTCATTTTAGGAAGGTTGACTCATTCTCTGAAGATTTTTCTACAAACTGAGATTTTTGGCAAAAATTCGATATAGGGCTGTTTTCGACCAGAAAATTCAAAAGACCATTTTTTATAATGTTTTTGGGATGTAAGTTGGTTCTATGGGCGATAAAAAAATGTCAATTTTATCGAGGACTCAATAGTGGAATTTATGGAGACCGAATTGAATTAATTCAAAGAGGAATTGAAGTAGTTTTGGAGGAAATTTGGCCAAATTCGTACCCCTTGGTCCTCAACCTTTGGATCCCTTCAATGGCTTCTAAAATAAGCTTTGGCAACTAGAATCCCGTTGAGGAAGCCAGCAAAACGATGGGGCCTCTTCAAAGGGGGACAAAGGGATAGGAAGGAGCATGAGGGACCCTCCAAGCTTTGTTGTCCCCCCTTCTCCTCCCTTTCAAACGGCACTCTCTATTTCCAGACCAAAGAGAGAGCTTCAAAGACTAGAAAAACCGAGCTCAGCCCCTCCCCTTGCCCGTTGACGCCCGCCAAAGCTGAGACAGTCGCCGCACACCACTCTCCCACGTCGTGCGTCCCCCGCACATCCTTATGCCCAGCTCGCCATTCCCATGCCTCCAACTGTGCATCGCAAGTCCAGCAGCTCACCAAGCCACCGTATGTCGCTGCCGTGGTCACCAGAAGCATCGACGTTGCCCCTACCCACCCGTCCATGTTGTCGGCCTCCTCATTGGCCATTTCTAGCCCAACTAGCCTCTAAAGTAGCTCCTTCAGCCCAGCCACAGAATCTGAAAGCCAGCAAGTCCCATGGGCTTCGAGGGCCCCTTCCCGACCTTGCTTGGTACCGCCGCTTTGGAGTTTGTTGCTCGTCTTCACCTCACCGTCCTCATAAACTTATCGGAATTCAAAACTAGTGAGTTTACTCACTAATCTCTGCTTAGGGGTTAATTAGTTTAGGTTAAGTGTGGATTAGCAATTTAGTCATTCAATATTGCATGTTAGGTGGTTAGAGTAGTACAATTAGTAAGTAGATAAGTTGTAGTATTTATCGAGATAGGTTTAAAAAAATTTCTAGGCCCGTTCCGATAATTAATTAGGCTTTTCCGACCTAAGTTTGTATTTTTGGCATTTATTGGTCTTTATTTAATTAATTTTGGTAATTATTTAATTATTTATTATTTTTCAGAAATTAGACCAAAATAATTGGTGATCAAAATTTCATACTGATTACAATGGTGTGGTTGATTTATTTAATTGGATGCTAACTTATGCTATTTGAGTGATAATTGTAATTTTATCCCAAAATTGATTATTTTCAGTATTTAATCGAGAAATACCAAGTGTCAATTTATAACGCCAAAAATATTATGATGGACCATATTAAATAGTGGGATTTTTTAAAAGGAAAATATTGTATTTTGGCTAAGGCTGATCGTGTCCCCACACACGATTATTTTTATCAAGTATGATTAAAGTGGTGAAATTGTCGAATAATCGAAATGGTATACTATATCAGCCTGCAGGCCTTGATATGTTAGATTTTGATGAGCAATATATCGGTGTTGACACCTAAATTTTTGCATATAGATTATCTAGGCATTTAATATAGTGTTTTAAATGGAAGATGTTTTTTTATAAAAAAAAAAAGATTAAAAATATATAAAAAAGATTAAAAAAAAAAAAAAAATTGGGCCAATGATCTAAATGTGACTAGTGAAGCCCAGGAGGTCAGATTGGAATTCAAATGGCAAGTTGAGGCCAAATTGCAATTTCCAAAAGTTGAGGGATCAATTCGCAAAATTTGCAAAATTTGTGTCCAAGCCAGTAAATCATCATCTTGGTCACCAATTAAGTCGAAATTGAATTTGGGCCAAGTTGAATCAATCAAATGGAGCCAAAAAGAACAAATTTGTATTGAATTGGGTATTTTCGGATAAGAAAATAGCCAACTTTGAGGGACTTTCTTGCAAAATTGGGTGGGCACAATTGCGAAATCTGGTTGAGATCTTAAACTACTATACATTTACTCGTTGATTGATCAAAAATCGCAGCAAAATTGATGGATTAAAGCACCTAAACCAGCTGACAAATCTCAGTCCACAAGTTGGTCTAATTTCGGAGTTGCTGAGTAAGCAACTTGGTGGCCCCACCATATCCTCCTCACCTGCCCAACCAGCCTAATCTTTGCACGTGATGGAAGACCATCATTGGTACTGTAAGTGGACAAACATTGGTCAGAGATAAGTTGCTGCAGGCACGGGAAAATCGCACCAAATACGGACACTCAACATCTACATAAATTGAAAATCTAGCTAAGTTAGAAAGTTGTTGAAGTAGCCCTGTTGACAGGCAGAGTAGGTGGACAAAATACAGACCAAAAATCCTCGAATTGAGGGGAGAAGATCTAGGAAGCAAGGTCTTTCGAGGGATGAGAGAGAGGAGACAAGAGGGAGAGGAGAGAGCTCACGGTCATCCCCCAAAGAGGCCCTCAGAAGCAACTCCAGAAAAGCAAATCCAGAAATTCCAGATCAACCTACAGAGAGAAAAGTGAAATTTTCGCAAGCTTGCAACCAAAAATAGTCAAAACCTTCAACTAGAGAGTGAAACTTCACTCAAAGATGTTTCTATCCATAGGCCGTACATCCCAAATGGAGTTTGGGAAGGCCTCCTATAGCCCCCCGAAAGTACACCCTCATAGCGGACCAAGAAACACTGGAAATTTTTCTAAGTGTTGAGCCCAGTTGGTCAAGAGTGAGGGAAAGCCGATGTTTTTTGAGAAAGTTGAAAGACAAATGAGGAAAATATTGGCTTTTAACCCAAACTAGAATAAATATAGTATGGCTTGGCGTCAAGTTTTCCAACAAAAGACTTCTTGAAGTCTAATTTTAGAGGTCAATGAAAACCTTCGTTGTTAATTCTTTTTTTCTGCAGATCTCATTTCCAGTTGAAGAAGCCAACTTCCACAGCCCCCGAGGATAATTTATCGGTTTCATCGGCTAGGAACCACTTGAAAAGGAAACTAGGAAGCAAGGTAACCATCCTAGATGTACTTATTTTTGAGTTTGAGCATGTTTTGATCATGAAAATCAAGAGAAAAACCAACTCGGAAAATTGATTTCTGAGGCCAAAATTTTTCCAAGTGTTTGAAGCCTCTCCAAGAGCGATATGTGTTTGACTTGCTACTCCCCTTTGCATATGTTTTCTATCTTCATGAGCTTGATGAATGTCATATAGGAGTACAAATGATGCATAAGTCAGCTTGGTTTGGTCTCTAAACACCCGGGTAAACCATGAAATCGTCCATGACTTAAGCTGAAAACCAAGCCCCTCCATATTGATTCATGGCTGGTCAATGTGGACCATGCGTATATGCTTCTTGAAGAGGTTGTTTCGATGTGTTCGATTGATCATTCTCTATGATGTTTGCTACATTTGAAAGTCCATGTTACTTACTTTAACTCGGATCAAGCAATGTTTCCCGAAGATCTTGCATGTGATGAGTGTCGGGGTTTGAATACGGGCATGCAACCTGTTTGCTTGACTTTGGTTCAAACCCAAATTTGCAAAATCAGCTCAAACCCGTATATTTGAAGATGATTTTAGCTTTGTTCTAGTGTTTTTTAAGCTATGATTTCTATTTAATATTGTTCTTTGCATGTGGTAGTATAACCTTGGTATTTTAATTCCACATAATATTGCTCATGCGTTAAGATTGAAGGCCGCAAACATGGCCCGAGGAAGCTGGTTCGGGATGATTTGATGCATGCCAAATGTTCAATGAAATGCGCAAACCAAGTTTCCATCTTGAAATGGTCGATTTGAGCTCGGTTATTGTGATATTCATGTGCTGTATTGTTCAATGTCAACATATATCAGTTTAGGAAATTATTATTTTTATTTTAAAAAATGAAATAAAAAATCCAAAAATCCAAAAATTTCAAAAATATATATAAAAGTGATAGATCGTATCAAATTAAGGCAAAAATGACATCTATGAAATTTTCCTAATTTTAAAAGGTCATTTTCCTAATTTAATGCCATTTTGGTATTTTATGATCATTTTTGTAAATAATCCATTTTGCATATATCAAAATTATCTAGAGTAATTTCATGCATATTTAAATTTCCATTTCGCTCACGGGGGTCCCATCCTGGGGCATGATAACAAGGCCATGTAATATTATTTGCCCGACTTGTATCAGGTCTTTCTTTTCTGCATTACTTTCAAGTCATTTCAACTTTTTGGCTATTTACTTGCGCATCGCTTTTCATTAATTTGAGTGTAAATTTCCCTTCTAAATTATGCTAGAATTAGTCTAAACATTAAGGAAAACAAACTTACAAAAACATTTGCATGGACGCTTAGTGGTTTCATAAATATTATAATTGGTAATCAAGATTGTGTGACCATTTAGATAAGCAATCTTCCGAGTTAGTGGTACCGCAAGGGCGCTAATAGAAACATTGGCGTAAACAAGTCCCCATTCCTAGAAATCCCTGGTTGCGTAGGAATCGAGACAACACTCCCGTGTCTCGATTGATTTCTAGCCGACCCTAATAGGCTAGTGGGGACTCCTAGAAATATTTAGGTTGTTAAGAACTGAAAAACAAAATCTAATATCGTGCGAGGTATGGGCTTGGGAAAGCCCGCACCTAATTTAGGGCCATTGGTCCGCCTCTTTAGGCAAATACCTCTAAACCTTCTTCCTTTTCCCTCAAATGGAAAAAAAAAAAAGAGGTCGTGACAACCGGTATACTATATCAGCCTAAGGGCTTTGATATGTCAGCTTTTGGTGAGCAATATACTTTAGTAGCTTCTGATGAGCATTATAAGTATACTATGTCAACCTGCGGGCTTTGATATGTTAGATTATGGTAAGCAATATACTCTGTTATCAGCTTTAGGCGAGCTATATTAATTATCAGCTTTTAACGAGCTATACTATTTATCTTCAATTTAGGGTGAGCAGTTCTTGACGTGATCGAACTTAATAGATAATATTGAAAGGATGGATCGAGAGATGGTATTGATGGTAGGGAATCGACTGGATCGATTGATCAATGGCTCGATTTGATTTGATGGTTGATTTGAATTGAAGTGATTCGATGAATATATGAATCGTACTAACTTGCAAGATGAAACTGAGGCAAAGTTAATCCACCTACCTCTTGTGTGCATAGGTAATTTTTAGGCTTATTTCTTTCCTAGACGAAATTTAGGGGCTGAACTTGTTGAGACGTCGTCTTACCCCGTTGTGGGATAATATTTATAGGTCCTTAGATGGCTGTACCTCCCGAGCGTTCTAGCCAGCCGAATAAGGTCACCAAGTAGATATCTTATATTTCACTTCATGTGAACCCAAGGGAATGGGTCTATGAACTCAGAAGGTCCGTTGTCTCGGTTGATGAGAGTCTACCCTAGAAGGTACCCCATCAATATATATCGTGGTACCGTCATGAACGTAATGGATAAAGAGAAGGTCCCATACCGGAATCTGAGGTCCCTATGTTGATGTTTGAGGTTGCGTTTGGAAAAGGCACGGTAGACACTCCTAGTGGTTCAGTGGTGAACCCAAGTCTGTCAGATCCAAGATCCCTAGAGTATTCAGTTGAAGACTCGAATGCTAAGAAGATCTATAGCACTCTACCCCCCCCCCCTTTTGAAGACCTTGTATATATCGGCTAATATTGTATATGACTTAGTTTGTTATGTATATGTATGTTGTGGTTCGAAAAATTTGTAGCCTTGCTTTTCTATCCCATCTCGTTGTTCTCTGGGGATTTATTTATTCACTTCCGCATATGCATTAAAATGAATGGGTCGGTGCCACGTCCTAAGACGTCGCTTTTTGATCGACCAACAGGGGATGGGCATGTGCTCAGAGGATCGGGGCATAACATGGCCAACAGCAAGGACTGGCAAGGTGCCAACCTTTGGTGAAGCTCGCCCCCACCAACTGGCTAGGCCGTCCTCTATGAGGTTAGTGAGGTCATTAGTTCAACCTTGCCGACCCTCGCCTCTTGGCGGTCATTGGCCATCGCTAGTGCCTGGTGACAAACTAAAGGAGGAAGAAGGGAAGAAGAAAAAAGAAAGAAAAGAAAAGAAGGAAAAAATAAATAACTAAATAAATTCAAAAAATATTAAAATATTATTAAAAATTGTTCATGTTAGTATTTTTAGACAATTTTTTTTTCATAGAAAATTATATGAGATAGCAATTCCAATGCAAACATGACATACCAATCTCTGACTCCAAACCTAACATGGCAATTGGATGCAAACATGACATGAACAAAATTCAAACATCACGTTTAAATGACATGACATAAAAAGTCACATACGACTTAATTTGGCAAATTCAAATTCAAAACATAATAGTAAATCAACATGACATGACAATAATTAGATCTAATATGATATGGAAATTCATGATTCAAACATGGTGAGAAAAGGAGGACATGGCAACATCTACAAGCATCACGACATGACAATTTTTTAATGGAGATGTGATAGGGAAAATGACATGTCTTGGTAATAATTAAAAGTAATATGACATGGCAATTAATGATTCAAACATGACAATAAAAAGACATGAAATAGCAACATGAATACAGTCTTCATGGCAAATTTTATTATTCAAATATGCTGTGATGACTTCAGACATGCAAAGTAAAACTACATGAGGAGTCATTTTCTTTAAAGTTTGGCTTTTTCGGACATGGTTAGATTTATGTAGAAACACACAATTTTTTTTCCTTTTGGTCACATCAAAACAAAATAGAAAGTCGATTTGACATTCATGATATTATTTCACAAGCTCGGAATCTCACTTCGTGGGTTTAGTTCGCGATGGCTATGACTCTTGAGATCCGGTCGTCAGCCTATTCTACGCACAAACCCGACCTCTTCAGTAATAAGGCCTACGGCATGACTTTCGGTTACAAGGGACATATTTTAGGGCAACACTTCAAAATATTCATCCCCTTATATCACCCGTTCAACTCCAGAGTTTACATAAAATCAACAGCACTTACAAGGATTCTAGCTTAATTTCAGCATGGTTATTAGCATAATGATATAACGTCAATAATAAAATTCATTTTGTCAGTATGAGGGCCTACCAAATGGCATAATTTCTATATTAAATTGACCACATAATGACATAATCTATATTGAAGATTAGATTTTGACATAATGACAGATACATTTTGTTACCGTTGCAGCATAATGATAGGATTTTAGGTCTAAAAATTATTTTGACAAATAACATTCTTAGACATGTCATTTTCAAATTCAAATTAAAGAGACATAGTGTCGAAAGTTACCTATGTCATCGACTTGAGGACCATGCTCCTTACTTAGGCTTACGAGCCAAAAATTCCAGGGATTTGTTCTTGCGTGTCTGAGGACCAATTCGCGTGAACTTTACGTCTTTGGAAATCTCGTGATGAGAGCTTTTCCACAAACCCAATTTTTATGACCACAAATCGTAAAATGAAGATTTTGGCTCATATCAAGTTCACAGCTAAACCTATCAAAATGGGTCAATTATTTATTAATCCATATCTAATGGGCCGAGTTGTAATATGGGCTAGTTAGATTCAGCAAATGGATCATAAATAAGTTTAAAATGAAAATATCAAAAATAATATGAATATTAAATGGGTTGACAACTTACTTAACATAACCCATTTCTATGATTCTCTCTCACCCTCGCTTGTTCTTGCCCATGCTCTCACCTCATTTTGGGTTTAAAATTCTTAAATTGAGTTAAATATGGATATGTTTTATCAATATGGATCGGGTCAATATGGATCACTTGATTTGTATTACATGAAAAAAGGGAGAATTACCAAAAAAATCATAAACTTATTGCAATTGTGCCAATTCAGTCATAAACTTTTTTATAATTGTGCCAATTCAATCCATCTGGCAAAAATTGGCCGGCCGGCATTAATATGGATGCTAGTCGTCCAATGAACGCTGACGTGGCATTTTTAAATATATATTTCTTTTTTTTGAATTTTTAAATACTTTTTTTCTCTTTTTTTCCCCCATCTTCCCCTTCCCTTGTCCGGTTGGCGCCGAGGGCCGGCGAGATCAGCCTCACCGGCCAATGGCAAGGCTCGCCCTCATTGGTCGGAGGTGAGGACTAGAGAGGTCAATCTCGCCGGCCACTAGCGAGGGCGAGGCCCTGCCAAATCCGGCAAGCTTGGCCCTCGCCAGATTTGGCAAGGCCTCGCCTAGCCAAGGCGAGGGTCAACCTCGCCAGTGGCTGGCGAGGCTCCCTGCCAAATCTAGCAACGGCAGCCTTGCTTGCCACTAGCAAGGTCGCCCTCGCCTTGGTTGGGCAAGGCCCTGCCAGCCCCTTAGAGTGCCTGGCGAGGGCCTTCTTGAGCTCCTTCCCCCGAGGGTCGTGGTCAACCTCATGAACGGTGGGGTTGACGCCCATGCCGTAGAAGAGGCTCTTCACGGCATGGCACATGCAGCAAGTGTTGACACCAAAGATGACCACTACGCTCTCTACCGCCATCCACTTGCTACGCTCCACCAAGTCGCTGACGGGCCTCGCCGCCAGGATCGGGCGAGGCTCAACCTCGCCCAGGCTTCAGGATAAGTTATGCTTTGAATCTTATTCTCTTTGACTTTGGAACTCTAGTGGATGAATGAATAAAATTTGTCTTCAACCGAAAAAATAATTATGTCAATGTAAGGAGCATTTCTAAATTGGGGCAAAATCTGATCATTATACTTTACTTCAATTGCTCTTTTCGTGTATTTTACATTATAGACTTGCATTATAAAATTTTGCAACTTCTAATTCCACCCTAACACGTCCACCCTAACGCGTCTAATTTTTGTTTAAGCACTACCAACGACTACGCTTTTCTTTGCCTTTTTGCTCATCTAATTCAGATCTTGCTTCTGTTATTCTACTTCACTTCACTAGCCCATTTCCTGTTCATCGTCATTGCACTGATTAATCCCATCCCTTCTAATAAGTAATGGAAATTAACCTAAGTTAATTATCAACATAATTTATCATCAAAATAAATTGAACAAAAAATGATAAGAAGAAAAAAGAAAAATACACATCATATGACTAAATTGAAGAAATTTTGTGATTCTCCGAGATAGAAGAAGATGCCGTGGCTATGAGTGTACTATTTATATGGGGTTTAAAAATCTTATAGAAATTCAAGCATCCTGTAAAGGCTTGATCTAGGAAAGTTGGGGTTCGACGAATCATGTTCATTTTTTTTTTTTAAAGTAATCGGTAACCGTGCAATAATGAGGGTTCGACAAGGACATTTGTACTCGTGAGATCTGTTTCTTTCCGTAAACATGCTTTAGTTGATTTCGCGATTATTCAGTATTAGATTTTAAGCTACGCGACTGTTATAACTCTCTTCGTGTGAAAACCAATATGATGGTGAGAGCCTTAAATCTTGTCAATTGATGCACATGAATCGAAATAAACGAATATTGTTTTATATCTCAATGCTTCAAGCGGGCGAAGGGAGCACCCGATGAATTCCTTAGAATAAGAAGCCTCTAGTATGAGGATCCCTTTAGGATAAGGAATATGTTCATATGTTTCACAAAAAAATGAATAATTTAGAAATTATATTTTCAAAAAAAAAAATTAACAGTGTTACTTATAAAAATGTATGAAAAAAAAATTATTTTATCGTCCACAAAAATATTTAGACACGTATTGTTGTCGTAATGAAAATATCCTTCATTAACAAATTATTTCAAGCAATATAAATAGTTATTTTTTAAAAATACTTTTCCAGATAATGCATTTTTCACGGAACAAATGAAACCCTCCATTTAATTAAATTTGAGATGTTTCTGCAGGGAGTTCCATGGGAAGAGGCGGCTTATAATTTTGAGACTATGGTGTGGCAGCCGCCAATTTTGCACCTCGACTTCAGGTGGGTTGCATGGTTTCCACGTTGTATGAGCAATACGCTATTGGTACCCTACCGATCCGTTTCTTAACTGTTTCCTAATGTTTTAAGAATTTTCAAAAAAGAAAAAAAAAAGTCTAACATGATTTCAGAGCATACGCCAAGAATTCGTATCCCGGCTTTCCCTTTCCATTTTGTCTTCTTTTTTTCCTTATCCCTAATACTTGTTTTGTTTTGTTTTTTTTTTTTCCAGCTATCCCGGTGATGTGATTATGTCAACATCATGTCTTGTCTATCTAAAGATAACTTATAAAAAAATACTAAAAAAGTCATAAACTTATTATATATGATATTAATTGAGTTTCAAACTTTTTGATGGTACCAATTTAATTATAAACATTTTTAAATTGATACAAGTTGAATTCATCTTTACTAATGTGGATGTTAGCCAATGCTGATGTAGACACATTTTTTATAATTTTTAATATTTTTTAAAAAAAATTCCATCTTTTCTTGTTCTTTTTTTCATTTTCAATTTTTTTTATTCATTTCCCTTCTATTTTTTTTTTTTTTTTTTCCTTCTTTGGCTTGTGGCCAATACTTGGCCATGGTTGGCAACCGACCATAAGCAAGGATCACCTCAAATCTGGCTAGGGTCCAACTCCCACAACCTGGACAAGGGTCGCCCTCTTGACACTTGGGCAATGGCACAACCCTTCTTGCCTGGACGAAGGTCGCCCTCGACATTTGGGCTAGGTCCTTGCCAAAAGCTATAAGGGTGGCCCTCGCCCAAGCACCGCAAGGGGAGTCCTTGCCAAATTCATTGAGGACCACAACGCCCTCACCGATCACTAGTCACCGATCACAAGCTAAATGTAAAAAGAAAAAAATTTAAATTTTAAAAATTTAAAAATTATCCACGTCAATGCTGGTTATACCACATAAGATGGCCGACATGTACGACAGTAATTTTGGCCTAAATTGATCAGATGAATTGAATTAGCACCAATATAAAATAATTTAGGACTAAATTAATCCAATTGAAAGGTTTAGGACTAAATGGACTAAATTGATACTAATGCATTTGATTTATGATATTTTTGGTACTTTTCCCATATAACTTACATAGACATTGTTGACTCATGTTTTGACAGCTTAAATTTTTTCAAAGAGAGGATTTGTTTAGCAATATATATAGTAACGCGGCTCTTAGATCAACCCGGAATTGGTATCTACGCATTCTATCTTTTCTCCATGGTTTATAATAGCTTCGTCTATGCCATTTCCGTTCGAGAAGCTCACTGGGAAAAGGTGTGATTCGTGAACAATCACGACTTCGGACGATGTCTGCGGGAAGATCTGTGGCTGTTGGGACGTTGCCCACGGCTGCCCTCTCTCCGCCTCCCTCTCTCTTTCCTCTCAGTTCGTAGTAAATTAAACGAGTTGAAAATGAATATGGTCGACTCTTGTTGAGTTGGCTAACCACAGATGCAGCTACGAGTTTCCTCATACTCGAGTTGGTCCCTTTTCCTTTCAAGTGGCTAGAAGCGAATCTGGACACTTTTTCAGCGACCGCCCGCTGTGCCCAGCACGTTTTGATATACGCATGAAAGGGATGTCACTTTGGACATTGGAACATGCTCCGGATCTTCCATTTCATGGCATCTGCCAAAAGTTGTGCTGTCCTTTTTCCCGTTTCCGTACTCCCATCCCAAGCATTCATGCATTTGGTTATTTTTCAAATTTCCGGCTTTTACTTTTTGTTTTTATTTCTTCCAGCACTATATGTTTTTTCGGTATCTTACTAAACAATGTGGCAATTATTTATTCAAAGGGAGGGGGTCAAAGGACAAGGAAAAGTAAACTTTTAATTTGGCCATACAAAATTATCTATGAAGTGATGGAACTAATTGCAAGCATGCATTAACTAAATGGTTCAAATCTGGTCTTTCACTAAACCTCTGCTATGTCACTCCACCTTATGCAAGCTTATATTTGCATCTATAGCATCCTTTTTTATGATTAGATTGATCCTGCATACATCGTCGGATGATACACATATATATGAATTGATCTTCTTATACGTATATAGCAGGTATTACTACAACATTTATTTCATGCAAAACTAAGAGAAAAAAGAGGAAAATCGAAAATGAAAACAACTTTTATATTATTGTGAGATGCATTTTTAAGATTTAACCATGTGCAAAGACAATATTTACAAATAAATAAAACGAGCAAATATCAATTGCTTGCCCTCCCTGTGGTATTCTTGAGATGATGAAAATGCCTGAGTTACATATTCCTAGCAATTCAAAACCTCCTTTTTTTCCCTTCAAATATTAAAGAAAAGCTACAAAATAAATAAATAAATAAATAAATAATGAAGAATATTCTAGGGTTTTGAAAAGGGAAAATGATACTAATAGTCTCTGAACTTTAGTTCAAGCAGTCCCTAAATTTTAGCTCAATATGCAATATGGTCCCAAACTTTCAATTTATTTAACGTGATCCCTAAACTTTTGATACATGTTCAACTTAGTCCCTAAACTATATAAAAATATTCAATGTTGTCCCTAAATTTGAATTAATGAAATGACAACATTAAATATTTTCATATAATTTAGAGACTAAGTTAAACATGTACTCATAGTTCAAGGACCACCTTGGTATAGTAGATGCTATCACACAGATAATTATTACTTAGAAAAGATAAGCCACCGATTTAGGTAACTATCATTACTGCCTAGACAATTAGGCATCCAACCGATAATTGCAACAACCCAATTGCAAGAGCAAAGCTCTATCAACTAAGCTATATACCCCCGATAAGTAGTCCTTTGGTATTTCTTCAAGCTTTAGCAAATGGGACAAAAACGTAGAGGAGGTAGGATTGACATTTGGTCAGATTTTTCTTCTTTAAAAAAAAAAAAAAAATTCCTCTCCCCAATCAAAAGACAAAACTTTCTTTATTGAATAAATTGAAAGTTTAAGAACCACATTGCACATTAAGCTAAAGTGCAAGGATCACATTGAAAAAATTAAAAATTTAAGGATCATATTAGACATTGAGTCATATTCATACACTATTTGTGTCGTTATCCCTTTTGAGAAAAATGACACTAAACTTTAGAAAAAGGCTCACAACTGTCTAGCAACATTGATCTTCCTCAAGGTACATTTCAAGAAGGTAATTAGTAAACTTTAAGCAAATTCTTAGGCCAAAGTGAAGATATGGTAAATCTGGAATAAAGTGACGGAGAGATATGAAGAGAGCCGTCAGTGACACGGGTAAGGGCATTGTTCCATTGAATATGCTTCTTCGAGATTTTGTATAAATATTGGCCTCTCTGAAGCCCTAGCTCATCAGCAACGAATCAATTGGTTATGTAGTCGCATTGCAGGGCAAGCCTCCTTGCAGAAAACCATTCGCAGTGAAACTTTCCTGGGAAACTTGTTTCCAGGAAAAATAGGATGCGATCTACGAGTGTGATTTCTGCCAAAGGAGATTTGCCCTTCAATTCTTCTGCATATATGCAGATGGGGTTCTCGCTTTTTTTTTCTTTTCTCAATTCTCATTCTGTTCACACAGATCATTCTGGTTTTTATCCGAATTTCTGTTCGAGTTCATGCCATCAATTCACGGAGGAACTCTCAGCTTCCACAATCATAATCATGGTACGTAACTGCTCTTAGCTAATCTTAGCATGCTAACCATACATGTTGTTTATCAGGTCATGGGGTTCATTCATGCACGTACGTAAATACTCTTTTCATTTCAGTGCAATTTATCTCGGTGCAACTTTATTAATATGAGAATTTATGGAAAAATAAGATTCGAATTTTCAATGCCCTTGATCGTACTGCATCTTCATTTCGTTTAACAGTTCTTCCTGTTCAACAAAATTGTTACTTTGCTCAATTTGGGAATCGAGCTTCTTAAATGACCAGCACTTGGTCTTCGAAATTTGTAAGTAACATTTTTTATGTGAGCAAGATCCTAATTTCACCTTTTGAAAAAAAAAATAATGAGAGAAATTTTCAACTTTAAGTACTACCATCAACATATCTAACTGATACAAAAGGGTTGTCCTCTTCAATCTAAACCCTTAATGAATCTAATTTAATACGTTGCCTTTAACGAAACAGGTGTAAATCTAGCCAAAACACTACCAACAACCTTCCTTTTTTCTTTGCGCTGTATTGGTCTAACTTAAATCTTGCTTCCATTCTACCTTTACCGACTTTACAAACCGGGGTCGCCAGTTTGCGGTGCCTGGTTCCTATGATCTCCCCAAATCCTACGTTTGGCTTGTCTATTGAGTGCATTTATGATTAAAAAAACATATGAATCAAACTAGAGTAGTCACCAACCGATTTTGAAATACCTAGGTTGATTGGACACCTAAAGCATAGGATAGTGTTTGGGTACTCCGGTACCTAAGTGCACCTGTGAAGTAAACTAGTCAAAAGAAACCTCAATATGGTCAAGGATTCAGTTTCTCGTGGGATGAATTAGCATCCCACAATGTCCATTCAGTATTGCAACCTTATTTTTGGTTAATTCCTAAGTCATTGATCAATTATTCCTAACTATGCGTGGTATCTTGTTTGAAAATTTGAAAAGTTGCTAAAACAAAGTCAGTGTGATTATCGATTAACAACATAGTTTTAGTAAACAATGGCATGACGAGATTTGTGTGTAAAAGAATAATGAAAATGAGATGTCAATAGGACGAAGTGTAGTTTCGGTGCAACATAAAAAATTTGAAATTTAAACGTGACTCTGAGAATGACAAATCATAGCAAAACTCACATGTGACACTACATAAAAAACTCAAATTCAGAGTATGTTGATATGCTAAGAGAAATGACCCAACATGACAATATTTACATGTAACATTACATAACGATATTTCAAATTGTAACGTGACAGAAAATGGCATGACAAGTTGGACACTACTTGAAATGGCAAATTTGGAGTTCCTTTTCTTGCATCTACATGATCTAAACAAAAATTGTTACAGCGTGTTACAGCTCGATAATTCAGCCCTGACAATTTTTCCATATTTACCAATGCCCTTTTGATAAATTGTAATCATGTTTACAATTTTGGTAATTTCTGCGGGAGTGTTGCACCTATGATTTATTTGCAAATTGCAATAAATGAAGGTAATCGTGTCCCTGAAGTTTCAACTTCCTTGTCTCCATTAAGGAGATATTCACTTGATAACAACGTTTGCTTTCCATTTATGTGACTGTGTGACTATCATATCTCACTCATTTGTTACTAACATCCAATATAAACTTAATTATTTCTGAAAAATAAAACTTTGTCGAGTTTCTGCAAAGCGAGGGCCCGTAAGGTTAATATTTTATAGGAGAGGAAAAAGAAGATGTGGTTCCTTTAACGCATGTCCAATAGCAGAAGTAAGCGCTCTGACTTGCCGCATGATCCACCATAATCCGATGGAGTTGCTGGTTTGTATGCAGAGTCTGCATCGATACTTGGTTTTATTTTCTAAAGCCTTTATGACTTGCATTGTTAACTCTTCTATTTACTGGCTTAACTTAGTGCAGATCAATCAGTTTCGATCACACCATCTGCCTCGACAAATGAGTTAAAACCGTCTCGGACACAGAGAAATGCTTTCACCTCCAGCAACGCATAACTATACGATTTGTTTACCTCATGTAGTGATCAGGCAATTTATTAAGGTGGCACATATGAGGTTATAACAGCGTCTTTTTTGGTTATTTTGGTGTATGATTAGATCGAGAGCTTGCTTCATCTGTGAAACATGTCTGCACATTTCGTGCACAAGGCCAACTTATCATATAACCTTCCTTCATTGTCATCGTCAGAAAATGATCCACGCTGTTTCCTGACTTTACTTCTAAAATGTTGAGAATGAACTGCAAAATGGATGAGGATCCAGAAGGATGTTGATATCAGCAATGAATTGATGTGCCAATGTATTGAGCCGATTAGAAATGTTCCTTTCAATGTACACAAAGTTTGAATAAGGTGTGATGCAAAGCTAGATCAGAGATTTTGCTACACTTCCACTTTAGAACAAAGTGTTGCAATTTGGCTAGAAGTTAATAACCCTAAAGTGCAACATGAACGTGATAAGAGTCCATACACTTTCAGGGCACCGTTATCATGTCAGGCATTATTAAGGTTGCTATGATTCATTGCGATATCCTCTTCTACTTCCTTATTCTGATGCTCAGGAATTCTAATATCCAAGCAACTAAATCATTTTTATTAGACCAAGAAGAATGTGAGTTTGTTTACTACACTCCTAGCTGTCTTGAAACTGTACTGCATCACAGTTGCTTCATGATGTCCAGCAACTTATTTAGAACCGACACCTCTAAAAAAAGAATTTCTGAGTAGAAGCCGCAGTAAGGTGCTGTATCCATGAATGTACTGTTAAAATGAATGTACTACCGATAGGGATTGTACTACTCAAAAATCTATTAAAATCCTGGCGTCCATAAAGGCTTTATCCGTGAAAGTCAGGGTTCGGCATATCATGTTCAATTTTTTTTTTTTAAAGTAATCGCTAACCGGGGAAAAATTAGATTCGACAAGGACCTTGTAATTTGTGAGATCCTTAGTTGATTGCACAATTATTTAGCATTGAATTTTTAAGCTTCCAGCAAGAAACGCAAAGTTATATTGTGTATATTATCACTCTCTTCATGTGAAAACCGATAGGATAATGAAAGCCTTTGTCTTCTGCATCAAAATAAGCGAATAATGTTTTATATCTCAACTGTTCACGTGTGCAAAAGAGTAAGGAACCTATAGTACGAGAATTCTTTCAGGATAAGGAATATGTTAGCTAGGGCAACACTATCTGTTGCATAAAACATACTCCTTTCTTGAAAGGGGAAAATGATACCAAAGGAGATCTGATAAACAATTTTTCTGCAAATTACAATTATACACACACCCAGATAGTCCCCATGGTTCAATGAACATTCTATGTGAAGAATATTTGTTGATGTTTCCATTTAGTTACTGTAAATGTCTCAACAGGGAGCTCCATTCGAAGAGGTGGCTTATAACTGCTGAGACTGTGGTATAGCAGCGGCATTTTTCCTTGTAGCACGACTTCATGTGCAGTTGTACGGTTTTTGTGCTGGAGATTTTGAGTAACACGCTCTGAACACATTTTTGTCCTGCTCTTAACTGTTTCCTAAAATTCTAAGTTTTTGACGAAAGAATGGTTTGTCTAACCTGGTATTACAGGACATATCAAGGGTCTAAATCCTGGCATTTGCTTTCTTCTTTCTGATCTTACTTTCTCCGGGTTAACTATTTGCTGTGATTCCATCCACATCTTGCCTTGTTCATGTAAGGAGCTGACTTCGTGAAGCTGAGAGTTAAGTAATAACCTATATAGACATTGTTTGCCCGTTTTCTAACGGTTCAAATTTCTGGGAAAAAAAAAGAGTTTTTTTTTTTTTTGTTTTTAAGGATAGATATAGCAATATCGCTCTTGAATCACTATGGAATTTGTATCAAGGGGAATTTGTATGCGAGACATTCCATCTTGTTTCCTTGTTTTTTTTTTTTTTTATCTAATTTGACTACCCGATTGGATGAGGGCGGTGAGTGATTGTTGGAATGAGATGGATAGACAAAGTGTGGCTCCTAGTAGGTTTCTTTAGGATGACAAATGGGATAAGAATAGACCAAATTGCACATTGTACAGGAGGAGAATGCTTTTAGGTTATAGATATGAGACTGAAATTAACTCAGTGGTGGCACATTTCAGTGTTACAATATCAACATCGAAACTCCAATGTTATGCATGCTAAAGTGAGAGTTCTACCAGATTGAGTAATCTTATCAGAGTGTTTACATGTACATCAAAGATAAAACTTAGAGACTCGAAGCAGGATGGGTTAAGCGAACAGTACTTCAAGTGATATAGTCTATGAGTGTCATATTAATCTTTGACAAAATGCATGTTGCATCCTTAAGATCAAGAAAATGTTTTCTCGCTTGTAGCATGGGTCGCTTTAATCCATCCCATTGCAATCTCACAGTTCTATCATTTTCACGCACAAACACTTGCTCATGAGGTCACTCAACTTGGTTGTACTCTCAACTTAGCACACCTAACATCGGAGGCAAAGCTTTCTCTTAATGAGACAGAGCACAAGCAGCATAAACATGGACATCCCTTCTTCTTTTTGTAAGAAATAAATTGAATGTTTACTCTCATGTAATGCTCACATAAACCCCCACCCATGCCCCCCGCTCTTCCATCGCCATGTTTCAAGAGAAAGACTTTCCTCCTCTTGTTCAAGAAAGTTCAAGACTTTCTTTTCCTACCACTGAAGAATTCACGACCCTCAAAGGAGATATCGTCATGTTCAAAAATATCTGCATCAACTGATATGGACAAACATGGGAGGCAAAAAAGAACTTCTATTGCTGAAGCCATCCTGAATCAGTAATCAGAGACTCTTCTAGCATACAATAACACTTTCAAGATAATTGGCTCCAAACTTATGTCAAAAGGGATCTCAAGAGATATGATGAAACTACCAATAAGATGCTTTTGGACTTCTAGAAAAGGCTTCATGTCTTGGAATTTGGACAACATTTGGGATATCATCATCTCGAAACTGAAAGGTGGAAATAGAGAAGCTCAAAAGGCAAATTGCCCACTCACCGATAGATTCCTCTTGAAGATAGGAAAGGAAAGGAAAGCATCAAAAGGCACATTTGTTGGAGGAAGATCCTATGGCATGTCTCTCGAAGATAGTATTGATTGTGTGGAAGGGATCATGACTTAAGAGAGGCCGCGTTCAGTTTGTGGTCATGAACAGAACTAAATTGGAAAAGGAGAAAAAAGTCTTCAAATCATGAGTTATTGCCAGAATAAAGTTAGAAGAATCAGTATCCACAGCTGTTATTCAACTCGAGTTAAAATATAGAACATCAAAAAGCCCTCTCGACTTCTCATCCGAGCACATGCCGCTTTCTGCTAATTTTAAAAGATACTGGCTTGTGTCCTAAGATAAAATCATGTGGACAAGAAGCCCAAAGTTCCTTTCACACATGAAACCTCAAGAATCTTAACATCCAGAATGCTTACAATCCGACCTCTACCTCAAAGCTCATTGCCACCGTTGTCTGATGATGCTGGAGAGAGAGAGAGGGCAACAGTGGCAATAGAATATGGAGGTCAAGGACAGCACAGAGATCGGTGACACTATAACTATGGACGAATCAGTGGAGAGGGAAAAGGAGGGACTGAGGCAAACGATAAGGGACCTATGCATTTGCCTCGAATCAGCGTCCATCACTGTTTCGTCTCCACGACCTTTCGAAACACGAGGAGTCGCCCATAACGAGCAAAATCCAGATATCTGTGTCTAAAGAAAGCAAAAGGGAATCGTTGAAAGCCTCTGTCCAATCAAGCAAAGGGCTTGTACGACAATGGTTGGCCTGGCAGGGTCTGAACTCTCCCTATTAGCCTCTTCTAGTGGGCTTGATATCGGGCCGCCTCCTTATGACCGGTGAAGACCAGCTAAACAACTCGCCCATGCCTTGATGACAAGCAGCATTTTACCATACCTTGATCTGCCTAAAACGATTTTGCCGACTTGGTAAGATCGCTTTAGTTACTACCAATGTTAGCCATAATGATAAAAAAAAAAAACTCCATCTGTTGTTCATTTATCCTCATGTCTCATTATTTAACAATAATGGAGAAACTCGCCTGTTAGCCAAAGCTAGAGCCCGTTGGTATCATTTACTCTTCTCACGTCTTCTTCACTTCGTTCCAATTATGAAATTGTGCATACGCAACGTTGTGAGACAACACCCTAAGATTCACTAATCGAAGTATAAGTAACAAAGGATAAAAGCAAAATTAAAACCACATGAGATACAAGATATATGTGGAAAACATAAAACATAAAAAATTATGGGAAGAGAAAAGGGTTTCACTATCTTCAACAACAAGTATGAGAATACAATCCAAAAGCTCAAAAAACCACTTGTGAGCCACATGATCTAAAGATCCAAAAAGAAGATAGGAAAAACAAAAGAAAGCAAATAATGTGGAGGTTAGGGTTAGATATGTGTTGTTAAACACATCTTTTTATAGTCTCCTTCCAAAAACCCTAAAATAAATATGCATGGTCTAAAATACCCTTATCATTTTCTTAAAAGTCAAAAGTCATCAAATTTCCACATTGATTTCAAATCTCCATAAGAGTGTTATACCAAATGTCACAAGACCCCTTTCTCTCACCACCAGCAGTGACCACACAAGGCCACCCCCCAACGGCGGAATTGACGCACACCCTTAAGTGTACATAAGCATACTTGGTGTAAGAAACAAAGGAGGAAATGCCATAAATTCCTCCTAGGTAACTTAAAAGATTGAAACGCTAATCAAGTCTAAGCAATGCTTAAACTGAGTCAAAGAAATTAGTTTGGCCAACATTTCTACCGGATTATCTGCATAGATATTTTCTTCACAATAACTATATCCTTAGTAATCTCATCATGCACAAAGTGATGTCGAATGTCGGTATGTTTTGTCCTCTCATGATGCATTGTGTTCTTGGTCAACTATATTGCATTTTGGTTATCGTAAAAGATAAAGGAGGCTCCTTCTTGCTTCACCCCAAATATTGTAACCAAAGGCATCAACCAAAGAGCTTCCTTTTGCCACTTCCATCACTACCATGTACTCTACTTCAGTGATAGACAAAGCAACCGTGTCTTGCAAGATTGCTCTCCAACTAACCACAAAACCACAAGCGTGAAAAATATCCTATCAAAGATTTCCTTTTGTCGAGATCGCCTGCATAGTTAGAATCAATGAAGTCAACAATTACATGTTCTATATTACAACCTCTATCAAAGACTAAACCCACATCCGAGGTGCCCCAAATGTACCGAAGAATTCATTTCATAGCTTGCCAATGAGATTTATGTGGATGTGCCATATACCTACTCAAAACACTAACAACCTGAGAAATATTTGGATGAGTGCAAACTATAACATACATGAGACTACTCACAACACTAGAATATGGAGCTCAAGACATCTCATCTTCCTCTTCTTTATTTTAGGTGACAAAGAAATTGAAAGCCTAAAATAGGACGACAAATGAGTACTGATTGGTTTGGCATTCTTCATGCTAAAGCACTCAAGCACTTTTTCAATATACTTTTTCTATGAGAGATACGACTTTCAAACCTGTCTATCTCTGTGAATCTCCATACTTAGAATTTTCTTGATAGCTCTAAGATCTTTCATCTCAAATTCCTTGCTAAGTTATCTCTTCAACTGTTATATCTTTAATATGTTCTTTGTTACAATAAGCATGTCATCCACATATAATGGCAAATAAACAAAAGAATAATCATGCAATCTCTTATAATATACACAACTTTCATATGCACTTTGCGAGTGGTCATGACTCAACATAAAGCTATCAAATCTCTTGTACCATTGCCGCAGAGATTGCTTGCGATCATACAAAGAGCATTTCAACCTGCAAACATGATCTTCTTTACCCTCAACACTAAATCCCTCAAGTTAAGACATATAGATTGTCTCCTCAAACTCATCATGCAAACTAGCAATCTTGACATCAAGTTGCTTAAGTTTTAGATTATAAAGGGCCACTAACACAAGCAACAATTGAATGAAACTATATTTCACAACCGGAGAGAATACTACATTGAAGTCAATCCATTCCTTCTTACTAAAACCCTTTGCTACCAAACGTGTCTTGAATCTTTCATCTTCAACCCTTGAAATTCCTTCATTTCTTTTGAAGACCCACTTGCATCTAACAACTTTTTTACCCTCAGGCAATTTCACAAGATTCCAAGTTTGGTTCTGTTAAAGAGACTTCATCTCTTCATTCATCGCAACAAGCCACTTCTTATATTTAGAACAAATGGTAACTTCATGAAATGCAAAAGAATCTTTAATACCAAACTTTTCAACAATTATAAAAGTATATGCAAGCAAATCAGTGAAGCCATACTTTTGGGGAGGCTCAATTTGTCATTTAGCCCTCCTTGCAGCAAAATTCTAAGGTTGTTTAATTTCATCTATTTCGTCTTTGATCAAATTTGAGTCTTGTTGCTTATTGTCACTTTCTAGCTGAATGGGTTTATCTTCAAATGTTCTTTGTAGATGCATTGTGAAGCTCCACCTCTTTCCCAACATTCTCCTCTTGAAGACCTATAGACTTCGTAACAATATTTCTCTGTTCAAATGTGCAATTTTCATCAAAAGTAACATGCCTACTAATTATAAAATTTTATGACTAAGGGTTAGAATACCACAACTTATATCCCTTACCCTCGTCTACATAATCAACAAAAATACATTTTTTTGCCCTTGTTTCAAACTTACCCTCCTTTACATTATAATAAGTGGGACATCTAGATACTTTCAAACTAGAATAAGCATAAGGTTTACCTAATCATGCCTCATTTGGAGTCTAACATTCACTTGTAGTTGAAGAAGAACAAATTACCAAATAACATGGCATGTTCAAAGTTTCATCCCAAAAATCTTTCCTAAGTCTGGCATTAGAGAGCATATACCTAGATATCTCTAAAAATGTTCGGTTCATTGGCTTCGCCACCTTATTTTGTTGAGGTATGTGCTTGACTATTCAATGTTGAGCAAATCTTGAATCTTCATAATACTTGTTGAAATCACCTTTCTAAAACTCAAGACCATGTGTCATGCCCCGAACCTCGAGCATGCACACATCCCACTGCGGTCGATAGAAATACGACTTCCCAAGACACGTCGCCGACCCAATCAATTAATTACACATGCGGAAGTGGATGAATAATCCCCAAACAAATCTCAATTGGGATAGAAAAGCAGGATCACATTTCAAAGCCAAACCATATACATTTAAACACATCAAACCAATTCGATTATAGGACTAGGCTAATAACATAAGATCTATAGAAGATCAATCCTCAAGAACTAAGCTATCCTAAGACCAGCTAATCAAATCCATTCACCGGCTCCGGGATCGGCATAGTCAAAAATCTTCTCAGTGACCCTCACTGGTCTAACAAAAAACTCCGGAGGATCCGCCATCTAGGAACCTAAAAATATTATCCCACAACGGGGTGAGACAATGTCTCAGCAAGTCCTATCCTCTAAAACTCTATTAGAAAGAAAATAAGTCCCAAGGTGCTCTAGCCACACAAAGAGAATTGAGGACTTACCTTGCCTCAGTCTAATCCTGCACGTCAGTACAATTCATACGTCGATCAATTCATACCATCTATCCATCCATTAATGAATCACGGCTCACACAAGCTGATATAGATGGTAGCTCGCACAAGCTAATATATATAAATGATAGCTCACACAAGCTGAGAAATAATAATGGCTCTCACAAGCTGATATACCAATGCTCACACAAACTAACGGTTCAATAATCAACCAATTCATTCCTCAAACCAATCAATCAATTGATTCAAACTAGTCCTACAAGCCAATTACAGGGCAAAGGCCGACGCCGAGTATTTTCAAGTTAAATATTAAAAATTCTTCAATTTCAATCAATTCCACACTTTTGGAATTATTAGCCACAATCATCATTCTACTCAATTTCTTAATTTAACAAACAATTGACACAAATTGACCGCACCGCTGCGGTCAGTGCGAAATTCTGACGACCGGCCATCTCGGCAAAATTTCGAAAATTAAATAATTAAATATTATATTATAATAATATATTTTAATAAAATAATGTTTATAAAATTCGAAATAATTTATTAATTTGAAATAATTAATTAGGGCTTAAACTAGATTACTCTAATTTAAACATACAATTAGCCCTAATTAAACATCCATTAAACTAATCGTACCATTAATCTAACTTACATTAAAATAGTCTAATCTAACCACCAAAACCTAATTAGACTAATCTAAACACCCCTTAAGCATGATTAACTTACTAAGCGAGGTTTAGAGAATAAACTCATCGGTTTTGCGCTCCGGTGAGTTCACGACGACCACGACACCAAGGCGGTCGATAAACCCTAAAGCAGCGACACCAATGGAGGCCGGGAAGGGCTCGGAAATGCTCATCGAAGTCTTACGGGCTTGCTGGATTTTTGCCTCTGTTGCTGGCCAAGAAAGCTGGAACCAAGAAGACCAAGGCTAAACCGGCGAGGAGGTGAGCTGGCGACGATGCAACGGTGGACCAGGCGGGCTTCTGGCAATTCGGTTGGCTCCAACGGTGGCTCACGGCTGCTGAACGGCGGCGGACAGGTGCTGGACAAAGAAGAAGAACCAACGGCTCGGCTTGCTGGAAACGGGCAAGCCAGGCTTCAGCGGTTCAGGCGGTGGTTCCGACTGCTGCACGGTAGCGAGACGACCTTCGGTGAGCTCCACGATGGCCTAAAGATGCTGGACAACAACCCTGGGTGAGTGGATAGGAGCGGACCAAGGCAAGAGCAGGACGGCGAGGTGTGCACGGGCCTTCGCACGCGATGGACGATGACGGCGACAATGACAACTCTAGCTACGGCGACGAGCGGGCGATCGAACGAATGAAGGGGGCGGCGTCGAAAGCGGGCTGGTTCGGCCGGATTCTCTCTCTCCCTCTCCAAATTCGAAATCCAAGGTGCCCATTGAAGAAGATGATGTTGATAGGTGGAAGTGAAATCTCCACTTTATAAGAGTCCATCTCCACCATCCACTTGTCAAGATCTTATGCACTCTTAGCCCCACCATGACATCACTTGATGATGTCATACTCCACTATCTCCAATCTCCCACAACCTTATTCCAATGGTTGCAATTTTAATTTCCACCGTGGCATGAAATCTTGTATCACAACTTCTTCAATTCCACTCGATTCTCTTCCAATTACATCAAATTAAAGTCCACAAAATTAATCCAATGTCACCACACTTCAATTCACATCTTCACTTGTCCATAGAACTAACTTAAGTCCCAAAAGCACGACCAAAGGCGGGCCTACTATTTTCTCGAGCCAAATTAGCCATTCTTTGCTTAATTGCTGAAAAATTATGATTGCATGAAAAATCTTCCGAATATAAGTTGACGTTCCTAAAATGAATTGTGACATGGCTGAGCTTTCACTTTCTGAATTCAAATTTAAAATCACGGTTAATTTCAATCGGCACGATTCGAGCGCATCCTAATCTACCGGGTCACTTTTAGGAATTTTCAATGCAATTGACCCGTGGTTGATTAATTTCAAGCCACGACATAATCTTCAACACATTGGCGATTGGCGACTCTCGGTTGTCGTGAAAATCTCGGGTTTCAATTACAGACACAGGGTACCCAAAACAATAGAAGAATCAGTTTAGTACCGGTCGACAAGGATATCGAAATCAGGTGAAATCACCCGCACTCTAATCACATATCTCAGTCAAATCGACCTATTACTAATCTTTGTTTGATTCTAATAGTGTCGTAATGATCCTTGCAAATTAACACGGTCGAGAAGCCGATTCATGGTCAGATTCTCAAGTCTATTGCATTTAATTTCCTTAACGGCTTCACCTAATAAACTAGTTATCTCATGAGTGATTAGCTTAGAGAATTGAACTATAAGTGCGTAGATGAAAAGTCCGTCTTATTTAATTGAAAGCAGAATAAGAAATTTAGGATGTCACAACTCTTCCCTTCTTATAAAAATTTCATCCTCAAAATTTAAACCATTACATTCCTTAAGCAAAAAGGTGGGGGTACAATTCTCTCATTGATTTTCACTTTCCCAGGTTGCTCCTTAAGTGCCATGGTGTTGCCAGACCACTTTGACCAATGGGATGGTCTTGGTGCGCAGAACCTACTTCTTGTGATCCGCAATTTGAACCGGGCTTTCAACATACGACACTCTTTCGTCCACGTCCAATTCCTCAAAATTAAGCACATGGGTCAAGTCAGGCCCATACTTCCTCAACATCGACACGTAAAAGATGTCATGCACTTGTGCCAACTTTGGTGGTAATGCAAGACGATATGCCAGAATCCCGATTCTTTCCAGAATCTCAAAGGGACCTATGTACCTCGGACTCAGCTTTCCTTTCTTACCAAAGCGCAAAGTACCCCTCATTAGCGACATCTTTAGAAAAACGTGATCACCAACTTGGAACTCCAACGGTCTTCAATGCTTGTCTGCATAGCTTTTCTAACGGCTCTAAGCGGTTTACAATATGCTTCTGATCACTACAACTGCCTCCACTGACTGCTGAACTAACTCTGGACCTGTAAGCTTTCTTTCACCAACCTCATCCCAACACACGGGTGTTCTGCATGCGCTGCCATACAACGCTTCGAAATGTGCCATATGAATACTCTGCTAATAACTATTGTTGTAGGCGAATTCAACAAGATGAAGCTGCTCTTCCCAACTCCCTTTAAAATCTAGTACGCAAGCCCGCAACATGTTTTCAAGAGTTTGAATTGTCCTCTTAGACTGGCCATCCGTCTAAAGATGATAGGCCGTACTATACTACAACTCCATACTCAAAGCACTATGTAAGCTCTTCCAAAAGGCGGCTATGAATCTTGGGTCTTTGTCTAAAGTAATCGTCACTGGCACTTTATGCAAACGAACGATCTAACGCACGTACAGGTCTGTGTGTCTATCCAAACTAAGGTCCTTTTGTACTGTAATGAAGTGAGCCGACTTTGTCAATCTGTCGACCACTACCCAAATCGAATAATTTCATCTCTAACTCCTCAATAGTCCAGTCATGAAGTCCATCGTGATATGTTCCCATTTCCACTCGGGAATCTCGAGAGGTTGCAGAAGTCCTCTCGGCTTACAGTGTTGTGCTTTAACTTATTGACAAGTGAGACATTTGGCGACATGCTTGGCGATGTTCGCCTTCATACCAAACCACCAATAATGCTAACGCAAATTCTGATACATCTTCGTACTGCTAAGATGAATGCTGTAACTGCTACAATGAGCCTCTGATAAAATCTCCTCTCTAAGCCCTACATCGTCAGATACACACAATCGTCCTTGGAATCTCAGTGTTCTATCCTCAGCAATCTGAAAGTTAGCATTCTTCCTTTCTGTAATCTCTTGCAGAATCTTCTAAATCTCTGGATCTGTCCGTTGAAGCATCTTGATTCCGATCTAAACTTTCGGCTCAATTCTGAGGGTGGCCATAAGGTTCGAAATGTGGCCTACCTCAAATTTGAAACCCGAATCTCGAACTTTCTCAATCAATCTCCATTCCTTGAGTACCATCTGAGCAATCGAAAACTTTCAACTTAGAGCATTAGCGACCTTATTTGCTTTTCCAGGGTGATACAAAATATCACAGTCATAATCCTTCAGGAGTTCCATCTAATTGCGTTGTCTCATATTCAGCTCATTCTGAGAGAATAAATACTTAAGACTCTTATGGTCAGTGAAGATCTGGAACCTTTCTCCACACAAATAATGCCTCCAAATCTTCAAAGCAAAGATGATAGTTGCAAGTTCTAATTCATGCGTCGGGTAATTCAATTCATTAGGCCTCAACTGATGGAACGCATATGCAATGACCCTACCATGTTGCATTAGCATGCAACCCAGTTCACTAAATGACACATCACTATAGATTTCATAACCTCCAGGACCAGACGATATAGTCAGCATAAGTGCGGTAGTCAGCCTCTTCTTAAGCTCTTGAAAAGTACACTCACACTTGTCTGTCCACACAAACTTCTCATCCTTCTTCAGTAGTCGAGTCAACGACGATGCTAATGCTAAAAACCCTTCCACAAACCTTCTATAATACCCTGCCAAACCCAGAAAACTTCTTATCTCTGTTACTGATGTCGGTCTTAGCTAATTAATCACTACTTCAATCTTGGACGGTCCACTGAGATTCCTTCTCCGGAGATGACATGACCTAGGAAAGCCACACGAGTTAGCCAAACTCACACTTACTGAACTTGGCATACAACTCGTGATCTCTTAAAGTCTAAAGCACTATCCTTAAGTGCCTTTCATGATCCTCAGTACTCCTTGAATACACCAGGATGTCGTCAATGAAAAAAATTACGAACTGATCCAGGTACTCTCTGAATACACGGTTCATCAAATCCATGAAAGCAGCTGGGGCGTTCGTCAATCCAAATGACATCATAGTAAACTCATAATGGCCATATCAAGTACGAAACGCTGACTTCGATATGTCTTCCTTCTTGATCCTCAACTTATGATACCCTGTCCTCAAGTTGATCTTTGAAAATATCGATGCTCCTTGAAGCTGATCAAACAAGTCATCTATCCTTGGGAGTGGATACTTATTCTTGACCATCACTTGATTTAATTGATGGTAGTCGATGCACAGACGTAACGAACCCTCCTTCTTCTTTACAAATAGAACTAGTGCTCTCCAAGGCAATGCGTTAGGGTGTATGAAGCCCTTATCCAATAATTCTTGCATCTGTACCTTCAATTCCTCCAATTCAAACAATGCCATCCGGTAAAGAGCCTTAGAGATTGGCTCTGTCTCGGGTGCTAACTCAATCACAAACTCGATCTCTCTCTCTCTGGGTAAACCTGGCAACTCTTTAGGAAACACATCTAAATACTCTTGAAGCACTAATAAATCTTCTAGCTTCAGCTCCTCGACTATCATATCCACGACAGTCGCCAAGTAACCTTGACAACCCTCATCCAACAAACGAGTTGCCTCAAGCGATGAGATCAGAGCAATCGAGGGTCCTCCTCGACTCCCAATAAACTCGAAACTTTCACCCCTTAACGGGTTAAACTGAATCAATTTACGATAGCAGTTCATCTTAGCTCGTTGCTTAATGAGCCAATTAATGCCAATTATCACATCAAAATCATACATGGCTAGGACTATCAGATCTATTTCCCCCACTCGCTCACCAATCACTAACTTGCAACCAAAACAATCCAATGCAACTAACACCTTATCCTTTAATGAAATAGATATGCTAACCATTGACTTCAACAATTCAAGACTTAATCCTATCAGCTTAACAAACTGCTCAGATATAAAGGAATGAGTGGTGCCAGGGTCAAACAAAGCATAAGCAATATAGTCATTCAATGAAACCGTACCTATAATCACATTAGGCGCATCCTCTGCTTGTCCATCTCGTGATGGCATACGTCCTTCCTTGAGCTAGAGGTCTAATCAGTCCACCCGGTGGTGCGATTTGCAACACGAACCCCCTATTCTGACCCAATGGTAGCAGCGGCAGTTCCGGTAACTGCTACGGTCCTCTTGGCTTCCTGGGACAATCTCTGGCTATGTGACCATGTTCGTCACATTCATAATAGGCGCCCATCTTTAAATGGCATGGGGCTGAACCATGTCGCCTTCCACAGAAGTGACACATGCCATTCTAAGTTGGCGTTGACTTCCCAATTCCACCCTTCTTATTGGGCGGAACATAATACCTTCCTCCATGCATCGGTTTCTTCCCAAACAGATTACCTTCTCTGTTCGACCCAAACTACGACCCAAACACGGCGGTTCTCTCATTCTGGTCTCTTTCAATCAACTAGACCCGTTTGTACAAGTTTTTGTAGTTCCTCAAGTTCAGTAGTATCAGTGAACTCCGCAGTTCCGGTCTGAGCCCATCTCTGAACCTCCTAACTCGATTCATCGGATTCTCAACCAATTCGGGGGCATACCGCGATAGTTTCGTGAACTTCGCTTCATACTGGTCTATGGTCATAGTACCTTGGCGAAGACGCTGGAATTCTGCCATCTTCACTTCTCTAGCAGCCTCAGAAAAGTACTTGTCGTTGAAAACTTCGAGAAAGGTGTTCCACTCTGGAACTACGCCTTCAAGGAATACCGTGTCTCTAGTGGCTTGCCACCAAATATCAGTGTTACCTTCTAGCTGGTAAATTGCAAGGGCTACCTTCTCCACTTCAATGCACATTAGCAATGCAAAAGCCTTCTCTAAGCCCTTGGTCTAAAGAGCTACAGCTTCAGGGTCTCCTACCCCGGTGAACTTCAGTGGATTCAACTTCAGAAAATGCTCCACCAACTTATGCATTAGCGTCCCAATGACCACGTTCCCAGGTGGAACTTCAACAGGTGCAACAACAGGCGCGGCAACTGGTGCGGCGACAGGTGCAGTAACGGATATGACCGCGATAGCAGCAGCAATAGTAGCAGTAATGGCGGCGGCTTGATTCTGAGCCTATTAATCCATCTGATTTCTCATGGCCTCAAGCATTTGCAGGATCCCGTAAATCCTCAGATCACTAGGGGTTGCTACCCCAGCACCAATAGGAGGTGGTGCTACTCCACTTGCTTTGGCCTTAGCCTACGCTCTACCTAGGGCACCTCAGGCACTGATCCTCAATGGCAGCCCGCCCCAAAACATAGGGCTTGCTGCTCTCTTCCTAGCAACCCTCGGCTCTCAGTCACTCATGCTACAGGCTCAGTATAGATACTTGTTTGCAAATTCCAATACCACATTAGAATCTAAGTGACCTCACCAACAAATTAACAAGCAGCTATCAACCACATGCGTCAGCATATTAAAAGCATTTCCTACCAACTATCGAAAGACTCCCTCGCTCATTATCACTCCATACATAAACCAAGCTCTGATACCACTTAAACGGGGATGTCACGCCCTGAACCTCGAGCACGCACACATCCCACTGCGGTCGATAGAAATACGACTTTCCAGGACACGTCGCCAACCCAATCAATTAATTACACATGTGGAAGCGGATAAATAATCCCCAAACAAATCTCAATTGGGATAGAAAAGCAGGATCACATTTCAAAGCCAAACCACATACATTTAAACACATCAAACCAGTTTAATTACAGGACTAGGCTAATAACAAAAGATCTATAGAAGATCGGTCCTCAAAAACTAAACTATCCTAAGACCAGCTAATCAAATCCATTCACCGGCTCCAGGATCGGCATAGTCAAAAATCTTCTCAGTGACCCTCACTGGTCTACCAAAAAGCTCCGGAGAATCCGCCATCTAGGGACCTGAAAATATTATCCCACAACGAGGTGAGACAATGTCTCAACGAGTCATGCCCTCTAAAACTCAATTAGGAAGAAAATAAGCCCCAAGGTGCTCTAGCCACACAAAGAGAATTAAGGACTTACCTCGCCTCAGTTCAATCCTGCACGTCAGTACAATTCATACGTCGATCAATTCATACCATCTATCCATTCATTAATGAATCACAGCTCACACAAGCTAAAATGGATGCAATGCTCTCACAAGCTGATATAGATGGTAGCTCGCACAAGTTGATAAATAATAATGGCTCACACAAGCTAAGAAATAATAATGGCTCTCACAAGCCGATATACCAATGCTCACACAAATTGATGATTCAATAATAAACCAATTCATTCCTCAAACCAATCAATCAATTGATTCAAACTGGTCCTACAAGCCAATTACGGTGCCAAAGGCCGACGTCGGGTATTTTCAAGTTAAATACCAAAACTTCTTCAATTTCAATCAATTCCACATTTTTGGAATTATTAGCCACAATCATCATTCTACTCAATTTCTTAATTTAACATACAATTGACAAAAATTGACCGCACCACTGCGATCAGTGCGAAATTCCGATGACCGGCCATCTTGACAAAATTTTCGAAATTATTAAATAATTAAATTTAATTCCAATAATTAAATAATTAAATATTATATTATAATAATTTAATTTAATAAAATAATATTTATAAAATTCGAAATAGTTTATTAATTTAAAATAAATAATTGGGGCTTAAACTAGATTACTCTAATTTAAACATACAATTAGCCCTAATTAAACATCCATTAAACTAATCGTACCACTAATCTAACTTACATTAAAATAATATAATCTAACCACCTAAACCTAATTAGACTAACATAAACATCCCTTAAGCATGATTAACTTACTAAGTGAGGTTTAGAGGATAAACTCACCGGTTTTGCGCTCCGGGGAGTTCACGACGACAACGACACCAAGGCGGTCGATAAACCCTAAAGCGGCGACACCAACGGAGGCTAGGAAGGGCCCGGAAATGCTCCTCGAAGTCTCACGGGCTTGTTGGATTTCTTCCTTTGTTGCTGGCCGAGAAAGCTAGAACCGAGATGACCAAGGCTGAAACGGCGAGGAGGTGAGCTGGCAACGGTGCAACGGCGGACCAGGCGGGCTTTCGGTAGTTCGATTGGCTCCGACGGTGGCTCACAACTGCTGAACAACAGCAGACAGGTGCTGGACAAAGAAGAAGAACCAGCGGCTCGGCTTGCTGTAAACAGGCAACCGGGGCTTTCGCGGTTTAGGCGGTGGTTCTGGCTGCTGCACGGTGGCGAGATGGCCTTCAATGAGCTCCACGACGGCCTAAAGATGCTGGACAACAACCTTGGGTGAGCAGACAGGAGCGTACCAGCGCGCGAGCAGGACGGCGAGGTGCATGCGGGCCTTTGCGCACGACGGACGACAACCGCGACAACAACGGCTCCGGTGACAGCAACGAGCGGGCGACCAAATGGATGAAGGGGGCGGCGTCGAGCAGGCTGGTCTAGCCGGATTGTCTCTCTCCCTCTCCAAATTCGAAATCCAAGGAGTCCATTGAAGATGATGATGTTGATAGGTGGAAGTGAAATCTCCACTTTATGAGAGTCCATCTCCACCCTCCACTTGTCAAGATCCTATGCACTCTTAGCCCCACCATGACATCACTTGATGATGTCACACTCCACTATCTCCAATCTCCCACAACCTTATTCCAATGGTTGCAATTTCAATTTCTGCCGTGGCATGAAATCTTGTATCACAACTTCTTCAATTCCAGTCGATTCTCTTCCAATTATATCAAATTAAAGTCTATAAAATTAATCCAATGTCACCACACTTCAATTCACATCTTCACTTGTCCATAAAACTAACTTAAGTCCCAAAAGCACGACCAAAGGTGGGCCTACTAATTTCTCGAACCAAATTAGCCATCTTTGCTTAATTGTTGAAAAACTCTGATTGCATGAAAAATCTTCTGAATATGAGTCGATGTTCCTAAAATGAATTGTGACATGGCCAAGCTTTCACTTTCTGAATTCAGGTTTAAAATCACGATTAATTTCAATCGGCGCGATTTGAGCGCGTCCTAATCTACCGGGTAGCTTTTAGGAATTTTCAGTGCAATTGACCCGTGGTTGATTAATTTCAAGCCACGATATAATCTTCGACATATTGGTGACTCTCATTTGTCGTGAAAATCTTAAGGTTTCAATTACAGACACAGGGTACCCAAAACGACAGAAGAATCAGTTTAGTGCCAGTCGACTAGGATATTGAAATCAGGTGGAATCACCCACACTCTAATCACATATCTCAGTCGAATCAACCTATTACTAATCTCTATTCGATTTTGACCGTGTCGTAATGATTCTTGCAAATTAACACGATCGAGCAGTCGATTTATGGTCAGATTCTCGAGTCTATTGCATTTAATTTCTTTAACGGCTTCACCTGATAGACTAGTTATCTCACGAGTGATCAGCTTGGAGAATTGAACTATAAGCGCGTAGATGAAAAGTCTATCTTATTTAATTGAAAGCAGAATCAGAAATTTGGGATGTCACACCATGTCCATTCTAAGACACTTCATCTTCTTCCCAATTTGAATTTCTATCAACATCTTCCACTTCTTAAACGTATCAAAAATGTCACTTTTACGCTTTAAGAAATAAACCCATACTTTCCTAGAAAAATCATCAACAAATGTCAAAAGATATACTACATCACACTTAGATATAACATGTGCCAATCCCCACAATCAAAGTGAATATAGTCAATCGTGCCCTTTGTCAAGTGCACCCTAGTGCTTAAACTAAGTTTGCGTTGAATTCCCGAAAACACAATGTTTTCGAAAGTCAAATGAGGCAATATTATCTCTACAAAGTAAAACACGTTTACTCAAAATGTTCATTCCTCTTTTGCTCACATGGCCCAACCACATATACCACAAACTTGTTTTTTCAAAATCTAAAGAGGATGATATATTTAAAGAACCAACGACGGCACTTCCTTACAGAACGTAAAGGTTGTTCTCCTTGTTATCTTTCATCATAATTAAGAACATTGTCTGTAATAGCTAACTATTTATTCTTCAACAAACTAGTTGAATCAAAACTCTCCATCGACTTCTTTCCCTTAGCCTTGAACAAAGGACACTCATTCTTGTTGTGTTCGAATCTGTGGCAATAGTAACACTCCACTTTACTCGTCTCGGCCTGACGTAGACTTTGAACACCTTTTACTATTATTGTGCCTATCATGATGATTCAACATTCCCTTGACAACTAAGCCATCAGCTTTACAATCGCTACTATTTGCCTTCAACTTTGTATTCATCTCTACGAAATTCAACAAGACCTTCATCCTCAAGAGTTATAGATTCCTTTCCAAAGAGCATAGAATTCACAAAATTATCATATGAGCTCAAGAGTGAGTATAACACAATTAGGGCTTGATCTTCATAATCTAACTTCAAATCTAGATTTTTCATATCCATTATGATTTATTAAATTCATATAGATGTTTTTGGATAGGAGTACTTTCTTGCATTTGTAGCATGTAAAGACACTGCTTCAAGAATAATTTTATTGTAAGAGATTTCTTCATGCAGAGCACCTTATTGGACAACAATAATTAGATGGTGTTATGCGCCCTCTCTTTCATCTCCTTGATCTCAGCCTCAATTCTGTTGTCGGGGTACTTTCCGTCCAAGGCTCTAATCAAACCTTCCCAATGCAACAACGCCCTCATCTCGATCCTCCATAGCCTGAAATTGTTTTGGTGATCGAAGGGTGCTACTTCAAGCTTGATAGATGTGATCTTGAACAAAAAAGACCGAAATTCTTTTGCTCTATTACTAGTTTGTTGTGAAACAACACCTAAAGATGCAATAATTGAAGCATACATAGCAAAGGATGAAAGCAATATCAAAACCACACGAGACACAAGATATACATGGAAAACTCAAAACAGGAAAAACCATGTAAAGAGAGAGTGGTTTCACTATCTTTAACAATGAGTACAAGAGTACAATCTTAAAGCTCAAAAAATCACTTGGTGAGCCATAAGATCTAAAGATCCAACAAGAAGATGGAAAAACAAAACAAAACAAAACAAAACAAAAGAAGGGAACTAATGTGGAGGTTAAGGTTAGAGATGTCTTGTTAAACACATCCTTTTCTAGTCTACCTTCAAAAAAACCTAAATCAAATGTAAATGGTCCAAAATACCCTTATCACTAACTTGAAAGTCAAAACTCAACACATAATAGATCATCTCTTAGTGTAAGGACAGTTTTCTATGTATATGTATATATATAAACAAAAGAAATTAATGGTCTCCTAATTTCTTGATAGCTTATTGGTTACTTACCAACATTTTTCTAAAATATTCTTTTGAACAGTTTACAAATTACTAACTTTTTTTAAAAATTATTATCTTTCACCAATTTGTATTTGCCTTTTTCACACCAACCAACTCTTAAAAGGATTTATCAATCTTTATTTGAGTAACTTACCAATTTTTTCTGCTTAGATTACCAAAATGTTTTGCGTTACCATTCTCATTTGAATTACTTACTAACATTTTTTAAATAACATTTATTTTTCTTTCTTGCAAATGCCTCAAACGTAATAACATTTATATGAATTTACCAATCTTTATTTATGTGACTTACCTACTTTTTTTATTAGATTACTAATTAATTTTGGTTTACCAACTCTCGTTGAGTTTTTTACAAACATGTACTTTATATATATATATATATATATATATATATATATATATATATTTACCAATTTTTCTATTAAGTTACCAACTTTTATTTTCTTGACAACTGACCCATTAAATTTATTGACTTTTTGAGAAATTACCAAACCTCGATTGTAGTGATCATCAACTTTTTTCTAATTATGTTAACAACTAATTTTGTGTTCCTAATTTTTATATGAGTTAGTTACTGATCTTTATTTATCCTTATATTACCAATTCTTTAAACTTAACAACTATTATATGATATTATCCACTTTTTTTTGTGAGACTTAGCAATTCACTCTTATTAGTGGCAAACTACTTTTAGGTCACCAACTCATTTTTTGATTACATAACCATATATAAGAGTTTCTAAAAAATTTTAAGACTCAAATAAATGTCGGTAACTAACTCAAATGAGAGTTGGTAAGTCAAAACTAGTGCATAAAGTAATTGAAGAAGGGTTGATAAGTCGCTTAAGTTAAAATTAGTAATTGATGTGACATTTGTTAATTTAAGGTGTAGTTTAGAAATGTAAATACAAGTTGACAAAAGATAATAATATTTTATAATAAAAAAACTTGATTAATAACTCGAATAAGAGTTCTTTTTTTTTTTTGTCAAAAAGAAATTTCCATTCATTGTCAATCTAACGCATGAAATGGAATCTAAAAAAGTCATAATAACAAAACAAACCCATAGATCTCCCAAATAAATACAAAAACCAGAAATCAAGGCATTTCATCATAACATGGTTGGTGGAGATCATGACAAGCTCATCCTTTAAGAACAGATCTATAACTAGATCCACGCGAATGATCGGCGGCCAATCACTAAAGCACACAACACCATCAATGATAAGCACACGTCAAGATCTCCATCCATAATTATGGCTTTGCCTTTCGGTGGTATACCCCGAGGTTCGGCGTCCCCAACACCATCATCTTATGGAGACAATATAAATATATTGAAAAATCTTAGATCTAACACCTACGAGAGCAAGCCTTATAGCCAATGCAAAGTGACAAAATTTTGAGTGAAAAAATGTTGAATGAACACTAATTTGACATCGAAACAATTGTGACACTATTGAAACGGGAGGTAGAGTACTTATTCATTAAAACTCCAAAATCTAGAATTAGATTGAAGAGAAAAGCTCCTAAATATAAGATCAGGAGAGCAAAGCTCCCAGATCTAAGACTACATCGGGAGAACTAGGAAAGAAACAAAAGAAAAGAAAAGGAAAAGGAACTAGGAGGGGAGTGAGAGATCTAGGTCAAATCCCTCCCCTCCAAAAGTGGAAGAGAAGAAAAAAGGTTCGAGAGAGAGAGAAAAAAAAAAGGTTCAAAGAGAGTGTGTAACACCCTTGATACCAACCCTATAAGGATCAGCCATAAGATCCTAAATGGATCGACTATGAGCCATTGGCCATGGGATTGATCGGTTTGATTGGTAAGGCATCAAGGATCGGTCATGGTCCAACCGACCGATCTACCAATCAACCGGTCACGAACTAGTCGATTTGTCGGCCGTGAATTTTCTACCGACCATACCAATGAGATGGGATCACTAGCTAAAAAGATGAACTTTTGATCACAAAAATTGGTCACATAATGATTTTGGATAGACAAATAATCATGGTTGATACAACTGATCGTAGTGCCCGGCCACGGGCGATTCCGCCCGGCTATGCATCGATACATGGACGATCCAACTTAACCAAATGCAATCATCTTCTGACCAAAAATGCACTATCACTTATTTAAGTCTTAGTGATCGGAAAAGAATCTTGAAATGGTGATGTTTGATTGTGGATCGGTAATGCGCAGACCATGAACCATATGCATGAACCGGGTGTTGATTGGAATGAGTTCAGGGATAGACCCGGCTATTCTGTCACTAATTATAAGGTCCATGAATGCCTTAGCTTAGTGCTAGGTCATGGGTAGTCTTAGGATTAGCCTTGAATTGATCGATGGACAATTGACCCTTTAGGCGGACCAACTATCCAAATGAACGATTCGAGCGAGCATGGGGTGTGATGGCCGAACCTTAGGTGTACGTGATTTGATTTTTTGAAGTGTACCTAATGATTCATTTTCCAGCATTGAACCAACCTAGGGAATGGATTTCTCCAAACAGCTTTCTTGATGAAGAAAATGGAATTCTTTAGAACATCCTAACTTCTTCATGAAGGAGGTTGACTTATCATTCTATTTAGATTTTTCTAGATATGGTCATGTTTATCAAGGATTTACCTTGGGAATTAAGCAAAGTATCCAAGCCAAGTGTCCCAATAAAAATAGGACACATTGGCACTAATTATGGCTATCCTATAACCTTGATGCCACCTTGAGTTTCATAGGTTTGGACTTCCTAGTTTTTCGAAACTACTGGATTTGGTACGCTTTCCAATTTTATAGAGCTTTTTGTGTTTTGAATTTAGAGAAACTTTCTCCATAAAAGTTGTTCAAAACATCTTAATCTATAACATGCTTAAATTTCATATTTTTATGAGATGAAATGGTTGGGACGAGGGCCCAATCAATTACCATATAGAACCTGCCCAATATAGTGAAAACGGTAACCTAGTTGCTTTCTCAAATTTTTATAATATCTTCTCTTTCGAATTTGGACATGATTCCCTCACAAAATTTTTAAATTAAATCCATATCTACAAAATATTAAAATCTCAAAGAGTTTTGTAAAGATTTGGATTTCAAAATGAGTTTCTCTCTCTAACCGTTGAATATGCTTGATGGATGAATTTTTGGGTTGTGTTCAATGATTTTCTGCTCTTTCCACAACAAATTTGGCTTGGGTTCCCCATGAAAAATATTTCAAGGTCTTCTTTACAACATATTAAAATTTTATAATTTTTCAAGTCCGTTTGATAAAGTAATGGTACTAATTTCGAAAGTTGCTCAAAATTATTTTTACCTTAAAATGGGAGAACTACACACCTAACTTGGAGGGGAAGGGGGCTACACACCCAACTTGAGTAGCAAGCTAATCTAGAGACTTCTTGGCTTAAAGATAAGAATGCATTAAATACTTTTCGACCTTAGTGTGTTAAAGAGAAGAAACTTGGAGAGCAAGTTGGCTAATGTGAACACATCTGAGCTTAATGATTGCATGAAATCTTGGCAATTAATGAGAGAGGTGAGCCACTTACTTAGGTGTCCCCTAAAACCTTAGGTGAATCTTAGGTTATGATGGCTCTAGATTGTAGCCTTGGTGAACAAGATAAAGACCAACCAATTAGAAGAAAACATTAGGCATTAAAGGGGCTTATGTGTCCCTTAAGCACCATAGGCAATAATGAGCCTAGATTAAGCCTTGGAGAGCAGCAAATAGGTCAATCAATCAAAAACTAACACCAAAGGACCTAGGTGTCAACTCGAGAAGATAGGTAGGCCAACTCGTCATTGAGGCATAATCATGAGTTTGCATAAAAATCTAAGAGGAAGAGGCCTATAAATAGGAGAAGGCATCCTCACATTTTAAGGCTTGGCATTTCTCTCCTTTCCTCTCCCTTCCTCCCCTTTCTTTCATGCATTTCTCTTCCAAGCCGCCCTAGACACTAATTGACCACTAAAGAAGCATCTTGGAGCTAGGTCCAAAAAGTAGTAAGTAGATTTTCCTAACTCTTTGATAGGGTGATGTGCTATGCTTATCGATTTTAGGATCATGTCATCATTTGCTTATGTTGGCTTTGTATTATTATGCTTATTGTGTTTCTATTGCTTATTGTTGCATCAAGTAAGTTCATGATCTTACATAAGTGTCGAGCACACCCGAACGTTGAGGAATGGTCTTAGCGACTTTGGACGTGTGTCGAGGTAGGTGCACAACTCACACTTGATCTTGGGACAATATTAAGGCATATTGTTACTCGGGACAAGTCACAAGTTGATGCTGAAGCCGAAGTGAACAATTCCAAGTCAAGACCACAAGGCCGAATCGCATCCGACATGATTCTAACAAAGTATAAGAGTTGTTCATTGATTCACTTTTCATGGCACGCCTTCAGGCCTTTCATCTGGCTAAAAGTTCAAAGATAAAATGAATCGATTGATGCTTGAAACACATGGACACACAATGGACTTATATGCCGACGCTAAGGGATGCCAGGTCATTGCCTGGGGTAAAGCCCCAGATGCCATCCTAATATTGAGATCATGGACGATACCGACCCAAGTAAGACTAATGCCTAGGGGTCACCCTAGATGCCTTACCGATAATGAGATCGGGACGATGCCGGTTGCCAAAGGGGGGACCGATGCCCGGTTGTTACTAGAAGAGTCGATTAATTTCAACTAATATGATACTGAAAAAGAAAAATGAAAGTGCACATGTGGTCTATGACCAATACATGTGTGATGCTTACAAAAGCTGGATTTGTTTTGATATGTATTGTTAAGTCCTTGCATCAATTTGAGCATATGTTTGAATTTGGTCACTTAGTGCTTGAATGAGTTTCATGAGATGCACACGTCCCTTTTTGTGACCAAAGTGATCATAAGCCATGGATCTTTGGAAAGGTTGTTCATACGCACTAACTCAGTGTCTTTGATTCTTGAAAGCACATAAATGGTTGAGAGCCTTTCATATGCATAGGCAAGGCAAGGCATGAACATTGCTATTGATTTGCTATCGACAAGTGGGTGGTGATCTTGTATTAGACGATCAACGGCAAGATGTCCTCCTATAGGAGAATTATGGAATTTTACTTATTGAGACATCGACTCACTTTTGTTGTTCTCACAATTTCAAGTGTGTAAGATGGGTGAACCTAGGTCCAAGAAGGGAATGAACCTAGCATGGGGGCCACTTTTGGGAGCAGCTCGGTAGAGGAGCTAGGCTACCCTAGCCTTTTGATTGACTATGTGTGGAAACAAAAATAAGTAGCCCAGGACTAGGATGGGCATGTAATCAAAACAGCTTTTGATATGTGAATATGTATATGAATATATGTTGCTTTTATTTACTTGACTTACATATGTCTTTTCTAGCTTCCGTGTTTGTTTGTACGGAGATTGTTTATGATCGCTTCCGTATATGCTTAACTAAAAGTAAAAGACTTTCGAGACATTCGACGTTACCTAGGGCATCGATGCTAACTTGCCAGGTCATGCTCTCATGCTAGAGGTGGGGCAAGGGTGAGAGAGAGAGAGAGAGGTGTTTGTGTGATGTATCTATGTTCTACAAGGCTTGGTAAATTAAGGAGTTACTAAGAAATGCAAATAAAAGCTTATAAATAATAAGAAAATTAGCAAATTTAATAAATAAACATCGGTAAATAACTTGTATGAATTAATAACCCAAGGCAATTTAGTAATTTAGCGGAAGAATAATTGGTCGATCACGCATATTAAGGTTGGTAATCTCTAAAAAAAAGCCAGTAAATCTAAGGAGTTGCTAATCAAAACAAATAAAAGAAAAGTTGACAAATGAAGAAAAAACTATTACAGATAGGTAAATATCTAAAATGAAAGTCGATAACTCAAACTTAGTTGGTTATTTAATCTCATAAAAATTGGTATTTATTCAAAGTGTTAGTAAGTTATGGAAAAAAAAAACAAGTTAGTACAAAAAATTAATAATTTTCTCGAACTATAAAAAAGTTGACAATTCATAAAAGTGTTGGTAATTTACCAATTAGTTACTTGAAACAAAAAGTAGTAACTTTTGACAATAATTTATTTGCCAACACTTCAAATAAAAAAAGAAAAAAAGGAAATATACCAGCACAAGAAAAAAAATCCACATTTTTTGCGCACCAACAATAGAATTGTGCAAGATATAAATGCACTTCAGCACCAAAGCTTGGCATAAAATTGTGATTAGCTAAGAAACTTAGGGGTGCATGACAAATTACAATTTCTATTCCGGAAACAATTTTTCTATTCCAGACTTGTTTCTAGAATAGAAATCCATTTGATAAAATTATTCCATTTTTCTATTTCTGAAATAGATTTTTGTTCTAAAAATAGATTTTGAATAGAAATTAGAAGTAAAAATTTTCTACATTTCTATTTCTGTTAAAAATAAAAATTCATCTCATCATTCGTCCTTGCTATGAACCGGTCGTCCATCCATCACTGCCGACCACCATCCACTGGTTGCTCATTGTCGCTGCCGTCGTCCACCATCCACCGGTCGCCGATCATTGTCGCTGCCATTGTCCGCCATTCACCAGTTGCCAACCGTTGCGGCTGCCAATCGCCAATTGCTAGTCACCCGCCGCCGATCGCCACCGCTGCCGATCGCCTGCCACTGTCCACCAGCCACCCACCACAGTCATCCTTCGCCATGCGCTAGTCGCCGATGGCCGTCCTCCTGCCGTCGTTTGCCAATCGCTGGCCACCATTTGCCCGCCACCATCCGCTAGTTGCCGCCATTCGGAAGGAAGAAATTTTGTGTCATTATCAAATGAATTTTTATTTTTAGAGTTGAAATTTCGTGTCGTTATCAAACGGTTATTTTTGCTTAGGCCCTGTTTGTTTAATTGTGTTTATGTTCCCCAAAACAAAAATTTACATTCTTTTGTTCCGAGGAACAAAAAAAGAACATAAATGTGTTTATTTACACTTTTGTTCTTGGGAATAGATTTGGAGCATAAACAAAATGTAGAAAAGACTTGTTCCTCGTTCCCGGGAACAATTTCGAGAAACACTTCTTCTTTTTTCTTCTTTTTTTTCTTCTTCTTTTTCTTTGGCTGATTGCTGGCCTTGGCCATGGCCGGCGACCAGCCGTTGAGGGCCGACCACGGTGAGACTGAGCCTCGCCATGGCTGGGCAAGGCCTCCGATCCTCGTTCGCCGATCACTGGCCATGGCCGAGGCCGACAACTAGCCAAAAGGAAAAAAGAAAAATAAAGGAAAAATAAAATAAACATATTAAAAGAAATAAAAAGAATTATACATATTTATCAAATGTGTTTCTTTTCTTTTTCTATTCTAAGAACAGAAATTTTGTGCAGTTATATTTCTGTTCCGGGAAACAATTTTTTAACAGAAACGTTACCAAGTGCATCTTTAGAAAGTCATCTAGAAATAGAAATAGAAATATTTATTTCTCTTCCAGAAATCAATTTCTTGCTAGAATGGTTATCATTCGTGCCCTTAGTCTCTGTCAAGCTATTTTCCATCGTTGTGCCTCCCGAGAACCAATTGTGTGGTAAGAGACATAACAAAGAGTTATCTGCTAATGAGTCCAAAAATGGATGTGGCGTAAAGTAATTTGCTTAATTAGCATGTAAAAAATAATTTGATTTTGCTTCTACCAAACGGAACGAGGTTGGGATAATCAAAAAGAAGTCCTTGCCTTGCCTTGCCTTCATTAAAAAAAAATAATAATAATCATCACCGTCACCATCACCACCATCTTGACTGTCCATTGTTAAAATATTGCAAATGTGACACACCTGATGACGCAATCCTGTCTTTCTTGACTTAATCAGCAAGGGTACCAATAAGGGATTTTGATGTGCTTCCTCACCACCATGTAATAAACCCGTCTGCACGAGAGTTCACCCTCTCTCTCTCTCTCTCTCTCTCTCTCTCTCTCTCTCTCTCTAAGCCGATATATGAACTTACCTCTGCCTCTTGATGTCCAAGTTTTTTGGATTCCATTGAAACATTAAAAAGTGAAATATAATTGGTCGAGGCTTTATTTCTTCTGGAAATGAATACTGAAGACCATTTTCACAGGAACTTACTTTCAAGGAAAATTATTGCTGTGTTTGGTCGTATATTACGGATAATAGGAAAGTCATTTTCTGAAGTTTGTTACATGAAACTTACGCAAAACTCATTTGAGAAAATGTCTAGATTGCAGTTTTCCATTTTTGAGCGCCGGAGACCCGGGCACGACCACCAAAACGAGACTTGCCATTAGGGCTTGAGCCTGGCCGCTGGGTTCTTGGTTGCAAGCACCAGGGTCTTGGGTTCCTGATCCAATTATGTTTTAGAAAATGGTTTATAATCTCAAAAGAGGAAGTTATTTTCCAAATTTAAATATAAGGTTGCCAGCAACTCTGTAAATATTTATGATTAACTTATTTTCCTCAACGATTCTAATGCTGAAAAATGAGGAAATCTTATTTGATAGAAAATAATCCACAAAGCCAACGGACTCTATATACTTTCAAAGTGTCAATACTTGCATGTATCTTCATCAAAGAATTGGCCAGATTTTCTGTCAAAATTCATTAGTTGCAGTAAACAAATACTAGTTTAGTACATGGAAGGATTGAAACTAAAGTTTAATGATCTGATTACAAAACAAGGAATTTCACTTATAAGCTGTTTTTCTTCTTTAAGAAAAGAATCAATGTATCTCAACCTTTAAATCATGTGACACATCGATGTATCTTAACCTTTAAATTATGCGAGTCCCACGTGAGGTTCATCAGAATTAAAGGATATCCAGCACCGAGCTCACATGTTGCTCAATGCACCTAAAAGTTTTTCTTCTGCCGGCCGCCTACTACCTAATTATCTATCTAATCTTTTTGAACTGCTAACCCTCCTCATTAATTTGTGGGATTCTAATCCCAAATTATACGGGCCGGGACGACATGTGAAGTACATCCATATGGACGTTGCAGTTAATGCTTTGGGATCTTGAACCTTAAATAGATCCACAAAGCATGACAGGAGCTGCAGGTATGTGCTATCGACCTTTAAAAATAAAAAAATAATAAAAAAAATAAAAATTGGGATCGTGCATGTTGTAAAGAAGAAATTAAATAAATAAAAAAATAGGGGCGGAATTATTAAGGGAATTTCAAGAAGCCGTTGTGTGAAAGAGGAAGATGTAGTGAAGGTTCTGTTCTTTAGAAATATCATATATGACATAAAAATAATGTACTTTAGCAAAGATGAGCGTAGAGAGAGGAGAGAGAGCATGAAAGTTGCCGTGAGTGAAGGAAGTCAGAGCTCGATGCAATTAAAATAAAATAAAAAAACACGTGAAGGTGTCATCCGGGACCACAACTAAGCGTTGAAAGTTCAAATGTTGAGAGCCAAAAACAAATATTATAATCTCTGCTACATTGCTTCACGCTACCATCTACCTTTTGATAATCATATTTAAAATGATTGTCTCATCATATAGTATGCATCGGAGATCCGACGTAATAAATCAGGGGTTTGCTCTCTGGATCCCCTTTTAAGTGACATCAACATGCGCGGATACGTATGAGAGGGTAATGAGTCCCTTTCAGCGCCACTCAGAACGTGTTATTATTTCGTTCTTTTAGATGTGGTGTCAAAAAGGAAAGGTGCACTAATTTCACGGGACGGGGGATTTGGTAAAGCGACTGGGATTTTGTGTTCTTAATTAGCGTGAAGTCTTTCGATCTAGTGTTCTGCCCATAACAATGTATAGTTTCTACCTTACAAATCACTAAGTAAGTCACATTTGAATTGTCCACCAAAATAAAATAACTCGGGATGCATTTGAATACTAATATTTAGGTGATTTTATAAATTCAACATATTTAATGTTAAATAAGAATATGATTTCAAAGTGATTCATTGGTAAACCGTCACATTTACAAACTATTATATTACGCACCAATACTCCAACTTGTACGAGCATAACAAAAGGTTCTTTAAATAATCTGGGCTGATTACAAAAGTTGTGATTCATACAACTTTGAGGAAACATACAAAATGGAATGAAAGATAGGTTTTATTTAAATGAAGATGCCATCACAACCTGGATGCCATCAATCAGAAAACTTCAAAGAAAGGAAAAAAGTTAGATCGACAAGGTTGCTATCTGCCTGATGTCTTGATCATTGAAAAATTCAGACATGGATGACAAATGATCCTAGGAAGATAAGATGCAAGACTTAGCTGTGTCATTTTCATTCCATGTGAAGGAAAAGAGCCCAAAAAAAAAAAAAAAAAAAACAAGGAATTTCAAAACGAATGAAAATCCATCGAATGAGAACTACCCCGAAATTGAGGAGGCGCCTTTATTTCTAATATCAAAGGAAATTTCGGATTAGAATTGATAATAATAATTTTTTTTGTCGAAAGAAATTAATTAGGAAGCATCGAAATGGGGCAGAAACATTCAGTCCTCCGAACTTTCTCAAAAGAAAGGAAAACGAACAAAATGGGTAATATTTGTTTTTGCCACTCATTCGGTACACACATTTGGGAGGACCCTCATTGCCACTACATCGAGGTTGAAGCTAATTGAATGAATATTTTGTTTATGACACAAATAGTTCATGAACTTTGATTCAATATATAATATTATCCATAAACTTTTAATTTGTTCAATATAGTCCTGAATTTTGACCTGATATGTAAATATTGTTCTCGAATTTTTAATTTATTTAATGTGATCCTTAAGCTATTGATTAAATTGAAATATTATTATCCATAAACATTAAATTTGTTTCAATGTAGTCTTTCCATTTGTGTCATTTCACATAAACTAGAGATTAAATTGAACATTTAGCAATTGTTCGTGTATCATATTGAACAAATTAAGAGTACATGGACAATATAGTAAACTGGGCCAAAATTCCAGAACACATGCAGAAATAAAAAGTTTAGGGATGACATTGCATATTAAATCAAAGTTTAAATATTATATTTTTTATTACCTCTTGTTTTTGTGCTGGGTCGAATTGTCATAAAAATAAATAAATAAATAAAAACAAATCAAGGCTATCGGTTTTTTGCTCTAATTGTCAGGATTAGAGACTTTACCGTATTAAAGAAAATCGTATTAGAATTGAATTTGAACACCAATCTAAAAAATATATTAGTTTGACATGATAAATATTTTTGCGCCGGCATGAATTGACAAGTGAAAAATAAGACAATCTGCCAACCCGTTTCCCTTATGTTTGCCCTAGAAATTGCTTGAGGCCAATCTCGTGCCGTTAGAGCTCGTGGCTGTTTGGTACAGCTGTCATGTAGTAGTTTTACGAAAATGGATGCTGCACCTGTTGAGGTGTTTTGCAGCAGCACCTCAAAAGCTAAGCGGCTTTTTGGAAGTTGCTTCACCCAGCTTTTGTTTGTAGCAAATCAATTTAAATGATGCTTGGCCCAACTTTGGTGTAATATATGTTCACCCAGCTATCATAATATATATTCACCGGCATGTCACACAATTGATTGCAGTTTGCCGCAACAATTGATTGTTGCATATTGCTCTATTTATTATCGTGTTCAATCACTTATTTTCACAATAATTAACATTTGAGCCAAGCTCGGCTGACTTGAAGAGAATTGATTGTGACAAAAGAAGGAAAAATGAAATAGACAATTTGTGGGAACAATTGTAGTTTTAAGAACATTCAATTTGAAGATTATCAGCACTGGTCCATGTCTACGAAGAAGCTAGAGTCAACGAAGCAATATAATTGGGATTTGTCGATTAGACGAGCGTTGGGTGTTATTTGGCTAATGTTAGCTCATAAAGTTGTGTTTAGCATCATGAAAGAGAAGACCACTTTGGAATTGATGAATGCATTGTCAACCATGTGCAAGAAGCCTTATGTAATCAACAAGGTCTACTTAATGTATTTTTTTTTTCCTCTTAAAGAGGGGCAAAGGTGCATCAGTTGCTGAACATAGGAATGAATTCAATACAATTATTAGTCAATTGAGTTCAATGAGATTAATTATGATGATGAGGTATGTACTTTGAATCTATTGTCCTCATTAGTTGATTGTGGAAATACATGTTATTGTTGTTAGTAAGTACTTTGGGTCAAGAAGGGTGACATTTAATAGGGTTTGCAATTTCACTAAAAGGAAGAGTAGTGCTAAACCCAAACAGACAAATTAGGACCGGTGGTGTTGTCCTTTGGGAATTGTGGAATGAGGGCACATCTTCGAACGGATTGCCTTAAGTTGAAAAATAAGAAGAGTAGAGGAATTAGAGTCAGGTGGACTTCCACTAATTTTGTTGCAATAGCTGATAGTGTCTTGGATAAGGATGATTATATCTTGTTTATCACAGAGGATTCATCATTTGATGGATGGGTTTATAGATTCTGGTTGTTTGTTTCACAATACAACAAACAATAACTGGTTTACTACTTATTAATGCATGACTAGTATAGTTAGGAATCAACATTGAGCAAGGTATTGTGGGCATTGATGTTATTAGATTTAGAATGCATGACAGTGTTATGAGGACACTAACTTGTGGGAGACATTTCAGAGTTGAAGAAGACCTAATTTCATATAGTGCTATTGATTTAGTTGGGAGTTAGTATACTTCAAAACATGAAAATTTGAAGGTTGTGCCCTAATGATAATGAGAGAAGTCGAGTGTTGCGGCCAATATGAACTTCAAAGGAAAATTGCAAAGCGTTTTAACTTGAATGTTCATAGATTGTCAACTTTCCTTTGGAAATGGCACTCAAGATTGGCACATTTTCAACATTTTTTGAAGTTATATTACTTCATTGCTGATAAGATGAAACATATATTTTGCTATGGTTATTTAGAGGCCTAGTACCCTTAAAAAAACCCAACTTTAGTTTTAGTCCCAATTCTATCCTAAATTTTTTTTCGTCTCACAAAAAACCTCCACCTTTTGGTCCAATCTCAATTGAATCCTAAATACTTTTTCATCTCATAAAAAACATCAATTTTTACTTGAATCCCATATCTGCCTATGTTAACCTTCTAGCCAAAAGTGCCCTTAGTGATATTGCATTTCACATCATTGATCTAGTTTTTTTTTTTTTTAACAATCCAATAGGATGTCTTTTCAAGATGAATTTCCATGTCAGTGCAAATGTTGTCTTATTGGATCTGAAATTTGGGTAAAAACTAGAGCAATTAGGGTTAAATTTCTTCAATTACTCTTACTTTAAAGAGAGTCTTCCTTCTATCTCACTTGGGGATCTTCAATGTCACACTCAATCTTCAATTTTTCATGCCTAGGAGCCTTCCATATCTCAAGCTTAGAGAGTTTGTGCTCAAGACACTCCACTTGGGACGCTCGAATAGCTCATGCTCAGGAGTTTTATATCTCTCGGTTGTCAAGAGAAATTTTGGATGGAGGATTAATGAAGGCAGATTTGGACTCAAAGTTTGTGAGTTTTTAAGAGACATAGAAAAAGTTTAGAGTAGAATTGAGACTAGACCAAAAGTTAAGGGTTTTATTTGAGATGAAAGAAGTTTATGATAGAATTGAGATTAGAGATAAAGTTGGGGAATGTTTAGGATATTAGGGCTTTATTTAGACATGCATAACTTAGGCATTTAAATGCACATGTGAAGAGACATGTGTTGGGGGTTGAGATTGGGTTAAAAGAATACATGACAAGTCAAATGAAATAGATGGAGATGGAAAATATAAAGAACATTTGAATTTTACATAAGACTTAGATGCCGTATTGAAGAATACACATACCATCGACTCCAGTTTGTAAATTAATAATTATGGATTTTGGTTTATCAAAAAAGTCTTCAACATGTTGTAAAAATGATAATTCAATTCTAAATCTTTCAATTTGTCAATTCACTCCTAAACCTTTTAACAATTTGTCAATATATTCATTGCCATCACTTTTAGCTAGAAATCGCTAACATGGATACTGACCGTTCTATTGGTATGGAGCACCGCTGACTTGGCAAAGTTTGCAATTTTATAAAATATATATGATTTTTTTATATTTTTATTTTTCGTTTCTTTTTTCTTTTCTTGTTTGTTTCATTGTGGCTAACTGAGTTTAGAATTGTTGTTGATCATCACACGTGAGTCGAATGTTGTCTCTACCTTCAACCACCACCGTGACTCTTACCAGCTCGTCATAACTCGTCTCCACCATTAGTGTACCTTGGTCGCAATTGGTCTTTACCCTCTTGCTGAGCCTCCACAACCGTGGTTCGAGGCTAACTTCAAATTGTCAAAGCTATGACACCCTGGACTAATTCATTAGAGGTATTATTCATTTTGGTCCAGTCCATGCAAAACCTTATGATTTTATCCTTTGGCATATTGGCGAAACTTTTCTATTAGGTCACTAATTTTGCCAGTGCTCCTACCTAAGCACGCTTAACTTTAGAGTTCCAAAGCTAAATATTGTCATTACATCAAAATGCATCCCCATGAGCTTATTTCGATTTTCACACACACATGCACGTACGCATGCACGCGCACGCACGCATGCACGCACACGCATGCACATATATATATATCTCTCTCCCTGTACAGTGCATAGTTTGGTTCATTCCTTCATCCTCTATCATCCTAAAAGTCAGACAAGAGTTGCTCCTTATCCAGATCCTCTAGCCCCGGCAACAAGTCTCCGCCCTTGTTGATGGGATCGTTACAGAAGTCCCTACAATTTTTTTGGGGCTTCAATGACAATGGACCGATCTCAAACCATAGTTGAGCACAAGAGATTGCCTTGAACAATGGTCAAGGAGACACGCATTTGAAGCTGGAAGTAGCGAGGAGCTACGGTCGGGGGCGGAGGGCTGAGATGACGGTGTAGAGACAAATGAGAGAGTAGGAAGGCAGAAAGATGGAGATAAAACTGTGGAGTCGTATCTTACATGAGTTAGGGTGATGGCCATGGCGTCGTGATGACAAGTGCTGCGATTGTGGCGTGTGGCCCTAATTCGATGGGGTGTGTCTTTGTTCATTTGGACCTAGCGATCAAATGGGACAACACGATCGTGTAGACCGAGGATACATGTCATCCTATGGAGGGCCGATATAATATATAGTTACAACACAAGGAAGCAGTGAACTGAGAAAATTACCAAAAAAAAATCATAGACCTATTGTACAGGATTTAATTTTAAATCTTTTGACAATTTACCAATATAGTCTTTCCACCATTTTTTGCCCAAAATACCTAACATAAATATCGACAGTCCTAGTATAGTCAATGTTAATGTAGATATTTTTTTTTTTTTTAAAATTTTATTTTAAAAAATAAAAATAAAAATTGGTAAAAAGGAAAAAAATAATATTTTTTTATGTACAATTGTCCATGTTGGTGTGGACCATGTCACATAAGATTGCTGGCATCCACATCAATGATTTAAGGAAAAAAAATGGCTAGAAAGATTACATTAATAAATTGTCAAAATATTTAAAACTAAATTAGTTAAATTGAAAATTTTATGATTGAATTGCCTTCAACATTGTCAATACATTTGTTGTTATAAAACTATGCTTTTACAACATAAGGACGTTAGAAGTACCAAAATGTTTATATGATGCTTACTTTAGTGCCAAAACTTTTCGCCGACTCACTTAAGTGCCAAATTAGAAATAAAACAGTCACTTAAATGCCTTCAGCGATAATTTCCGGTCAAAAGTTCTGTTTGGCTTTTTAAATTAAATGATAATTCATATGTGAATTTTTTTTATTATAAGAAACCAGTCCAACCTGGATTATAATGTGGTTGGACTCTCCATAAATGACGCCATATGAGCCGACTTTGACAATATTCGTTATTCTCGTTTCAGTCAAGCTATGAACCCATTTTTGAGGATTCCATGATAGGTAAAGACAGTGGATGGGGTGCTGCTTCAATAGTCAGAAAATGGTGATGTTCAGAGGGATTGAAGTTGAAAATTTCCCGCCCTATTCTAAATATGACTCCGATTTGTCTTCCTGACTTGTCTTCAATTTTCTGTTTCATTTTTTTTTTCCGTTCTCTTGCTGTCTGCCAAATTCCGTTACCATTGGTTTGCGTTGTGGACGGGAAAATTGAGTTTGCAAGGAAGCTCTAGTTGAATCACCATCGTCATGGCTGCAGATCTAGAGGTGGAATAGCAGTGTGTTCATAGCCGTGGAATTTGGGAATTTGCAAGGAAGCTCTGACATGAGATGGAGCTCTTCGTAGCCGCGGAGTCGAGAATCGAAGGCGGAATTGGGGATGAGCTCCATCCAAGAGGTCTCCGAGCCCATAACCAACGTCGAGTAAAGCAACGGCCTTCATTACTTTCCTCATCTTCATCATCACCTCATCGTCTTTCACCTTTTCTTCTTCTTTGATTGTTTGCAAATTGAAAAAAGAAAATCCCTATTTTGGCCTAAATTTAAACTTGTTTGTAAACAAAAATTAGGATTTATACTTGGGACAAAAATGTAGACGACACCATTTAGGCTGCGCATGATAAAATTTCTATTTCTTGATTTCTCTATTTCTCTGTTCCCCAAAATAGGTTTGCAACAGAAATCCGTTTGATAACGCAATTTGATTTCTCTATTTCTGAAACAAATTTCTATTCCAAAAATTGATTTGAATGAGAAATCAGAAGCTAGAAATTGTAGCTTCTCTGTTTCTGAAATAAAAACAGAAATTATTTTTTTTCTCCATCTTTCAAAAATAGAATTTTTGTTCTCAAATTGACAAAATAAGTTATCATACCACATTCCTTTGATGTTGTCACACAAGAGATTCTTATGGATCATAAGCATAAACGTTACTTTAAAGTAGAATTCTCATATATTCCTTTACACCATCAATTTTATTTTGTTGATAATCTTGTATAATACTAGTCTTTGATAATATCGATGGCACCCACATTCATACTTCTATACCTGTGTCAAAGCAAATCCCATTTAGAGGTAGGAAAGGCACCACTACTCAGAATGTGATGTGCATTTGTTCATTTGATATGAAATTTACTTTTGTATATTCTGGTTGGGAAGCTCTGCCAACGATTGTCGAGTGCTTGCAACAGCACTGGAGACTCCTCACTTGGAATTTCCTCAATCGCCACTAAGTATTTGTTTGTCCTTTAAGGAGTAATTTTCTTTATGATCATATTTATAGTTACAAATTATGACCAATGTATGAATACATTGTTGTAGGCAAATAATATGTCATGGATTCTGGTTATGCAGCAACGCTGTGATTTTTAACTCCTTTTAGAGGTGACTGGTATTATTTAAATGAGTATAGGGGTAGAGCGACACGGCCAACAACTGCAAGAAAATTGTTTAACTATAGGCATTCTTCTTTAAGGAATGTCATTGAAAGATCATTTGGGACATTAAAGAATTGCTTTTTCATTTTGAGACATGTGCCCTCATTTGCAATTTGAAAGCAAGCACATATCATAATTGTACGTTGTGCTATCCATAATTACATCCGTGATCAAGACAAGATGGATAAGAACTTTTCCCTATATAGAGATTCGATGTACTTGGCTGAACCTACGCAGGATGAGCTTGCAAATATTTAGTTGACCGATGAGGGAAACCAAATAAATACGCTTTGGAAAACCATTGCCAATAAAATGGCAAGGGATAATAATATGCCGAAAATTCCATGAAATTGTATTTTCAATTTTTGTAATGTATTAGTATTATTTCGACTATTATTTTATATTTGAGAATTTCCTATGTTGTTATCTATCTAATTTTTATTCTTAGAAATAGAAATTTTATTCTATTATCAAACGGATTTCTGTTTCAGAAATAGAAATTTTGAGTTGTTATCAAACGGATTTCTTTGCTCAGAAATTTGTCTGGGGAATAGAAATTGAGAAATCAATTTCTGGGCAGAAATCAATTTCAATTTCTAGTTAGTGATGTTATTACTAACTAGGCATGCCAACAAGTCATGTCAGTCAGGGAAATTCGTAAAATATTGTTACACTAGATTTCAAGTGATCCACATCAGAGTTTACACTTAAGTGATTGTATTTTTTAAAATGGTACATAATGATCAAACAAAAAAAAATTGATACAAAAGTGAGTGCTGTATGTAAATTATGACACTTTTAGTATCCTTCTCCCATGCTTTTAGTGATATGTTTTATTTTATGATGTTCCGTTCCGTCTCTCTCTCTCTCTCTCTCTCTCTCTCTCTCTCTCTCTCTCTCTCTCTCTCTCTCTCTCTCTCTCGGGGTGGCTATGTGAAAGCGTGGTTAAATATTTAATTATTCCAATATTCCCCATCACACTTAGTCTAGCTTTTCTGCTTATGATTTGAACTCAAAACTACCAATCCTAATACCATATGAGACTTTGTGGCACAACTGCCAATCATTCTAAAAGTTTAAGCTTTTATATGAATTGGTGATTTAATATTTAATTATTTCAACAGGCTGATCAATTGCCTTTATGAAGATCGGTAGTAAGGAAAGAACATTATCGGGGAGAGGGGCAAAAAGGGAACCAAATAGATAAAAGAACAAAATAGATGAAATCAATAATAGGAGAGATTTGTTTGTATAATTCGATTTATAATATAAGGATAATGGCATGGAGACCCACCTAATATGAAGCCTATGAAATACTTTACAAGTCTCACAAATGGATGAAATCCGGATCTTTGATCTGGGTAGGTAGTCTCGACTTAGAGTAACTTGCGTGTGATTGATGAAATAAGAGCGAATGTCTTCCAACTCCTATTCTGGAAAATATCTCAATGCATCAAGCAACGGCGTTAACCCTAGGAGGTTTAGACGAATAAAGAGCTAGTGAAGGTCGTGTATGGTTGGCGAAAAAAAGATTTAAAAAAAAAAAAAAAACTGGTTGTGAACGATAATTAATGTACATATCTCACTTTCCATTCGCTGGAAGCTGTCACCTACTACACAGGCAAAAAACCTTCCGGTGAATATGTTTCGGTGGGCAGCTATAAAACTAACTAAAATAAAGTATATGAGGGAAAACTCTTCCCTGCAAATTTTTATGACCGCGTAGTTAACAAAGACTTTGTCACATTTGTTTGCACGTCCTCCAAAAACAAAGGCGCAAAAACCAATCTGTCAACGTGAAGGAAGCCCCATATAATTAAAAAGGGCCTCCCTCTTCCTTCATCATCTTCTCCTATTTGTCTCCTTCCTTCAAATTCTCTCTCACCACTACAGACTCTCCGTCCATCGGCGCTCCCAGTTTTCCACAACGACCAGCCGCCTGTGTCCGGCAGTTTTCACGGCGAGATCAGGTGCTCGTCTCACCCCCCCTGCCCCCACCATGCATGGAAGTTTTCAAAGCGGCTCGTTCATGACCGAGCATGACGATAATGGAAGCTCGCCGGAGAATAGCATTGGAGAGTCACCGCCACCGCCTAGCAGATATGGCGATACGATGAAGACTGGCCCCACGGCACCATCTCCTAAGAGGAGGTCTGTCGTGGAAAAATCGTATGTTCACATATGAGTTTTGTGGCGATTGGATACATGAATTAGTCATTAGGTATTTAGAGTGGAGATGAGAAGTTGGGGTTTTTTGTTTGCTTTTCAGTCGGAGAGGTATGCAGAAGAGAGTGGTTTCGATTCCGATCAAGGACGTGGAAGGCTCTCGGCTCAAGGGCGAGGGCGCGCCGCCACCATCCGATTCATGGGCGTGGAGGAAGTATGGCCAGAAGCCCATCAAGGGCTCTCCATATCCAAGGTGAATTCTTCATCTTGTCTCATGTTATGGCTTCTTCTGCTTGAATGGCTACAACACAAACAATCCTTTTCTTCACTTACCTCTCATTTAACGTCATGTCGCCAATAATCTTGAGATGCGATCACTGAGTTCTTGATAAAAACAATGGAACCTTGATATAATTGATGTTCTTTGGTTAAATATCTGAATCTTCTCTATATCCATCAAGTGTTCACACTGAATTGAAGCTGGATAGGATTCCCCTTCTTAGTAATCAACAAAACTCAACAATTAACATGAGGTTTGATGAAGTTCTAGATTAATTTAATCCGATCCATTCGAAGAGGATAACAATCTCCGTTAGATCTGCGGATAAAGAATTAATTATTGATCTAATGATCCAAGCACTCAATTATGCAGGGGATATTATAGGTGTAGTAGTTCAAAGGGATGCCCAGCCCGGAAACAGGTGGAGCGCAGCCGCGAAGACCCCACCATGCTCCTCATCACCTACTCTTGCGAGCACAACCACCCTTGGCCTGCTGCGAAGAACAACCACCACCATCACAATCATCAAAACTCCTCCGCCGTGACCAGTGCCGTCGAAGACAAGCCCAAAATGCCTGCCAATCTACCCAATCCAGAAGCCGAGCCCGAGCCCGAGCCCGAGCCCGAGCTAGAGCCTGATCCTGAACCCGAAGAGAAGTTTCCAGACATGAGCGACGAATCGGTGCTCATGTCCGCTACGGACGAGTTCAGCTGGTTCATGGACATGCCGACGACGTCGTCCACGATTTTGGAGAGCCCCATTTTTACAGAGAGCGGCAACAATAGCGCCAGCAAGGGCGCGGCCGTAGACGCCGACATGGCCATGTTTTTCCCGATGAGAGAAGAGGACGAGTCGCTGTTCGCCGATCTGGGGGAGCTGCCGGAGTGCTCGGTGGTCTTTAGGCACGGTCGGAGCGGTGGTGTGAGCACCCAAGTTCAGATCTGCTGACCCTTCTTTTTTCTTTATTAAATTTCTAATCCCACTTGTATTTGTATTTTCCCACACTTTTTTTTATCTAATTTTTTCCCCTTCCTGGTTAATTTATTGCTTATGGATAAAATAAAAAAAAGAGAGAGGAGTTGTTCAATTCAACCGTGGACGGACGTGTCGTGCGCCGTAAGGCGGAGAAATCTTGGAAATTTCTTCTTTTCTTTTTTATTCTAGAAGCTCTATTTTTCTTTTTCTTAATTATAATTTTTCGGGGGCCTTGATTTCAGTGTAATTAAGTAACAAATAATGTCGTATTCGGGTTATGTCACGATATTCTTGTAATTGGAGCATTATCTGCCGTCCATCCGCTCAAGGGGGTCGCAATCAAAGATGTCAGGACAATAGATATTTGATTGGGACCCGCCAACTAAACTCGTAATTTAAGGATTTAGGTCAGTCGTCTAGATAAACAATTAGGTGTTTGGATAAGCCCGCAAACTCAGACCAAGCAAAAAAAAAAAAAAAAAAAAATTGTTCAGGTTTGCATTACAATCGATTTTAGTTTTTATAGAAGATGATCGTGCTGAATTCAACTGCATATCAAAAGCCAAAATCTCTCCAGTCCAATATCTTATATTGATTTTATCTATCTAAGGATTTCTATCTTCTTATGGAATTCGTAATAACCCTTTACCAATAGGTCATTTGTATTAGGTTTGCGCATCTCAACCTGGTCATTTTATCAACTTTCATGCCTGAGGATTATTAAGCTTTGTGATATAGTCATGGTATTGTCTAACAACCTCTTTCGTTGGGATGTTTAACCTTGTGATGTAATTGAGGCACATTAATATTGGTTGAAATTTGAATAAATCAACATCGTTGCGATCTTTCAAGTATTTTGCTCTTAAACTTAGACTTTGATATAGATTCAGGAATCATTGGTAATATATATAATTTTTAGTGATTTATATCAATAAATATAATTTTCTTTCTACCAGAAAAGAAATATAGACATTCAGGGTTATTGAGATATTCTTTTGTTGCTGCTCCTTTATGATAGTTTGAAAAAGTCAATTTGAGACAAAATAGGCTTTCGTGATTATTATATGCTTTGTTATATTTATATCCCTTTATTATAAATCTTGTAGATTTCTTGCAAATAATGAAGGTAAAAAAATCATTTAAGTTAAAGTTTACAGTTTCGAGCATAATCCCTGATACCATTTGTTTTGTGGATCAAGCTTGACCTTATTATGCCTAATTACTATATTTTCTATGAAGCCCTCGAGTTTTGGAGCTCGTGTATTTCATAATATTTTACTCCTTCAAAAATCATGAAACTTCTTTGGAAATTTTTCCCTTTTATAGTATGGGATGAAAGGTTTATTGGCTATAGAGTTCACTGTATTTACGGATGATCTTTTCATTCGAGTTTCTAAATATGGGGAAGAATGTAGTTACTTATATGAAAGTCTGACAATACTTTTGTGGCAGCACATGAATCGATCGACTAATATTGAATGATTTTGATTTTTAATACTACTTTATTAAGTTACAAACTATATTTTTAATACTACTTTATTAAGTTACAATTCCCTAAAGAGCATGATGTGTTGGATTACTACTGTTTATAAATGGCAAATTTTTAAATAGGAACTTAGTTTGTGATAAAGTTCCTAAATTTGTCAAAAGTACTAAATTTGAATATCTGCGGCAACCAAGACTTATTATCTTTCAAATATAATGTCCATGAAATCTGCAACTTTTCCTTGTTATATGTTTAATAGGTTCAGTTTGCTGACTTATCTGTTTTGAAATGTATTAACTGTTTGATATTGCAAAAGTTAGTATTTAAAGATTTTCAAAAAGAATTAACTCATAATTGTGGTTATCAATTTGCCGTAACAATAAAGTGTCTTAAAATGACAATTTTGACATAAATATGCATGGAAAGCTCTGACATCGCATGTAGAAAATTCAATGATCGAACAACCATATGTAGAATCTAGAATACTTAGGTCTGAATCGAAGTTACGTGCCTAGTTTGGCCAGTCGCCATCTATGAAGTGATCGCCATTGATGGAACCATTGGGGACTAAAGGAGCAGCGCTTCTCTTTCTTTCCTTTTTCCAGATTTTTCTTCTTCAATCCAGATTCTTTTCCCATCTTGTAGCTTCCACCGCCAGATTTTTTTTAAGAAAAATCAAGAAAAAAAAGCCCCAGTTGCCAAAAGTTGAGGACACGCCATTGACTTGCCAACTTGCCTCAATGAGGAGACTCCACCGACTTAGGAGTAGTATAGATAGGCAGTTCCTCCTTGCCAATTGTATGTGTAGAGAAATGTAGAGAGAAGATAGCAGAAAAAGAGAAAATATATAAGAGCATTATGGAGAGTGAGTCTCCATGTGGGAAAAGAGTGACGGGTGTATGGGAGTGACGTGAGGAACTTATGGGTGAGTGAGTAAGTACAAAACAAGTATGTATTTGTATTTGTGGGGGTAAGTACACTATCAGTGCCAAAACTTGTGTACGACGCTCACTTTGGTGCCAAAACTTTATTTTTGATCACTTAAGTATCAAATCAGAGGAAAAACGATCACTTTGGTGCCACCGGCGAGAGATTCCGACCAAAAAATTACATTTCTTTTATATTTTAAAAAAAAAAAATTCAACATAGCTTTTAAACGACTCCGTTTTCCATCCTCCTTAAGAAAACATGTCGTTTTACCGTTCTAAGTGGATGGCCTCACAAAAATGACGCTGCACAACTCATATTGGGATTTCTTTTTTTTAATTTGGGGATTGAAATTAGGATTTTTTTTGTCCAATCCTCGCCCAACATCAACCTAACTCGCTTGGCCACCGTCGCAATTGCTCGCCACCGTCCCTCGCCTACATCGCAGTTGCCTAACTAGGCGAGCAAGGAGTAGGGGTGAGCACGGTTCCCGAGTAGAACCGGGAACTGGAGAACCGAACCGGAGGTTCCGGCTCGGTTCCCGGTTCCAAAGAGACCGGTTCCGGTTCCCGGTTCCCTTTTTCTGGGAACCGATCGAGTTTTAAAAAAAAAAAAACCCTCACTTCCCCCCATGTGATTTCCCCCTCCTTCCACCGATTCTCCCTCCCTTTCCCTTTCTTTTTCTCTCTCTCTCTTTCTTTCCTCCCCTTTTTCCTCCTCACATCACTTCCTGCCCCCCAACTTCTTTCTTTTCTTCTCTCTCTCTCTCTTTCTCTTCTCTTTCCCCCTCTCTCGGCCGGCCGAAACCCCCCCTTCTTCTCTTCTTCTTCTCTTCTTCTTCTTCCTTCCTCTTGCTAGCTGCTACTTCACCCACCACCACATCCCTGCCCCACGCCCTACTCACCACCACCTCTTGGCCACCGAACCACCACCACCCACCGCTCGTCCGACAAGCCATCTTGCCATTGAGCCTGACGAGCTGTCGCATCGTTCGCGCCGCCCCTGGCCGCCGTGAGCCACTGCCGCCGTCCCCAAGCCACCGTCACCACCTCTTGCTGCCGCTCGCTCGGTCGTTCGGGCCGTCGTTGCTCCGAACCACCACCGCCTCCGCTAGAACCAAGCTCTTCCCCCCTTTGGCCGTGGGTTGAGCCGCAACCGCCGCCGTATTCGGCGTGCCATCCGTGCCATACATTAGTCAGGTATCCACCATACATCTGTGGTTGATACAGTTACGAGTCTTGAAAAGTGAGAGTGTCCTCGTTAAAGATGTCTCGTTGCTTCTATTGTGACATCTGCTCCATTTGGGCTCGACAAACTCTACCGACGACATCTTTTCACTTGTTTTTATTTTCGTTTTCTAGACCACTCTATTAAGTGATTGCACATTAGATGCATTTGTTATGTTGCATCAGTAGTACGAGTCGTGGAAAGGGTCAAGCAACGTAGTCTGAGCTGATGGGGGGTGGAGGAGGAGGAAACATTGATGGACGCTGTCCAGCGCAAGTCCGCTTTAGGGATCCTTTGAGGAACCTTCGCCTCCACCGGGGGCATGTCTAGAACATGAACCGAAACCAGGGTGAAGAGTCACTCCCTTAGGAGCCAAAAGGTGGAGCGATGACATTTCGATCAACTAATCACGACAAGAAGTAGATTAGCTAGCACATGTTGATGGGTGATCCTTGGCCCTTTTTGTCAACGTCGTCTCATTGACAGTCAAGGAAAAGGACTTGATTTGTTCCCAAGGTAAACCCCCGTTTCTTGTGTGCTAGCAATATATTTTGTTTTCTGACTCTGTAAGTAATTACATTTGCAGATAATGCTAGGGTCATTGTGAATCCAAAAGGAGAAATGAAAGGTATAGTTCTCTTCACAACGTGCAAAGGTTTTCATGAATTTACATGCTTTGATTCAATGAACTGAAGTGGAGAGTTATTGAGCAGAATTGACATATCCATAGAAAGGAAAGCAGTGATACTTTCACAGGACTAGGCTTCCTGATACAAATAGTGTGGTTTTAGAGGCAAGACGAATTTGATTGATGAAAGCTTTTGGCCCGACTTTTAAATCAGAGTCGCTATTGTGGACAGTGTTTCTCCATGATCCTTGTATCTCATCCTCTTCTAATAATTTTCAGGTTTTGCCATTACTGGTCCGATCAAGAAAGAGTGTGCAGACCTATGGCCGAGAATTGCCAGTGCAACTAATGCCATTGTCTGAGAGTTGCACTTATCTTTTTTGTTCATGTTATTTGTTTTCATATTGTGGTTTGACATTGCCAGTGAAAGTAAACCTCAGATTGTCTCTTTTTGAAGTGTTGTCATGGTTTTAGAAGATTTAAGTATATCCATTTTAGATCTTGGGTTCTTTTCTCAGAGTCTTTCAACCTACAGCCCTGTTTATTTCCCTCACGGCTAAAGATTGGTTGGTTTTCGGTCAAGTACAAAAGGTTGACTATTCTGATGCAATTGATGCAGATGGTGACCGTGGTCTTGATCTCAATCTCGGGATATTAGCTTCTTCCAGGGGAATGGTGGAAACCTTATAGCCCTTAGGCGACATGCGTCACGGAAGTAGTTTGAGGGTAATACTAGGAAACATTATCTTAATTTCCTTTTTCTTTCGTTTATACTCTATAGCTCCATATATTTAATGAGGAGGCTCAGATTATTACTACTTTGTGACTTCCAATGGTATCCGTATCCACTAAAAATGCTTTTCAGGTAAGAAACTTTGCTGCATCCTAGGGTGATCTATCTGTTCAAGATTTATCAATGACATCTGGACAACCTCCTCCTTGGATTGGTGCTTGAACTGATGTTTCTAGGATTTCATGCATCGATTTAAAGTTCTGGTTATGATATGGAGATATTCATGTACAAATATGCCAAGATTTTGTGCATGCTATTCCCTGTTTTATGTGCTGCTTCATGAATGAAGCTTTAATTAATTCATAACCTTGTGGGTATCAACCTAGAGTTTTCTTAACAGTGCTTGATGATGCATGTTGTCGCATGTTGTCGCATTGTTTTAATCCTGTGAGCCTAACTGTCAATTGTTTGAAAAGAGCTTTTCAAATCTGAAAATGAAAAAAAAAAAAAAAGACCTGTTGGAACCTGGAACCAACCCTGGAACCTACAACGGGTAGGTTCCAGGTTCCAAAAAATGAGGAACCTGTACCCAAGGGTAGGTTCCAGATTCCAAACAGAACTGAACCGAAACCGGGAACTGCTCACCCCTAGCGAGGAGAGGCTAAGGTTGTTGCTCGGGCAAGAAGCAACGTGAAGAATAGGAGGTGAGGGTGGAGGAGAAGGAGGAAGAAGGGGGATCGAAGGTGGAAAGAGCGAAGAGGAGGAGAGCAAGGGAAACAAAGAGGGCGCAAATGGAGATGGCTGATTGGGCTTTGCTCAAGGAGAGATTGAAGTGGGTCCTTCTGAAGGGGGAAGGAGAAGGAGGAGGAGAGGAGGAGGAAGACAAGAGCTTGGACTTGTTAACAATGTCAGATGAACCGGAGGCGGTGTAGTGCTGGTGCTGGCGCACTACTGGTGTCATTGTCAGCTGGTGTTGGTGCTGTTCTTTGGGGAAGAAGACGACAAGAAGCCCATGCCATGCCTTCGCTCTCTCTCTCTCTCTCTCTCTCTCTCTCTCTCTCTCTCTCTCTCTCTCTCTCTCTCTCTCTCTCTCTCTCTCTCTCTCTCTCAATTTGGAGATTTAGAGTTTTGAATTGGGGGAAAGACATCAAACAACGTTGTTTTGTTATTTAAATGCTAACTGTACTCTCCAGAAAACCACATCAACTTCAAAAAATAAAATAAAAAATGTCACATCAGATTTCCGATCAATTAGATTGGCATTGGCACCAAAATGATCGTTTTTAAAACATTTTAGTACTTAAGTGATCCAAAATAAAGTTTTGGCATCAAAGTGAGCGCTGTATACAAGTTTTGGCAGTGATAGTGTACTTACTCATGTATTTGTGCTAGATAAGTTGTAAAAAGAAAAAGGCATTTTTCCTTTGCTACTTTGAGGAATAGCAAGTATGGAGCTTTCTCAACAAGTCGTATCAAAGTAGGCGTTCGAACACCATGAACCCAGCTAACCGAGTTGTTGCATGCAAAGATAATGGTTTGGGACCATTGTCCAGGAGTAGGCAGTCAGGGATTAGAGTACATTGGAATTTTGCTAGTGCATAGTCAGGTGCTATGATCAATTGGTCTAGGACCGAGCTTATTTGGTATATTATGGGCATTATAAATAAGTCACAATGGTGGATAGTTAAAATTTGGTTAGCAATGTTGAGAAACTCAATAACCCCAATTATTGGAGTACCTACATTTTTACCTACTAGGTCAAGATTTGCACAATATTGTTGTTGGCGGCAGCAACAACACACCACCCATGGATGATGAGGATTTGAGGAAGTCAAAGATAAAAGTTGATAAGGCTCTCTACATTGTTGGTTTTATTATAGAAGATGATTTGATACCACACATCAAGATTGCAAAGACCCTAAAAGAGGCATTAGAGGCATGGGATAACTTGGTGGTGATGTTCACAAGGACGAAGATACTAGGCTACAATGGCTAGAGAATGAGCTACTCTCAATATCACAACAAGTGATGATGGTTTTTAATCCAAAGTTAAATCCCTCTATGAAAAAATATAAAAATGAAATCCTTAAAATGCCATCTCTGAGACTAGGATGAGAAGAACTATCATTCATGAGTTACAGCCATATTATAAAACTGCCATTACGAGCACTCATGGATGGGCTAAAGATCTAACTCTAACTAAGTTGGAGAATATTTTGGCCAACCAAGAGGCTTCAAACAAATAGATATTGAAGGTCTTAGATAAGGATGATGAAGGTGCACTCTTTAGTAATAAAAGAGGGTTCAAGAGCTAGATGAGAAATTGTGTCACACTAGGGATGGCAAATAGAGGAAAACTCATGAAGATTGACAAAGGTGACCAAAAGGGACGAGCACTCAACTCGGGCGAGGGGTGCCCTCACCAAGCCCTCACCGGCATCGAGCGAGGAAGTTCGGCGAGGGCCCGAGTCCAGCAAGGGGTGCCCTCACCCGACGCAGGCGAAGGCACCTCACTCGCATCAAGCGAGGGGTGCCCTCGCCAGATCTAGCGAGGGCCATCCTCTCCTAACGCAGGCAAGGGCGACCCTCGCCAGCGTCGAGTGAGGCCACCCCTCGCCCAACATTGGTGAGGGCTTGGCAAAGTGGGCAAGGGCCTGGCGAGGGAGGCCCTCGCCCAACCCAGCCGAGGGCCACTGTCGCCCAATGCCAGTGAGGGTAGCCCTAGCCAACCTAAGCAAGGACAACCCTCACCCAACGCTGACAAGGGCAGCCCTTGTTGGACACCAACTTCCTTCCACCAACTCCATCATCGGCAAAGGGAAAAGAGAAGAAGAAGAAGAAAAAAAAAAAAAAAAAAAAGGAAAAGGAAAAACATTTTTTTAAAAAAAAAAGACAAAAATGCCCTTGGTGGGGTAAATGTGTCACAATTTGCAAAGTTTGGGGTTTTTCATGTCACTAAAAAAAAATAGTAAATTTATCACTTTGGGAAAAGTTTGGGGTTTTAGTGATCTTTTCCCTATATTTTAAACTTTCATGAAGGAAGTTTCTCCACATTTCAAAACATAAAAAAGCTTGATAAAATTGGAAAGCGGCAAAGGTCTAGTAGTTTCGAAAAAACTGGAAAGTCAAAACCTATAAATCCCTAGGTGGCAGGTTTGTGGAGGAGAGGTGGCACCCGACTTGGCTTCCAAGATCACTTGTTATCATTCTTTTAGACCATAAGCAACCCCATTTCATTTATCACTTGGGACATCTAAGCCTCCATACTCATTACTCTCATTCAATGTATATAACTCTTGTTCTTCAAGAAGATTGGCCTATTTAACTTAGCCTTCTAGTTGGGACCAAAAGAAAGGTCGAAATCGAGGATGTTACAGATAATAACCCAGATAATAACCCAGTTTAATTCATATCGTGTTGGACTAAATGTATCATGTGACAGGAATAAAGAAAAATATACTGTTAGTGTAACAACTCATAGATTCAAGAGATTATGTTGCATTCGGTCTAGGAGACGTTAAGGTGTACCACATGTTGAAACCTACCAATGCACCAATCATGGATAGGCATTGGCTAGAGTCTATCTATGTGACATCAACACATGTGACATACGAATACAAAACTTGGAAGAGTGATGCGCATAATTTGTGGCACACATGGCTCAAGCATGTAAGCTACCAAAAGTTAAAGGCAATGATTGAGATAGACATGCTAAAAGGGTCTCCCCCACTTGGATGATTTGAGAAGGCATAGTCGAGTGCCAGGTGTCAGTACATTTAGGCATGTCAACTTCCATATGAAAAGTCTACATTCAAAGCCAAGATGCCTCTCAAGCTCATACACTCGAGACGCATTTTCACTAGCGAAGCATTTATCTATTAGAGGATCAAAATACATGAAAACCTTCATCGATGACTTCTCCATGTACATTTAGACCGACTCTATGAAAAAAAAAAAAAAAAATACCTGAGACATTTAAAAAATTTAAGGAGCTCAAGGAAAAAGTAGAAAAAGAAATAGGCAAAGTGATATAATGCATTCATATTGATAATGGGAGAGAATACATCATATGAACTTACTAATGATATGCGAAGGTGTAAGATATGTGTCCAAGCATGCCACAACAAAATAGAATTACCAAAAGAAAGAATTGGCATTTGGCAGAATTTTGCAGGAGCACGCATCCTAAAAAGAATGTTCCACCCAAGTTTTGGGCCAAATGTATGAAGACAATAGTGCAAGTGATTAATAGATTACCCCCAAGCAAGGCTTGACTTTATCTCACCGTACGAGAAGCTATGCAATCACCAGCACATGGTAAGTCATTTCAGAGTACTTGAATGTGTATGTTTTGTAAGTGTGCTTGATCATCTATGTAGCATGTTTGATAAGAAAGCAATTTGTTAGCCCATGATCAAAGGAAATGGTGGAAATATTGTGATCCTACGCTAGGGTTGTGTTACACTTGTAGAAATATGGTTTTTGACGAAGCATCATCATGGTGGTTGTCATAAGTCATTGAACAATATATATATATATATAGAACATAAAGAACAAGTACCTCAGTTTAAGAGATCAACAAGGCAAGGGAAACCAAATCTTGAATACGCAAATGTGGTATTAACTAAGGATGTCAGAATAATAATGTTATCTACATATAAAGAAGCCTCATAAGGTGCGGACTGGAGAAATAAGAGATCCACTCACTCAAGTGTAATGAGACATGGGATTTGGTGCCAAGAGGTACATCCTACATTTTGCAAATGGGTTTACAAAGGCCAAATGGGTCAATAGAAAGATATAAGGCACGATTATTTACCCAAGGACTCCTTCAAAAGTACAACCTATATTATGATGAGACCTTTAGCCCGATAGCAAAGGTTATTGCAATTTGAGTCTTACTAGCACTTGCAACAAGCAAGTCGTGGAAACTATAAAAAAAATTGATGTGAACTAGGCCTTCTTTCATGGAGAGCTAGATAGAGATATATACATGGAGCAACTAGACGATTTCAAGAGTAAGACTTGTCTCGTCTACAAGTTAAAGAAAGCAATGTATGGTTGAAAACAAGACTTAAGAGCATGGTATGGGAAGATTGCAAAATCCTTGGTACAAAATGATGGTAATCCCGACAAACTCGAGCTTAATTATGAAGGTAGAGATGAAAAGCTTGCAATAGTATTGATCTCCGTTGTTAATCTAATGATCACTGGAGATGACGAGAAGGAGATATGTTGAGGATTCAAGGTTGAGCGGAGCTTGGAAGGACTATTCCTATGTCAGTAGAAATATGCACAAGATCTCCTAGAAAAGTTTAAGACACTTGATTGCAAGTCTATAGCTACTCTAATGGATGGAAATATAAAGTTGTGTGCAAATGAAGGATTGGAATCAAAATATTAAACTATGTACAAGCAACTTGTGGGTGGTGTTATTTACCTAACCATAACATGGCCTAATATGGCCTTTATAATGGATAGACCACGAAATCCTCACTTAGATGCAATACTAGAAGTGCCAAAAGTTTATTTTGGATCACTTAAGTGCCAAAAATTTTGAAAATTGATCATTTCAATGCCAACGCCAATCTGGTTGGCCGAAAATCCGACGTAACATTTTTTTATTAATTTTTTAAGCCGACGTGGATCGCCAGAGAGTACAATCAACATACAAACAATAAAACGACATTGTTTAGCGTCTTTTCCCCCAAGTAAGAATCTTAAATCCCCAACTTGAAAGAGAACCGAAAGTTCAAAACCCTAAATCCCTAATTTGGGTGCATACTTCGATTTTCTCCCAAAATTATCAACTCAATCTTGCAAATGGAGGGCAGAAGCTTCAATAGCGGCTCACATTCTTGCGACAAAAGTGAATTAGATGGTGACTATTACTATTATTGTGGGTCACCGAGTCTGTGAAGAACATCTTAGACTCGGTTGAATCCCAAGAGAAGATTCCATTGGTGTGGCAAATATAGATAAGGCTCGAAGTACAAATATTTCAAATTGGTTGATAGGAAATTCTCTAATCGAACAACATGAGTTACTTGGAGGCCGACATCAACCTTCACCTACATTAATGGACGAGTTAGAGGATGTCAACTCAATGCAAGCTCAAATAAATGGTTTAACATCTCTAGTCGACCATTTGAAGAGGGAGGTTTCAAGACTGAAAATTGAAAGAAACTTTTCGAGCATTGATTGTGTTGTTATTCTCTTGTGTAGTCTATTCAAATGTGAACTGAGTAATAAGAAGAAGTTTGTATATCTACCATAGTCGAAAATGTGGAACATGCATTTGTATTGGATTATTTATAAGTAAAGTATGTTTTTGGTTTACTGTAATTTTTGTATGGAGCAAAAGGTTTTGTTGTAATCTATAGTAGAAATTGAAGGTTGGAGTTGAAATGCATTAGCATTTAAAAGTTATCTTGCTTAATTGTGTATTGTTAATATTTCTTTTGGTTAATTTTTACTTCAAATATAATGGTTTGCTGTATTTTTTATTTGGTAATGGTTTGCTAGTTTACTGCAACTATTATTGTAAACTATGGTGAAATTAAGGGATTGTAGCAAATTCACAATTGACTATTTCAATGCCATAAGTTATAAATAGTGATCGTTTGAGTGCCAAATTTTTTATAAAAGTGATCATTTAAGTACCGGTCACAATTACAAAGTGAGCACTTGCGTTGCACAAGTTTAAAAAAAAAAAAATAATAACATGCTAGTTTCAAATGTCACTTGACTTGCACCAATCATGGTGCATCTTGTTGCACTAGTTGGGTTGCCGGTGCATCTTGTTCTTGCGCTAACCCATACAAGTATTGATATAATGAGATGCATCAGCACCCAAAATTGCTTATGCAAGAAGATGCAGTACCCACAACTACACCAAGGTGAGCTGGTGCATTTTGTTCTTGCACCAACATATACAACTAGAACCCACAAATTCATTAGCATCTACAACTTCAACCAACAATAGTATATTCACACACCACTTCTAAAAACAATATCAACCTTATAAGAACATTGCACCGACAACAAAAAATTATACAACATAATTGTCTTGCCAGCATTACTAGCCGAAACCAACACAAGAGAAAATAATAAAAACAACTATTGCCATTAACATTGATTAATTCTTTACAAAAGAAAAACATGTCTGACTTCGTTCCTTAATCATTGAAGGTTCAGCACCCTCTTAAAAAAGAAAACAATGGCAATATGCACCCTCCTTAAAAAACAATGGCAGCAACTACCATTAATAAAGATACAATATCCAGCAACCTCTTAAAAAAAACATAAAAAGATACCATGTCGAACACCACATAAAAAGAGACCACGTCCAGTACCCTCCCATCAATTAATATGCACAACACCCTCATCTCATTTTCCTTTTGGAGCTTTGAATTGATTCATAATCCGAGCACTCTTTCAAACCGGATATGCAGGTTCTTTAACTAGCCTTTCTGTCACCTCATTTTCCTTGTTCTTGATAGTAACTATTTTTGTTCTAAAACGTGTCATGTGTTGGTCCATATAATCACTATTACTCCCATGATTAGTTGGTTGAGATGGAACTAGTGCTGGGTTCTTTTTGGATGGTTGTTTTGGAGCTATACCCGTTGTCTTCTTCTTTGGAGCACTCTTCTTTAGCTGCACCATTGATTCTTGAGTTGACCCACCTTAAGAGATAAGTACCTCCAAAGTTCTCTCAAGCTACAAGAACATAGCCATATTGTCAACCAAATAAATTGAAATACAACAAATTAAATGCATGAAGCCTACAATTCTTACATTCAAAATAGTCATTCCATTACCTTCATCCGTGTAAATCTCATAATCGTATTGCCTTAATCTTTTTTCAAGAGCCCCTCGTATTCACTGTGGTGCATCATTTTCAACAGCAACAAATGGGAGAGCAACCTATGCAAATTGTGCAGTTGTTCATGTTTTCACCTGAGAAACACATAACAAATTTAAATTTCAGCCCATAAAAGACAAACATGGTGATGTACAACTTACAGGATATTTTTTCTCATTTGCTCAACAGTAGACTCAGTTGTTATTGTTGTTGTTATTGTTGTTGTTGTTGTTGTTGTTGTCCTGCCTGTTCCAACCTGTCCCTACACTTGGGCCTACAACGGGGCCTTTTTTTGACCTTTTAGTAGGCTTTATAATAATGTACTATGTTAGGATTATGACCAACTAGAATAAATAATTAGACATCTACTCATTTTCATGATGGAAACAAATGGAGAAAACTTCTTAAATTAATTGCAAGTGAATGATAGGGAAAAGCATAAGAGAAGCCAGTATACATGGTCAACCATCAAATTCTATCGAATATGAAATGAAAAATTACTAAGGTAAAGAGGATACTTACCTTACAACAGGGCTTTCTATCTGTCATTCAGTAGGCATTACAGTAGGGCCTTTTGGTCCTTCCTTCAGTAGGCCCAATAAGAAGCTCTTCAATAGGTCATGTTCCTAATACTAAATCAGCCATTACATCTTGCTATCGATATTGCTTTTTTCAGCTCACAACATTTCTTATTGTGCCATTCCTTGTGGCAATATGAGCATTTCATGTTTACCCCAGTCCTACTCATCCTCAGACTTGATGCCTCTTCTTGCTGCAATCTTCGTCTCCTTTTTGGCTTTCCTATTTGCTTCTTCAGTAGTAAAGGTAGAGGGCTTTCATGATTTGTTGGCTCCCAAAATTTGCTACTTCTGATAGGCTGCATCATGAATTGGTATGAAGCAAAATATAAGCTTTTTTTGTATCAATCATTTAGGTAATCATATGGGCTTTCTTGCTTCATCTAAATAGCACAAATGGCATAAGCACAGGGAATTCCATTTAATTGCCAAGTTCAGCACAAACATTTTCTTCTATCTAGGTTGACAACATACTTATCATGATTTTAAATGATCTCATATCCATTATCTCAATTCCAAACTAGATGGCAAAACCTACTAGCAGCAATGTTTGCATCCAATTTCTTCATAATCCTAGGACCACAATCTCTAATCCACTTCGTAACCTCATCTCTTTGCCTATGCAGTCTAGTCATGACCATAACTCGAATATCATCAAGCATACTGATAATTGGTTTACACATGGCTTCTAAAATTCTGCTATTGAAAGCTTCATTAAGGTTGTTATCAATGATATTGCATTTGAACTCTTCGCTAAAGAATGCATGACACCAATGCTTAGCTTCTGTCTGAAAGAGTGCATCAAAACCTTCCTTTGTCAACTGTAACAATCCATATTTGACTAATTTGAAATCAGCCATGTTGGTACTTTTTGCTATCTGTAGTAATTGCTTTTGTAACCTATCTCCTTTGAAGTTTTTTGACCAGTTTGCGTATATGTGCCTCGCGCATATTCTATACTCAGCATGTGACATCAACTCAGTCAATACAGAATAAGTCCCTACAAAAATTCAAACAAATAAATATAAGTCAGAAAAAATATGCAAATGATTAATATTAAAAGGGAATGAATTAATTGACAATAGAATTACCTTCTATTGGTAGCTCATGAATGCTCATCCTCCCCCATTGGTTCTCTCAAGGTCAGCCATTAAATCCATGTTCTCTATATTCACCACCGCTTAAGTTATCAAAAATATTTTATTATTGGCATCTCTTCCCACAGCAACCAACAACTCCCCATTGCATAAATCCTTTAGAAAGCATCCATCCAATCCTATAATTCTTCTACAACCAGCCAAGAAGCCACATTTGCATGCATGAAAATAGATATAAAATCTATCAAATTTAGACCCAAGATCAGGGAGTTGCCGCTCCACAACCTCTACATATACCCTACTAGATGGGTTTTGAAGCATGCATTCACCAGCATAATCCCGACCCATCAATATTTTCATCACCCTCAGCTTAGCTCTCTTGCTTTGATTCATCGACACATTAACTCCTAATTACTTCTTCACTAATAGCTGAAACTGATGACTCTTGATCTCGGATATTGCTTTGATAGTATTGAAAAAATGCTTCGATAACTACACACTTGTTACCCTTTTATTGTTAAATATAATTGGACAAGTATGCTCTTCCTAGAAGGACCTAATTTGGAATAACCTCTTCCTACTCGGCACGCCATAGAGCTTTCATGAATAATTTGGTTGTGAGCACTTAGCTCTCACAAATTCATTCATATTTCTAATGAATTCAACGCTCCTCTATTCAGCAGTGGAGTTCTTGATAGCAACTTCTGATATAGCTAGTACGAGTACCTAGAGGGGGATGAATAGGTATATAAAAAATATTTCTTGATTATTGCGCAATACTTAGACAATTGAAGGATTTGCGATAAGTAATAATCAACATAAGACTAAGTAAAGGAAAGAGAGAATTAAACACGCGGTTTATAGTGGTTCGGCTTGATTCAAACCTACGTCCACTCTTCTGCACTAACAGCCAATTGGCTGGATTCCACTATGAACAAAGAGATGTTACAGTGTTGATCTTCCTTGATTTCTAGGTGTAGATGATCTACCACACTCGCTCAAGGTATCACCAAGTATGGACACTCTCTGTGTATACAATTTCGCTCAGAATGAATCGACTAATAATCAAGATGCTTCAAACTCTGGAATTTCTCTATCGATCACGTACTTAAACAACTAGAACGTCTTCCTTTTTATACTCCTTTATGCCATCATACCCGTTGGCACTTTCCAAAGGAATTCCTCCAATCTACCCGTTGGACGGAATTAATCAAGAAGATCATTCGAGCTATTAAAGGAACCTGACGATAGCCCATCAATCATGTTCGCCCATACAATCAGGATCTTGGTTTCCAAAAATAGAACATTCCAAGAATATTTTGTCGACCATCGGATCTTCAATTGATCTAGATACGAACAAAAGAATCCGTTATATTTATCCAACCAAAAAGATCTTCTTCAGAGAATAGGATTAAATCATCAACCATATACTTCGGCTCTGGATTTCCTTCGTCACTGGATCAGAAAGACTATCAATGAGAATAGTCTTGAGTCTTGAGTCTTGAGTCTTGAATCTTGAGTCTCGGTGATCGAAAAGTCTTCGACTTTAAACTAGACGATCTGCAGATATCCAGACTAGACTGATAGAAACATTTTGTCAGCTTCAAAATATTCTGGAAAGATTTCTCCAACAATCTCTCCCTTTTTTATGGTGACAAAACTTTTTTGTAGATTTGAACCACTTTGACCTGCAAAAACATTTCTCAAGCAATATGGCTATCTCATAAAGATTTAACAAAACAACCAGACTCTGCATCCACAGAAAATTGGTTAGTCTTTCATGAGTAATACCATATAACAACACTTGATATAAATGCAAACAGTCAAGCATTAAAATCCACGGCCAATTCAGTCAAATTCAAGTTCACACCCAAGTTCACTCAAGTCATACTCAAAAACAAACACATTCAACCACAAAAATAAATTTAAAGTCAAAGAAAGTTGGTTGGTTGGTTCAAATTGCTTCTCCCCCTTTTTGTCATCATTAAAAAAGGTGAGAAATGAGTCAAGTCTGCTTGGGAATGCGCACGATCTGGAAATCTCCCATGGACTGGACTACGCCTTCTAGCCTCTTTAAGTCTTCCCTTAGTTGAGCTACCTCCTTTCCTTTGGCATTGGCTTGAAGTTGTAGAGCGAGATCTTTCATTTTGTCCTCCAAGGTAACCGAAGATGCTTGTCCAGCATTCTTTATGGTTTGAATCTCACAGTCCAGAGCATAGATTTGGCCCCGCATTTCCAAAAGAACATCTAGAATACGACGAAAATCTGCAGAAATGTCCATCTGTGTACTTGCATTTGCTTTCTCAGATGGAGTGAATGCAGACGATGGCGCTTCTGTATAGTCTTGCAGATTTGGTGTTGACGTATCGTGTCCTTCTTTAGGCAATTGAGAAGCCTGAAATTCTTCTGGATCTACTGGAGATTGTCTTTGACCTTCACTATTGGCAGCATGAGGTGTGGACCTTTGCTCGCCAACTCCCCCTGTCTCTAGGACATCAAAAAGGGAAGAGTGATGATCATGCTCTTCTGTATCTTGATTCCCCTTCTCTCCGCATTCAGCTGCAGACTTTTCTTGCTCTTCTTCTCCTTCTTCTTCAGCTTCTTTCTCCCTCTCTCGCTGCTCTTCTTCTTCTCTGTTCTTGGCTTGCTCCTCTTCTTCTCTCTGTTTCTTCTGATGTTCTGTCGATTGGGGAACAGAACGTCTAGTCCTTATCAAGGCAGTGATTGTGAGATCTTCCTCCTCATCTTCATCCTCCAAGATGAGAGTTCTCTTCTTTTTGGATGGTGCACCAATGGCCTCCTTCCTTTTTCTCTTTGAAGCAGACGGAACTGGAGTCTTCACTCTGAATTTCTCCATTGCCTTGGAAAGTTCTTGTAGACGCATCTTCGTTAACATCTTCAAACCTACCACCATCTTATCGCACGGTCGAACACAAAGTGTGTGTGGCGGTTCAATATTCATGTGTCTGAAGATCTTGGTCACCAGACCTGGGTAAGGCAATTGTACCTTGTCCTTCGACATTGCTTGTACATGTGAAAGAGAATAGTGTGAGGAAGAGAGAACTTCATCCCTGAGTTGATTGCGTACATCAATTTTGCCTCTGAATTAGACACATCAGTCTTTGATGTAGACTTGGGCCTGATGCAATTGATCACAATTTTGTGCAGCACGATATTGATGGCACGCATCCTTGAATAGATGATTTTTCCTTCTGCATCTCTATCTTTGACCAGTTCCAATGAGGCACGAGCAACTGAGACTTTGATTGGTTGATATCGTCCTCGTTCAACTCCAATTATGTCCGCCAACATGTCCACGTCTAACACATAATCCTGATCTCGAACACTAAATGATATTCTATTCGCATCTATAAAGCTGAGATTCGAATACAAATACGCAGTCAGTTGTGCATAACCATCTGTGGTATCAGTGCAAAAACGTTCCAGTTGAAGCAGACTGAACTTCTCTCTTAAGTTCACATTAACAGCATCCAAGAAATCGAAATCAACACTCCTAGAGTTTATCACCCCTCGTTTCAGCAGTCTGAAAAATAAATTCTCATGTTCCTTTGATTTGAATAACTCCATCCTCTTTCCCTTCACCTTTGCAGCAATACCCATTCTAGGTTGAAAATCAATGAACATTTTATCATCGTCGTTTCCATCAGTCGGATTCGGTCCCGACATACGAGGGTCACTGGGAATATTCGCAAGTGCTTCCTCTGCTTTACCCTTGGGAGCAATTCCTAAATCCTCCATTTTTTTCAGAAAGATATACTCATTCCCATAATGCTTATCTTTGAGAAAATCATCCACATATTTCAACGGAGTCCCAGTACTTTTCAACGCATAGTAAAGTTTGTAAATAAATGAGGGTTTTTGGACTCTTACTGGGTCTGCGTCCTCGATTATCTCTTCCTCAGGTTGTTGACCCGCATCATGTGGGGTAGATGGCGTTGAGTGACATGGTGGAGAGTGAGTCGGGTTCTGTTGCTGACTCGATAATTCTTCCTCTTCGGTGATGTTGGAGAAATCGTTCCAGAATATTTTGAAGCTGACAAAACGTTTCCTTCAGTCTAGTCTGGGTATCTGCAGATCGTCTAGTTTAAAGTCTGAAGACTTTCGACTACCGTGACTCAAGATTCAAGACTCAAGATTTGAGACTTAAGACTCAAGACTCAAGACTATTCTCATTGACAGCCTTTCTGATCTAGTGACGAAGGAAATCCAGAGCCGAAGTATATGGTTGAGGATTTAATCCTATCGTCTGGAGAAGATCTTTTTGGTTGGATAAATATAACGGATTCTTTTGTTCGTATCTAGATCAAATGAAGATCCGATGGTCGACGAAGTATTCTTGGAATGTTCTATTCTTGGAAACCAAGATCCTGATTGTATGGGCGAACAGGATTGATGGGCTATCGTCAGGTTCTTTTTATAGCTCGAATGATCTTCTTAATTGATTCCGTCCAACGGGTAGATTGGAAGAATTCCTTTGGTAAGTGCCAACGGTATGATCGCATAAAGGAGTATAAAAAGGAAGTCGTTCTAGTTGTTTGAGTATGTGATCGATAGAAAAATTCCAGAGTCTGAAGCACCTTGATTATTAGTCGATATAGTCTGAGCGAAATTGTATACACAGAGAGTGTCTATACTTGGTGATACCTTGAGCGAGTGTGGTAGATCATCTACACCGAGAAATCAAGGAAGATCAACACTGTAACATCTCTTTGTTCATAGTGGAATCCAGCCAAATTGGCTGTCAGTGCAGAAGAGTGGACGTAGGCTTGAATCAAGCCGAACCACTATAAACCGCGTGTTTAATTCTCTCTTTCCTTACTCAGTCTTACGTTGATTATTACTTTTCGCAAATCCTTCAACTGTCTAAGTATTGCGCAAGTATACAGAAATTATCAAGAAAATTCTTTTTACACCTATTCACCCCCCTCTAGGTACTCGTACTAGCAATATCAATTGGTATCAGAGCCCGTGTTCTTACTTTGTTTGAAGTGTTTTACTTCAGAGTAAAAGATCCATGGCTAGTATGCTAGCACCAGGGCTGATGGAAAGGCAAAGCAATACCCGCACCACCCTACTTTGACGGAAAGGATTACAACATCCGGAAGAACAAGATGAAAGCTTTCCTACGATCCAAGGATCCTCCGGAATGGGATGTTGTGGAAAGAGGAATTACTCCTACTTGCTGCATCAATCTCGAAAGAGGAAAAGAAACTGTGATGCCGCCGGAACGACTCGGAAGAGATAAACAAGAGACAAGCACTCGATGCAAAAGCAATTTATTCTTTATATTGTGCCTTATCTCCAACTGAATATAACATAATATCTTCTTGTGTTACAGCAAAAGAAGTATGGGATAGATTACACATCACCTATGAAGGGACAGATCGAGTAAAGGAGACCAGAATTAACATTCTCCTCGGTCAATATGAAGCCTTCAAAATGAAACCAGGAGAATCTATAACCGACATGTTTAGTCGTTTTACGTATATTGTCAATGGTCTTGAGAACCAAGGACAAAAATTTCTGATCCCATGAAGGTGAACAAGCTACTACGTGGACTCTCCAAGGACTTTGGAATCATATAAAGACTTCAATAAGAGAGACGCAAAGAATCATGCCTCTATCTCGTCGACGAGCTAATTGGAACCCTTCGATCTTATGAAGTGGAACGAATTAATGAAGACGTAGATCCAAGAGGTAAGAAATCTATTGCATTAAAATCAAATGATGACTCGATGATGCAGATTCTGAAGATGATATGGACGATGAGGAGCTCGCTCTCATGATAAGAAGATTCGAAAAACTGAATAGAAAAGGCAAAAGGTTCAACTCAAAGAAACAAAGTTTCCGGAGACAGAGACCAAGTCTCGTTGATGATGAGGAACCAAACAAAGATGTAGTCTCGCCGAATGTAAGAAGAAGGGACACATCCGACCCAATTGTCCTCTTCAAGAAGAAAAGAGGAAAAGCCGAGAAGTTTCAAAAGCTCTCAAAGCCGAAACATGGAGTGATACGAATGTGAAGAAAGTGATAATGAATATGCCAACATATGTTTAATGGCACATTCGGACTCGAGACTCGTATTTTGGATCGGACTCGACGAATTTGAGGTAAGTGATTTTAAAATTCCTGTCAAAGTCTCTAAATATATTGATGAACCGTGTTTCGGTCTTAAGACTTCTCTTAAAAGGATTTCCGAACTTAAAAAGGAAAACTCAGCTCTAAAACAAAAGGAAGTCATTTTAGAAGAAAGAGTTAAAAGTCTAGACCTAAATGTTTCTACTCTTAAAGAAAAAGAAGATGATCTTTTGAAAGAAAATGTTTTCTTAAAAACGGACTTATCAAATATCTCAAAAAAATTTTCGATAGGATCCGAAAAACTTGAAAAAGTTCTTTCAGTTCAAAGACCTTACTTCAATAAGTCTGGTCTAGGCATGATAGCGGAAACAATTCCCTTGATTGATTTTCCTAAAGTTAAAGAAAGAATAAAGAAAAGACCGTCGAGAGAAGCTTACAAAAATCATTTCAAGAAAGTTTTTGTAAAGTCTGTTGGTCGAAATGCTCTAAGGTGTTCAAAGTGTAACAAAGAAGGATCACTTTGAAAAAGAATGTCCTATGGTTTGGAAACCCGTTAAGAAAGTATGGCCTAATAATGCTTATCCTACTAACACCAAAGGACCCAAGAAAATTTGGGTACCAAAGAAAACTTGAGACTCTCTTTTAAATGCAGATCTCCGTCAAGAAAAAGATAAAATGATATCTTGACAAAATGGATGTTCAAGACACATGACAGAGACTCAAAGTGCTTCGTAAAGCTTGTTCAAGTAAACGGCGGAAATGTTTCATTTGGAGGAAACGGCAAAGGAAGCATCGTGGGATTTGGAACTGTGAAAATTGGAAATCTCACAATAAGCAATGTTTCTCTTATGGAAGGACTCAACTATAACCTCCTCAGCATTAGTCAATTGTGTGATACTGGTTTCAAGATCTCCTTTCAAGAAGGAATTTGCTATGGAATTAGTAAAGACTCTACTCAGTCTTTCATGGGTCGAAGACATGGAAACATCTACCTCTTAGACATGAAATTGAATGAAGCAAGCTTATGGCACAGAAAGCTTGGCCATGTCAATATGAAGCAATTAGCCAAAATCTCATCAAAGCAGCTTGTTCGAGGTCTACCCAAATTACCATATCAAAAGTCTGATCCATGCACACCCTGTATTCTGGGAAAACAGGTAAGAAATTCATTTAAGCCAATAAATCATGTCTCTACTAATCATGTACTACGATTCTTCGCATATGGATCTCTTCGGACCAACCAGAACTCAAAGTATTGGAGGTAAGAAATACTGCCTAGTAATTGTGGATGATTTCTCTCACTTTACTTGGGTATATTTCCTTGCAAGTAAGTCAGAAACCTTTTTGTATTTTGAAAAATTTGCTAAAAAGGTTCAAAATGAAAAAGGATGTGTTATCTCAAGTATAAAAACAGATCATGGAGGTGAATTTGAAAATCAAGATTTCACAAAATTGTGTGATGAATCTGGTTTTAATCATGTATTCTCCTCTCCATACACTCCTCAAAAATGGAGTTGTGGAAAGAAAGAATAGATCTCTTCAAGAAATGGCGAACTCTTTTAATTGAAAGCAAAATTTCTTCACGATTTTGGGCTGAAGCTGTTTCAATAGCATGCTATATCATCGTAGAGTCTTCCTAAGACCTATTCTTGAGAAAACCCCTTATGAATTATTCAAAAGTAAGAAGCCTATTGTTTCATACTTTCATGTGTTCGGTTGCAAATGCTTTATATTGAAAAATGCAAAAGATCGAGTTAGTAAGTTTGAAGAAAGATCATATGAAGGCATCTTCCTTGGATATTCTACATCAAGCAAAGCCTACAGAGTCTACAATAAGAAGAGCCAGTCTGTGGAGGAGTCAATGAATGTCAAATTTCAAGACTCTACGCAAGACGAATCCAGTCAGACTCAATATGAAGAGTCTGAACCTGCTCCAGACCTTCCAAAGCTTACAACTCAAAAGGTATCTCAGACTCTGGAAGACCAGCATCAAGATGTTCATGAAGATTCAAATAAAGAAAGAAATCATCATCCGAGACAAATCAACCAAGAATCGGAAGCACAAGTCCAATCATCCTAAAGATCTCATTATAGGCGAAATTAATGAAGGAATTCGCACCAGATCCAAAAGACGTGAAGAGTTTAGTGCTGTGGCCCTCATCTCTGAAATTGAACCAAAAAGCATAGAAGAAGCTTTATATGATGAGAGCTGGATTGAAGCTATGCAAGAGGAGCTCAGACAGTTCAACATTAACGATGTCTGGGATTTGACATCTAAACCAAAAGGTAAAACTGTTATTGGAGCCAAGTGGGTGTTCAGAAACAAGATGAATGAAAAAGGTAAAGTTGTACGAAATAAAGCAAGACTCGTGGCCAAATGATACACGCAAGAAGAAGGAATAGACTATGATGAGACTTACGCTCCTGTAGCAAGGTTAGAAGCTATTCGTCTATTACTTGCGTTTGCTTGTTACAAAAATTTTAGGTTATTCCAAATGGACGTCAAAAGTGCTTTCCTAAATGAATTTATCCAAGAGGAAGTTTATGTGGAACAACCGCACAGGGTTTGAAGACCCAAAGAAGCCGACTCGGTCTTCGGACCGAAAAGGCCTTATATGGTCTAAAGCAAGCACCTCGAGCTTGGTACGACGTACTAAGTAAGTTCTTATTACGAATGGTTTTGTCAAAGGTAAAGTAGATATTACTTTATTTATCAAAAAGGAAAACAAAAGCTTTTTACTCGTTCAAATATATGTGGATGATATTATTTTTGGATCCTCTAATGAAAGTCTATGCAAGAAATTTTCTAAGTCTATGCAGGATGAGTTTGAAATGAGTATGATGGGAGAATTAACATTCTTTCTTGGCCTTCAAATAAAGCAATTGAAGGAAGGAACTTTCATTTACCAAGAAAAATATGTTAATGATCTTGTCAAAAGATTTGGATTGGAAAATTGCAAGAAGACCGATATACCAATGTCAAGTTCTTTGAAGATAGACAAAGATGAGGAAGGGAAAAAAGTTGATCAAAAGCTATGTACAGAGCATCATCGGTTCACTTCTTTATCTTACTGCTTCTAGACCTGACATTTTGTTGAGTGTTTGCATCTGTGCTAGGTTTCAATCAGATCCTAGAGAATCCCATCTCAATGCTGCAAAACGTATTATTAAATACGTTGCTTCATCTTCAAGCATTGGTCTTTGGTATCCTAAGAAGGGAGACTTTAATCTTCTCGGGATATTCGACGCGTTGATCCGGCCGGCTGCGAGTCGATAGAAAGAGTACTTCAAGAACTTGCCGGTTGCTTGGAAGGGGATGTGTCTTGGTTTTCAAGGAAACAAAGCACCGTAGCTCTCTCAACAACGAAGCGAGTATGTTGCCCTTGGAAGCTGCTTGTTCACAAATTCTATGGATAAAACAACAGCTACAAGACTTTGGGATTGAAGACTCATGCACGTAAATCAAATGTGACAACACCAGCAATCAATCTCACCAAAAATCCAATTCTTCATTCAAGAGCAAAGCATATAGAAATTCGACATCACTTTATTAGATATCATATTCAAAATGGAGAAATCTCGATTCAATTTGTTGATTCAAAAGTCAACTAGTAGATATATTCACAAAGCCTTTGGAGAAAAATCAATTTGATTTTATCCACTCCGCACTCAACATTTTGAAGCTCGAAGAAGTTAAAGTCTAGAGACTCTCCAACCTTCAGACTCATAAAGTTGATGACCATCATACTCAAATCTCTCAGACTCAGACGTTGATGACTATAGACTGTAAGTTGTTACTTTATCTAAACTCGAAAAGGTATGATCTTTCGTTTAGTTATTTTATAGTCTCCGTGAAAATCGAAAAACTTGTCTTTTCAAAAGGTTTAATTTTGGCAGTTATTGATTTAGAAAAGAGGTATTCGTACACTTTCCTTGTACCGATTAAACTTCCCCTTTTCAAAACTGAGTTATATATATATATATATATACAGTTTTCACTTTCAATCTTCAAAACCCTAAAAGCATTCTCCTCTCAAACTGGTTTCTACTTCGAATTCATCCTCGAGAAAGTTGTCATCTTTTTCTTGGGAAGGAAATCAAAGAAATCTTTTAGAGACAAGAAGAATGTCGTCTTCAAGGAAGTCCTCAAGAATCGCGACAAGGGGACCACAGAGGATGAAGGAGGGACCTACCCACTTCGATCTCATAGAAGAGGAAGAACTATCGAGTCAACATCAGAACCCGACTCATTCTCCACCATGTCACTCAACGCCTTCTACCCCACAAGGTGCGGGTCAACATCCAGAAGAAGAGATAATTGAGGACGCAGACCCAGTAAGAGTCCAAAAACCCTCATTTATTTACAAACTTTACCGTGCATTGAAAAGTACTGCGATTCCAATTAAATATGTGGATGATTTTCTTAAAGAAAAGAACTATGGGAATGAGTACATTTTTCTGAAGAAAATGGAGGAGTTGGGAATTGCTCCCAAAGGTAAAGCGAGAGGAAGCACTCGAAAATATTCCGAGTGACCCTCGGATGTCGGGCCCAAATTTGATTGATGGGAACGACGATGACAAAATGTTCATTGATTTTCAACCGAGATTGGGTGTTGCGGCGAAAGTGAAGGGAAAGAGGATGGAGTTATTCAAATCGAAAGAACAAGAAAATTTGTTTTTCGGGATCGTTGAAACGAGGGGTGATAAACCCTAGGAGTGTCGACTTCGATTTTCTGGATGCTGTGAATGTGAACTTGAGAGAGAAGTTCAGTCTGGTTCAACTGGAACGTTTTTGCATTGACACCACGGACGGATATGCACAATCGATCGCATATTTCTATTCAAATCTTAGCTTTATCGATGCGAATAGAATATCTTTCGTGTTCGAGATCGGATTATGTGTTGGATGTGGACATGTTGGCGGACATACTTGAAGTTGAACGGGCACGATATCAACCATCAAAGTCTCGGTTGCTCGTGCCACAATGGATCTTGTCGAGGATAGAGATATTGAGGGAAAAATCATCTATTCAAGGATGCGTGCCATCAATATTGTGTTGCACAAAATTGTTATCAATTGCATTAGGCCGAAGTCTACATCAAAAACTGATGTGTCTAATTCCGAAGCAAAATTGATGTACGCAATCAACTCATGAAAGAAGTTCTCTCTCCCTCACACTATTCTCTTTCACATGTATAGAGCAATGTCGAAAGACAAGGGACAATTGCCTTATCCAGGTCTGGTGACCAAGATCTTCAGACACATGAATATTGAACCTCCACACACTCTCTGTGTTCGACCGTGCGATAAGATGGTGGTTGGTTTAAAGATGTTGACAAAGATGCGTCTGAAAGAACTTTCCAAGGCAATGGAGAAATTCAGAGTGAAGACTCCAGTTCCGTCTGCTTCAAAAAGAAAAGGAAAGGAAGCCATTGGTGCCCCATCCAAAAAGAAGAGAACTCTCATCTTGGAGGATGAAGATGAGGAGGAAGATCTCACAATCACTTGCTTTGATAAGGACAAGACGTTCGCTTCCCAATCAACAACAGAAGAAGAAACAGAAGAAGAAGAAGAAAAAGACAAGAGCAAAGAAGAAGAGCGAGAGAGAGAAGGAGAAAGAAGCTGAAGAAGAAGGAGAAGAAGAGCAAGAAAAGTCTGCAACTAAATCTGGAGAGAAGGATACAAAAGAGCATGATCATCACTCTTCCCCTCTTGATGTCCTAGAGACAGGGGGAGTTGGCGAGCAAGAAAGGTCCTCACCTCATGCTGCCAATGGTGAAGGTCAACAACAATCTCCAGCAGCACCAGAAGAATTTCAGGCTTCTCAATTGCACGAAGAAGGTCACGATACATCATAACCAAATCTGCAAGACTTACGAAGCGCCATTGTCTCGCATTCACTCCATCGGAAAGAGCAAATGCAAGTACTCGACGGAAATTCTGCAGATTTTCTTCGTATCATGGATATTCTTCTGCAAATGCGTGGCCAAATCTATGCTCGGGACTCGTGAAATTCAAGCCTTGAAGAATGCTGGACAAGCATCTTCAGTTACCCTAGAGGATAAAATGAAAGACCTCGCTCTACAACTTCAAGCCAATGCCAAGGGAGAAGAGGTAGCTCAACTAAGGGAAGACTTGAAGAAATTAGAAGGAGTAGTCCAGTCCATGGGAGATTTCCAGATTGTGCGCATTCCCAAGCAGACATGACATCTTTCTCACCTTTAATGTTGACAAAAAGGGGGAGAAGCAATTTGAACCAACCAACCAACCATCTTTCTTTCAACTTTCTTTACTTTCTTGAACTTTACTTTAAGTTTTCTTGACTTGAGCAATCTTGGTGTGAACTTGAACTTGACTGAATTGGCTGTGGATTTTAATGCTTGACTGTGTGCATTCATATCAAGTGCTTTGTTATATGGTATTACTCATGAAAGACTAACCAATTTTCTGTGGATGCGAGTCTGGTTGCTTTGTTAATCTTTATGAGATTGCCATATTGCTTGAGAAATGTTTTTGCGAGGTCAAGTGGTTCAAATCTACGGGAAAGTTTTGTCACCATCAAAAAGGGGGAGATTGTTGGAGAAATCGTTCCAGAATATTTTGAAGCTGACAAAACGTTTCCTTCAGTCTAGTCTGGGTACCTGCAGATCGTCTAGTTTAAAGTCTGAAGACTTTCTGACTACCAGACTCAAGATTCAAGACTCAAGATTTGAGACTTAAGACTCAAGACTCAAGACTATTCTCATTGATAGCCTTTGTGATCCAGTGACGAAGGAAATCCATAGCCGAAGTATATGGTTGAGGATTTAATCCTATCGTCTGGAGAAGATCTTTTTGGTTGGATAAATATAACGGATTCTTTGGTTCGTATCTAGATCAAATGAAGATCCGATGGTCGACGAAGTATTCTTGGAATGTTCTATTCTTGGAAACCAAGATCCTGATTGTATGGGCGAACAGGATTGATGGGCTATCGTCAGGTTCCTTTTATAGCTCGAATGATCTTCCTAATTGATTCCGTCCACCGGGTAGATTGGAGGAATTCCTTTGGTAAGTGCCAACGGTATGATGGCATAAAGGAGTATAAAAAGGAAGTTGTTCTAGTTGTTTGAGTACGTGATTGATAGAAAAATTCCAGAGTCTGAAGCACCTTGATTATTAGTCGATACAGTCTGAGCGAAATTGTATACACAGAGAGTGTTTATACTTGGTGATACCTTGAGCGAGTGTGGTAGATCATCTACACCAAGAAATCAAGGAAGATCAACACTGTAACATTTCTTTGTTCATAGTAGAATCCAGCCAAATTGGCTGTCAGTGCAAAAGAGTGGATGTAGGCTTGAATCAAGCCGAACCACTATAAACCGCGTGTTTAATTCTCTCTTTTCTTACTCAGTCTTACGTTGATTATTACTCTTCGCAAATCCTTCAACTGTCTAAGTATTGCGCAAGTATACAGAAATTATCAAGAAAAATCTTTATACACCTATCACCCCCCTCTAGGTACTCGTACTAGCAATATCAAACTTCCTTTGGGATGCCATTCTCATAGTTTTTTAGAGATTACAAACTCGATTCACGAAAAAAGGTGAGAACTTTGAAGATTAAACTAGAGAGTAAACGTAAGAAAACGGGAGGAGAATGCTTTTTAGGGTTTTTTAGAAGAAAATGAAAACTGTATATAAAACTCGCAGTTTTGAAAAGAGGCATACAAAATGATGTAAAAAGGAAAAAATAGAAAATGCCTTTTAAAAAGTAACTGCCTTTTTGAAATAATAGATAATCGTCTTTTCAAAAATAACTCATTTTTCGAAAAGGAATGATTACAATAATTGCGAAAACTGGGGAAGATAATCGTACATTTTCGAGATTTTGTCCGAGAGATAAATTTCTAAAAATACTTACAGTCATAAATCTTGAACTTCTGAGTCTGAGTATCATTAAACTTTTATCCTTGAGTCTGAACTTCTTTAGACTTTAAGATATTGAGTTTGGAACGAATAAGCTCAAATTGACGTTTCTCCGAAGGCTTTGTGAAGATGTCCGCTAGTTGATTCTTTGAGTCAATAAACTAAATTGAGACTTCTCCATTTTGAACATGATCTCCAATGAAATGATTTTGAATCTCTATATGCTTTGCTCTTGAATGAAGAATTGGATTCTTGGTGACATTAATGGCACTGGTGTTGTCACATTTGATCTCAGTGTACGAATCTTCAATTCCAAAGTCTCTTAGTTATTGCTTTATCCATAAAATTTGTGAACAACTTCCAAGAGCCACATATTCTACTTCTACTGTAGAAAGAGCTACGGTACTTTGCTTCATTGAAAACCAAGATACTATCTTGTTCCCAAGCAATTGACAAGTGCCTAAAGTGCTCTTTCTATCAACTCTGCATCCTACTAGGTCTATGTCCGAATATCCAAGAAGAGTAAAGTCTCATTGTTTAGGATACCAGAGACCTAAATTTGAAGTAGATGCAACGTATTTGATGATGTGTTTTGTAGCACTTAAATGAGATTCTTTGGGATCTAATTGAAATCTGGCACAAATACAAACACTAAAAAAAATGTCAGGTCTAGAAGCAGTAAGATAAAGAAGTGAACCAATGATACTCATATATAGCTTATGGTCAACTTTCTTTCCTCCTTCATCTTTATCCAGCTTCGAGGAACTTGACATTGGTATGTCAATCTTTTTGCAATTCTCCAAGCCAAACTTTTTCACAAGTTATTGAGCATATTTTTCTTGGTGAATAAAAATTCCCTCATTTTACTTGAAGTACGAGAAAGAATAATAGTTCACCCATCATGCTCATTTCAAACTCATCCTACATAGTCTTAGAGAATTTTTTGCACAGATTTTCATTAGGAGATCCAAAAATAATGTCATCAACATAAATTTGAATAAGCAAAAATTTTTTGTTTTCTTTTTGATAAATAGTATAATATCTACTTTACCTTTAACAAAGCCATTTTGGATTAAAAACTTACTTAGTCTATCATACCAAGCTCGAGGTGCTTACTTTAAACTATATAGCGTCTTTTTTAGTTTGAATACAGAGTCTGATTTCCTTGGGTCTTTAAAACTGGGAGGTTGTTCCACATAAACTTCCTCTTAGATGAATCCATTTAGGAAATCACTTTTGACGTCCATTTGGAATAACCTGAAATTCTTATAACAAGCAAAAACAAGTAATAATCTAATTGCTTCTAACCTTGCTACTGGTGCGTAAGTCTCATCATAGTCTATCCCTTCTTCTTGCGTATATCCTTTGGCCACAAGTCTTGCTTCATTCCTTACAACTTTTCCTTTCTCGCTCATCTTGTTCCTAAAAACCCATTTAACTCCAATGATAGATTTACCTTTCAGTTTATGAGTCAATTCCTAGACATCATTGATATTGAATTGCCTAAGTTCCTCTTGCATAGCTTCAATCCATTTTTCATCAAATAAAGCTTCTTCTATGCTTTTGGTTCTATTTCAGAAATAAGAGCCACAAAGACTAGACTTTTCATGCTTTTTGGATCTTGTATGAATTCCTTCATTGATGTCACCAATAGTGAGTTCTTTAGGATGACTAGACTTGTGCTTCCATTGTTGGTTGATTTGTTTGGATGATGATCATTTTCTTCATTTGATTCTTTAACAATCATTTGTTGTTAGTCTTTTAAAGTCTGAGTTGCTTTTGGAGATTTAGACTTTGTAGAGTTTGGAGCTGGTTCGATTCTTCAAATTGAGTCGAATCGATTGATTTTTCATAAAGTCTTGAAATTTGACATTTATCAATTCCTCCACCGATTGAGTCTTTTTGTTGTATACTCGTAGACTTTGCTGGTGGTTGAATATCCAAGGAAGATGCCTTCGTCTGATTTTTCTTCAAACTTACCAATTCGATCATTTGCATTTTTCAATATAAACATTTGCATCAAAATACATGAAAATAGGAAACAATTGGCTTCTTTCCTTTGAACAACTCATAAGGAGTTTTCTCAAGAATAAGTCTTAAGAAGACTCTATTAATAATATAGCATGCTGTAGAAACCGTTTCAGCCCAAAAACAAGAAGAAATGTTACTTTTAGTTAAAAGAGTTTTAGTCATTTCTTGCAACGATCTATTATTCCTTTCCACGACTCCATTATGCCCTGGAGTATAAGGTGATGAGAATAAATATTGAACCAGATTCATCACAGAATTTAGCAAAATCTTGATTTTCAAACTCACCTCCATGGTCTGTCCGTATACTGGAAATAACATACTCTTTCTCATTTTGAACTTTCTTAGCAAATTTTATAAAATAAGAAAAGATTTTAGACTTACTTGCCAATAAATATACCCAAGTGAATCGTGAATAATAATCTACAATTACTAGACAATATTTCTTACCTCCAATGCTCTGAATTCTGGTTGGTCCAAAGAGATTCATGTGTAATAGCTGCAGTACACGATTAGTGGACACTTGATTTGTTGGTTTGAATGAATTTCTTACCTGTTTTCCCAATACGCATGGTGTACATAGGTTAGAATTTTGGTAATTTCGGTAGACCTCCACGAACAAGCTTCTTTGATAAGATTTTGAGTATTTGCTTCATGTTGATGTGCCCAAGTTTTCTATACCATAGATTTGCTTCATCTCTTGAATTGAGATTAGACATTGAGATTTTTTAATTTAATATCCAAGAGATAGATATTCTCATGTCTTTACCCATGAAAGACCGGTCTTTACCCTCCATATTCATTCTTGAAAGTTGATTTGAAACCAAAGATCACACAATTGGCTAATGCTAATTATAGTTGAGTCTTCCAAGGAAACATTATTGATCGTGAGACTTCCAATCTTTACGCCATCCCACAATTCTTCCTTTGCTATTTCCTATAAAAGAAACTTTTCCACCATTAACTTGCACAAGCTTTATGAAGCAGTTTGAGTCTCCTGTCATATGTCTCGAGCATCCACTATCCAAGTACCACTTAACCTTTTTCTTGATAGTGACCTGCATTTAAAAAGAAACTCAAGCTTTCTTTGATACCCATATTTTCTTAGGTCCTTTGGAGTTAATGTGATATAAACATTATTAGCCCAAACCTTCCTCATAGGTTTCCAAACCGTAGGATATTATTTCACAAAGTATTCTAAGCTGTTACACTTAGAACATTTTTTAGCACTGCGGCCTACAGGTTTTACAAAAACTTTTTGGAAATGATTTTTGTAAGAATCTTTTGTAGGTCTTTCTTTAATTCTTTCCTTTACTTTAGGAAAATTAATTAGAGGAATGGTTGCAGCGGTCATTCCCAAACCAAATTTGTTGAAGTAAGGTCCTTTGAACTTTGAAAGAATCTTTTCTAATTTCTCGAATCCTATAGAAAATCTTTTAGAAATACTTGAGATATCATTTTTCAAAAATGCATTTTTTCTTTTGAAAATTCCTAAACTTTTAACTTGCTTTAAAATGCAAAATTTTATCTTATAAGTTCGGAAATCCTCTTGAGAGAGGTTTTGAGACTAAGACACAATTCATCATATATTTGGAGACTTTAGCATGAATTTTAAATTACTTACCTCTATTTCACTGTTTGAGTTTGGATCTGTCTCAGAGTCTGAATCTGATTCTAAGTGTGCCATGAGACAAATATTAGCATAATCATCATCACTTTCTTGACATTTTGTTTCGTATCACTCCAAGTTTCGACTTTAAGTGCTTTTCGATATTCTCGAGCTTTTCCTTTCTTTTCTTCTTCAAGAGGACAGTTGGGTTTGGTGTGTCCATTTTTCTTGCATTCAAAGTAGATTACATCCTTGTTGGATTCATCATCCTCAGCTGATTTATTTTGTAGCTTTTGAGAACTTTGTTTCTTTGAATTGAATCTTCTATCTTTTCTATTCAGCTTTTTGAATCTTCTTATCATGAGAGCAAGCTCTTCATCGTCCATATCGTCTTCAGAATCTGTGACATCAGAATCATCATTAGATTTCAATGCAATAGATTTCTTACCTTCGTGATCTTCATTTTCGTTGATTTGCTCCACTTCATATGACTGAAGAGTGCCAACCAATTCATCAACAAAGAGTGGTATAATCCTTTGTGTCTCCCTTATTTAAGTCTTTACGTCATTCCAATCCTTGAAAATTCCACGTAGTAACTTGTTAACCTTTATGAGTTCAGAGATTGGTTGACCTTGCTATTCAATACCATTCACGATTTCTGTAAAACGACTAAACATGTCAATGATAGATTCTCCTGGTTTCATCTTGAATGCTTCATAATAATTGAGCAGAATATTGATTCTAGTTTCTTTCACTTGATCGATTCCTTCATAGGTGATGTGCAATTTATCCAAGACTTCTTTAGCTATTTCACAATAAGATATTATGTTATATTCAGTAGGAGATAATGCACAATATAAGGAATAAATTATTTTTGCATCAAGAGCTTGTCTCTTAGTTATCTCTTCTTGAGTCATTTCACTAAACTCAATAGCTTCTTTTCCTTTTTCTGAGACTGTTGCAGCTTTAGGAATGATTCATTTGTCTACCACGTCCCATTCCAGATGATCCTTTGATCTTAGGAATGCTTTCATCTTGTTTTTCCATATGCTGTAATCATTTCCATCAAAATATGGCGGTATGGTGTTGCTTTGTCCTTCAACTAGACCTAGAGCCAACATACTAGCCATAGATCTTTAACTTCTGAACTAAAACACTTCAAATAAAATAAGAACATAGCTCGATACCAAATGTGATATAGCTAGTACGAGAACCTAGAGGGGGTGAATAGGTATATAAAAGATTTTTCTTGATTATTGCGCAATACTTAAACCAACTCTGAAGGATTTGTGATAAGTAATAATCAACGTAAGACTAAGTAAAGGAAAGAGAGAATTGAACACGCGGTTTATAGTGGTTCGGCTTGATTCAAGTCTACGTCCACTCTTCTACACTGATAGTCAATTGGCTGGATTCCACTATGAACAAAGAGATGTTACAGTGTTGATCTTCCTTGATTTCTACGTGTAGATGATCTACCACACTCGCTCAAGGTATCACCAAGTATGGACACTCTCTGTGTATACAATTTCGCTCAGAATGAATCGACTAATAATCAAGATACTTCAGACTCTGGAATTTCTCTATCAATCACTTACTTAAACAACTAGAACGTCTTCCTTTTTATACTCCTTTATGCCATCATACCCGTTGGCACTTTCCAAAGGAATTCCTCAAATCTACCCATTGGACGGAATCAATCAAGAAGATCATTCGAGCTATTAAAGGAACCTAACGATAGCCCATCAATCATGTTCGCCCATACAATCAGGATCTTGGTTTCCAAGAATAGAACATTCCAAGAATATTTCGTCGACCATCGGATCTTCAATTGATCTAGATACGAACAAAAGAATCCGTTATATTTATCCAACCAAAAAGATCTTCTCCAGAGAATAGGATTAAATCATCAACCATATACTTCGGCTCTGGATTTCCTTCGTCACTGGATCAGAAAGACTGTCAATGAGAATAATCTTGAGTCTTGAGTCTTGAATCTTGAGTCTGGTGATCAGAAAGTCTTCAGACTTTAAACTAGACGATCTGTAGATATCCAGACTAGACTGATAGAAACGTTTTGTCAGCTTCAAAATATTCTGGAAAGATTTCTCCAACAACTTCCTTTAATTGTTTGCCATTGTCAAATCTCATGTCCACAAACAAAACAGATTTATCAATAGTTGGATCATAATAAAGGTACTTACTTTTTCTTCCACAAGCAAGTTCTTCATCATCATTGCTAAGCTCATTTTCCGAACTAACAATTTCATCATTGCAACTTTTTTCATCTTCACTTATATTACCTTCAGCTGAAGCTCTATTCCTATTTACTGGCTCGAGCCTCTTTCCTAAAACTGCAAAAAAAATTCTAAGAAATTCCCTTTGCTTTGGTACTAACTGTGCAAATTCATCATCATCTTGGTCACTTGAAAAACTTACTGAAGCCAAATATTCATCTTCCGATTCACTAGATAGAGCAACTTCCCATTATTATCCAATGAAGTCTTTATCGCCCACATCTTCACCCAAGATTTCATGACATCTTTCTATTTGTTCATCTCTATTAATATGACTTATCACCCTCTCATTTTGTCCTTCATCTAACCTGAACTCGTCCCCGACCTAATTAGTCGCTTGAGTAGGATCACTCACTTCTCCTCTTTCAGTGGTGATCTGCTCATCCCCATCCTCATCCTCATCCTCATCCTCATCCCCCCATCCTTATCATCACTATAATACTCAACATATACCCTAGCTTCATCATTGTAAAGATAATGGTAAATAATATCCTTAATATCATTATCATCATTAAAAAATCTCAAGCCATTCTTCAATTCCTTTCCAAGAACATAATAATGTAGTTTTTGCACTTTGCATCGTAAAAAAATACACCAAATCCCTCACAAAATCAATATATGATAGCTTCCGAACATTAACATAGATAGTACATTCATTTCCACCAGTATATTCACAATCCTCAACGCTAATAACAAACTCTCCACCATAGCAAACAATAACACATACATGATTCTTGTCCATGTCAATGATGCACCCAAGGAAGAAAAAAGTCATTAGTTTTTTTGACTACATAACAGAATCAGCAACTTTACATACAAGTCCTTGTCGTTTTGTCGAAAGAAACAAATGTGACCAATTTATTCAATTTGGTCCCTTTACAGAAACAAAGGAAGCCGAATTGAATAAACAAAGTGAGATCCCTAACACCCATTTTTCAATTTAATCACATTCGATCCCCCACAGAAGCAGTCCAACTAATTAAACAAAGTAAGGTTCCACCACTGTTTCCCTCCATGTCGAGCCCCCATTTTCCCCTTCGCACCCTATTTTTCTATTCAGTCCCCACAAAAGAAAGCAAACTACGAAACCCTAAATTTTCTATTCAGTCCCCACAAAAGTGAGATCCCCACCACTTTCCCCACCATTTTCCCTCTAAGCTGAGCCCTCAATTTGCTCTCCACGCCCTAACTTGCCCATCGGAACCCTAAATTTTTCACTCAATTGACCCACGTAGAGAACATGACAAACCTGATTGAGCAAAAGGTTGGGAACACAGCTAGCGAACAACAGTGAACAATGGTGCAACTACAACAGTGGCCGAGCGACAACGAGTGAGCAACAACGAGTAAGCGAACGACGGTGGGTGAGCGAGCTACAGCCAACATCGAGCGAGAATTGTAGTTCGTATGCCACTTGTATGAACCCTATTTTACTCCCTCTTCAGAGACGCCGTTTTGGCCATAGAGCAATACGGCATCATTTTGTAAGTGAGTCCATGTGGAATGGCATAAAACAACGCCGTTTCTTATGGAGAAAGGAAAACGGCGTCATTGGCGTTGTTTTATGCCATTCCACATGGATAGTCTTCTTCAATTTTTTCCACGTCGATTTTTTTTTATAAATATAAAAGTTACGTAATCAGTTCGGCCAGAATCTCTCACCGGTAGCACAAAAGTGATCATTTTTCCTTCGATTTGGCACTTAAGTGATTCGACGGAAACTTTTAGCACTAAAGTGAGCGTCGTACACAACTTTTGGCACTTCTAATGTACTTACCCCTACTAAGATATGTAAAGAGTACTTTTGATCTTAGGTTCTTGTATAAGAAAGAAACATCGTGTGAGCTAGTAGGGCATTACAATGCTGACTTTTCTAGAGATCATTACACAAGGCAATCAACTAACGTGTACATGTTTAATCTCAAGTCGGCACTAGTGTCATGATGCAACAAAAGACAGTCAACTATATCATTGCCCACAATAGAAGGTAAGTATATAGTAGCAACAACGGCTACTTAGGAGAGTATATGGGAGGTATAGTTAATGGAGGATCTTCATCAACTAGTGGACTACTTAACAAGGCTGTATTGTGACAATCTACAGGCCATAAGCTTGGCGGAAAAATCATGTGTTCCGTGTAAGGATAAAAATGTGGAAGTGTGCCATCACTTCTAATGAGAAAAAGTATTACCGGGCAAAATAAAGATCGAGTGCGCCAGGACAAGTGATGAAGTGACAAACATTTTCACCAAAGGACTTAAAGTCGCAAAGTTTGGAGAGTTTCAAAAGCAACTTGGTATGGTCACGAGATCTATGTAAAAAGAGTAGTCGATGAGGGACGCTATTGAAGAAGCACCACCTCTCTCTCTTCCCTTTTTTGAAAAATATTTCTTTTTCTCTCTAGATTTTTCTCCTTCTAGCAAGTTCAGGGAAAAACTATTGATGATTGTTGGCCATTGCAACATATATTAGAAGTTAAAATATTATGCAATTAATGTTTACTCATATCTATATGAGTTTCCAATCAAAGTTGAGTATGTAACAATTGGTTCTATAAATTTAAATTGCAGGATAATAATGCGGTATATATGTTTCATACCTCTACACTTCCCTTCATGTAAAGGCCAATATGGTGACATGGTTCTTAATCCAGTAAAATCCAGCATGTGGGTGAAATAATTATTAAAACTCATGATACATGAACAAGAAAATGATCCTCCGTAATTTTTTGAGCTAAACTTCAATTTTTCATACGATCTTCAGTTTATCGTCTCTAAATGAGACTTGTCGTATAGGGATTCTCCAAAGCTCATCATATCTGAAATGATTAGATAGTTTGCTCTATATCCGATCAAGTAAGGTACTGTACTCAACCAAGGGAACTAGGTCAACCTGTGGTTGAGTACAGTGCCGCAAGACATGTCAACCCAGCTGTGGGCATTTAACCCACCCTCACTCACTCTAAGCGCGGGAGGCTACTATACCTGCCTACCCAATAGTAGCTAGAACCAAAGTCCTAACGTGGTGTCTATCTTCACTATTGTGAGGCCCCCTAATTCACTGTCTATCTTTATCTTCCCAACAAAAAGGGAATAGGAGGACAGCACGGGGTCTCTCACCCCAAGGCGGTTCTCCCGCGTATTTCCTCCGTGAGCCTTTTAAGGACTTGCTCAGGTCTGAGAGACTTGTCATATAGGGATTCTCCAAAGCTTGTCATATTTGAAATGATTAGATAGTTTTCTCTATATCCGATCAAGTAAAGCATCAAAGAGGCAACTAGTACATTAGAAATCCCAATCCTTTGTATTGAATGGACTCGGATTTTAGACTTAGTTGATGCAATTAAATTGTAAACTGTTACTAAAAAATGCAACTGGTTACTAACCTTTTCAATTGAGGAACTTAAGACATGAGCTTCTAATTTAAATAGCAATCATGTCCTAAATATAAAGTCATCAAGTTGGTAATTCTTCGGTTGATGCATGGAAGTACTTGTTGAACCGTTCCAAAGAAATTTTATGGAGGACTTGATCCCATTAATAGAAAGATTTGACTCATTTTGTATAACTATGTTAACACATCCAGTGAAGTCTTCTCCCATTGAAGACATTGCAATCCGCTTGTACAAGTGCATTAATGTGTTGCTGGGAAAAATGAGACATACATTGCCGAAGGGTTAACCTCAAAAACTCGCTTTTGAATCATCCTCATCGATTTCTCTAGTTTAATTAGGAAGATGGATATAATTAGCTAAGGGGGTTTATATATATATGGGGTTACGTGTACTAGTTCCTTCACACATGCTATGTGGGTGCTCAATTCGAGATGCATTTGGGTTACGTTTAACTGAGAACAGGGATATGAATTTCAAAAGGTAAGGATGTACGCTCATAGAAATAGGAGTTTCATTAGATGTCTATCCAGATATATCAAATTTGAATTACTATTGATATACAATGTTCTATTTTCTTATTCTACTATTGAATAAGAAAAGGGTGTTTTGGTCACACGAAAAGCAATCATCAAATTTAAAAGCCAGCTTTATCATAGTAGTGGTATTATGAACGGTATGGGTATTCATTTTAATGACGAGATATGAAATGATTTCAGTAAATTGATACACCGTAACCTCATGTCAATATCATTGTACCTTCCCAAGATGCTTTTCCAATTTTTGGTTTTAACTTACGAGAGGACAAGACAGAGAGGTTTTGTTAGGTAACCTTCATCATATTAGGATGGTCCCTCCCCTCCTCTGCCAAGTCTCACCATAGCCAGAATTACAAGTGTAAGAGATCCCAAAGGAGACATGGAGAAACTGTCTTCTTCAGAGCTCGATCTCACGATTACGTTTGCGGCGCAGTTTGGTGACAATCCTTAACGAACTTTGACAACCTCTCAGGTAAAGACAACATCTCCTTAATTACTTGATCTGACTGGGGGGTTGTACGATGATGACAATACTCGTGCGAAACACCACCCGAGACGAGGCATACTCAATTTCTTCGCCACCGAAGTTCACCAGAAATCATTCCAGATTACTGTTGGGCCTGCACCTTATTTAATCAAAGTCAAAAGGGTTAGGTGTAGAGCTTTTTCATTCCGTCACGTATCAGAATTCCTAACTTTTTTCCCCATCACCTCTGTACTAGGATGACTATAAAATCAAATTTGGGAAATTGCATCTTACTTTACCTCTCTCGTGTTTAAAATTATGGGTTTTGAAAGATGACACACGTTATTTCGATTCATGAATTACCTGCGATATTTATGTCCCCTTTTAATTTGTCCATCACGTCCTTCTGCTTTTCTAGACGGTGTTATATAATTATGAGATAACAAAATTTGAATAGATACTAGATAATCTAGCAAATCATTTTAACCATAGTTAATCTAGCCAACTAATTAAAATTTCCTTCAAAACTAAATCTTTCTAGGATAAATATTCCGCAAGTTCTACTTCCTTTATTACTTATCTTTGCACGCTGATGTGTGAGTTCTTTTTTGCAAATCAGATTAGAACTTCACTTGCAAATATGTAAATGAAATGAAACTTTTAGCTTGTCGTGTATATAAACAAAGCACTAATATTTAGCAAAAGAAAATAGAATCTAGACTTTTATTTGGCAAATTAGCGGTTTTGAAAATTCATTATACAAGTAGGGTTTAGGCACTGATACATATATAAACTTTAATTTTGCAATTGAATTCATTTTATTGGTGGATGAGAGCTTTTATTTCATGATTGCTTGTGAAAAAATAATTACTTTACACTGACAGTGTACCTTACATAAATCCTTAAAAATTTAGGATCTACATTCCTAGGACGAGTTCTTATACTATGACTACCTATTATTCTCAAGCTTTTGTAACATTTTGTTGTGATTGTCGTGCCTTACTTCTCTAAAGGAGAAAATAAAAGACAGCATACACTAAATCAATTTCATTACACTTCAAAATTACCTATAATCATTTTATCAAAAAAAAATTACCTATAATCACTTTATAGAAAACAGACTTCCTGGGAATTAGGAAGCCCACTTTTCTACCTCTGTGGATGTTATAAAAAGTTAGAAAACAGACTTCCTGGAAGTGGGTTGGGGAACACGCTGCGGATATTATAAAAAGTTAAGGATAATAACCCTAAAAGGTAAGTCCCACTTCTCTACCTCTTTGACAACCGAATATAGCATTCACCTTCTAGACATCTGATGCAAGACAATTCTCCATATTAGCATGCTGATTGGTTCCTCTATTGAAATTGTGTTTACTTGATATTGTCTAGAATGCTGTTAGGGTTTGTCAAAATTTGACATTTTCTTTTCTCTTCTAGGTTGACATTTTTTCCCATCTTTTTCCCCACTTATCTAAAACTTCCTCCAATAGTTACATGCTTTCATTCTCCAAAATAGTATGGCATCTATTTAATTTGGATTTATGTTAATTTTCTACGCTAGACATGTTTATTAACAACAGTTGCATAAGTAATGTAAGCACTTCATAATTGAACAAGTGAAAGTACTTGAAGCAAGAAGTCAACGGCGACGGGTAATGCTCTCTTGTGGTTGCACGTGATGCCTTGATCATACCAAATTAGAATAGACTATATATTATATTTGAGTGGCGCTAATTTCGTAGCTTAAATGGTGTAATTCACACCTTTTTAAGTTTAATGGACTATAGTGCCTTATATAGAGAAATATCTATCCGAACTCCACCGTCCTCTTTCCTTTTTCTTTTCAATCAATCAGTCTTGAGCCTTCTCTCCTCCATCTAGACAAGATAGTTTCAAAACCCAACATCGTCATTCATTGGAAGGATAAACATTATAATGCTCAATAAAAAGCATATTTCATTTGCTTCAAATAAATATGAAATTTCGAAATTCTAATAAAAATGTATATAATAGAGATATATCCAATCTTGGCTTTTGAGAAACGGTGGAGGTGAGGACCATCAAATATCATGAGATATATCACAAAGCCTTCATACATACTATCATTCTACAATACATAAAGCTATTTATATTAAGAATTTAATTCTATCTAATCTACCGTATCATAATATCTAATCTAACATTGATCGGATCAATTTATTTGCAAAAAAATCATATCCACCACTCTAATCTAATCTTCCGATAGCAAAATTTGTCAATCTTGGCTTTTGAGAAAAGGTGGAGGTGAGGACCATCAAATATCATGCTAATGTCACAAAAAGGAATTTAATTCTTGTATCAAGGGGGAAAAAAGAAATTTGTCTCTGCCATCAAGTCTAGGCAATGTACTTATACGTATTTAAACATCTAACTATCATGTTTCACTTGGACAGTATGATTCATTTATTCCGTGTTCCCTTTTGTTTGAAGTCTCTTTCCCCTTAACGCACTCCTTCATAAATATCTTAACAATCTCTTTAATTCTTTCATACCTCGTAACCCCATTGAAAAAGGATTAATTTGTAAGTTTCATGACAAGTTGGAGCTCTTTAAATAAAATGGAATGATGTGAACGTTGCATTTGCTTGTGTTTTCCCTCAATAGATGACTGTATTGAAAGAGGGTCGATTTTCATTTTGGTTCTTGTTTGTCGATTCAATGAAAAAAGTGTGCATTAATTTATTTTGGGTATGAAATTAGCACCACACATCACAAAATCTTGCGTATTAATTGGATTAAGACGCGAGTTCACCCTATTGCATGTTTGCAGGATTATAAATAAGCACGCAAACCACCATAGATAATGCTAGAGCTTAGTTTCGGTAACAACTTAATTTGTCATTCCGATGATTCTTTGTGAAGTGGATGCTTCATCAAATCTTTTTCTTTCGAGAAATTTAAAGTCTCTTCAGTCACTTGGATATTATTGGTGCAAAATCAACATAGAGTGAATCTAACAGTTAGGCGATTGAGTAAAAAAAAATTATTCTCTTATTCTAGCTCAACACAAAGTTAGAGGTGTCAAATGAGTATTAAACCCTATATGACCCATTTAAATCATAAATGAGTCATATATAGGTCACTTATATTTTCAAGAGACTAGTTAAATGGATCTTAAATGGGTAAAACTTAAAAATCCATTTCCAACCCAAGCCTCACACTCTCTCTTTGCCCCTTTAACTTTATAAAAATGTTTTTTATAAAAATCGAAATTAGAATTATTTTTATATCTTCTTTTTTTTTTTTCTTTTTTATTTCCCTCTTTTTTTCTTTCTTCTTCCTCCTTCCTTAGCCGATGGCCTCTGTGTGTGTGTGAGTGAAAGGTGTGTCAACTTCTGAGAGCAGAGCGTGAAATGGATTTTGCTAAATCGATCCAAGTGCCAAGAAATATCAAATGCTTGAGTTAAAGGTAAGGTGGAGGAATTAAAGGAAATTAACGCGATGACACAAAACTGAAGTGAAACCAAATCATGAACATTGAAAACGAAGTCGATGGAACGTAAACATCACTAGGGTTGATATCAAAAGGAAGGTTGCAACTACTTGATGTTCAGGTTGAAGAAACTCCGCTCCATGCTCACTTAATCAAAACTCTCTCAAATATCCTACTTGAATAGCGACAGAGATAACCCAGAATCTCTTACACAATGATAATGGTGCTTGTCCAAAACCCAAGAAAATTGTTCCAATATCCTGAGCCTATTGTGCAACTATCAATTTAATTATGCACTTTCTAATTTGGCTTACGTAATTCTTTGACAATTTTCCAATATAATCCACCTAACCTATTTTGGCTAGAAATCGTTGATGTAACACTAGCCGCCCAATGTGGCATTGTTAATGATCTAACGTGTATGACTCCATTCAAAATGTCATTTTCAAAAAAAATTCAAATCTTTTATTTATTTCCTTTATTCTCTCTTTCTTTTCTTTTCTTTTCTTTTCTGTTCTTTATTTCCTCCTCTTTCCTTCATCTTCTAAGATTTCAGACAAGCAGGGGTCGCTAAGGTCTTGGCGATGGCCAGCAACTCTTCTTGCTGGGATCCCTTTTGACCAAGAGAAGGGATATGTATACAAGCCAATATAGATCAAAAACCTTAGTCCGTTCATTGAACAAGCTCAATTGTCCCCCATCATAAGCTATTAGTGTGTAGAGCAATAATCCTCGATGGATATATTTGCAACAAATCCTAAGGATATTTGATCGCAAGTTTGTGAAATCATGATAGGAGAATATACACTAGTTTCGTGTAATTGAAAGCCACTAAATAAAGCAATCTCAAACTCACTTTGCAATACCTATGTGGCCATATAATTCCCAAAGTTCCCGCTTGAATCCAGTATAACGTTCATTGAATAAGCTCAGTAGTCTCCAATCATAAGCTATTAGTGTGTAGAGCAATAATCCTCGATGCATATATTTGCAACAAATGCTAAGGATATTTGATGGCAAGTTTGGGAAATTATGGCATGAGTTATACACTAGTTTCGTTTGATTAGAAAGCCACCCAATAAAGCAATCTCAAACTCACTTTGCAATACCTATGTGGCCATATAATTCCCAAAGTTTGCTGCTTGAATCCGGTATTACGGTAGTGACAGGCTCACTTAAGTAAGCGGTAGCCATGATTAGAACTCCAAAACTTTCCAATTTAGATTAATACAACTCTTGTTCGTTTGCATAACCTAGGACTAGTCACCTGCTTTGATCGCCCCTTTTCATCTTTCTAAGTTTCCTCCAAGAAAATATCTCGCCCATCAAGTCAAATATTGGATAATGGCATACATTGATAGTTACTTTATCGGACCGGAGGCATTCAAACACAGTTGTCACTGCTCATTAGCCAAAAGTCAAATGCACACACGTGTTTGACTTTATGCATGAAGCGCATTGGTGCTTGCACTGTACTCTCAATTAAAACACACACATAGAGACAGACAAATTGAGACCCATGTTGATAGACCCAATAAGCAAAAATAATAAGACAGAAAATTGACATTTTTATATAGAGAGAGAGAAAATTCATAAGTTTAATACCATTAAAAACCCCAAACTGGTATATTTATGACAAATTTACCCTAAACTGAGATCATAAAAAACCTAAATTGGTACACGACTAAGTTGTGATGTCCAATCAATTTTATTTTCCGGATTACTCTAACATTGCCTCCATATCATTAATACTTAATTTTTTTAAGAATGGTACATAGTAATATGATTCCAATAAAAAAAAAATCAAGAGTGGTTCAGGAGAAACAAATTGAGGGACCCATGTTGATAGACCCAATAAGCACACTGAAAAATAATAAGAAAATGACAGAAATTTGACATTTTTATATACAGGTCTATACCATTTTATTAATCATGGTTTACAAAAATTATTTGCGTAGGATTGTTGTGTTGTGAAAATTATTATTATTATTATTATTGTCAGAAAAGGGAAACTATATTGAAGATAAAAACCCATTACAACCGACAGCTAATGCATCAGCACATATAATGTCAATCAAGTAAAAAGGAGGAAACACAGCCCAATTCTGAAAGGAGGAAGCACGATCGTGGGCCTTTGCAGCCCAGTCGGCAGCCACATTAGCCTCTATTCTGCAGTGGGTGAGGGAAAGATTTGGGAAGCTAGAATTCAAAGAGGCGGCTTCCATGAACAAAGTCCGATCCTCCCATGGCGGCTACCATCCTCATGTGACATTTATATTCCCAACATCGACTGCTTCCATTGATTCATAATATATATACATAATAGGAAGAGAACATAGTGTCAACAGTGATTAGATTAAAAGCTTGATTAGAAAATATTTTCTAGACCAAATAAATTATGACATGAAATAGGCATATTTGTTGACAATTGAGAAACGCCTTTATCTTGACTATTGAGAAAAGCCCCATTAATAATGTTCAATTTCAATATAATTTCATTACGCTTGTTTCTTTGAGAGATAATCCATTAGTTCACAACGTTCGAAAGGAGATACAAGCAGTCAAAGGACAACGACTAATAAAATCGAGATAAACCGAAACAGTAACTTAATTCAAAAAATAAAAATCTTTTAATTTGAAGATGCAAAAATAGTAGGTAATCATATAGGACTTGTCATGTCCGCTCTACACATTGTGATTTGATATATCAGGCCTTATAAATATTAAAGCATTTCATTTGAAAAGTACCATGCTAAAGAAATTTTGTATAAATTTTCTGCAATTTTTCCCAAAAAAAAACTACTTAATCCTATTGAATTCATTAGAAATTTGAGAATTGAGTGTTTAGTTTCTATTGGACAAAGAGAGTTTTTATTCTTTGGACTTACATCTTATAGTAAGACGACAATGATTATGGTTTTGTATTATTATTAAACTACAAAAAGATTTTTAATGAATTTTAAATCACTTAACTTTTGCCTTTACCAAAAAAAAAAAAAAATCACTTAACTTTTGTGGGATGACAATGATTGGACCTGCCCAAGCCCACTTGATGCCGAACCCGACACGTTACATGTATATTTCAAAGTTTTCTCCTTTAATTGAAGGGGCTCCCTAGGGTGCCTTAGGCTCGGCCCAATCACTTGTGCCCTGAGTTTTCATGGAGTCCAGCCCAAGTAGTATCCAGCCCACTTGTCACCTTAGGCCCAGCCCAACCATTTACGTTTAAAAGTAAGTATTACCAGAGATATTAAAAAGAAGAAATCGTTTTCCCAAACTTATTTTCCATAATCACTCTTACATAGAGCTTCAATCAACGTTCCTTCTAAGTTTGTTAAAACAATTTGCATTTTTGTATTTCTTCTTTTTTTTTCTGCATCCTTTTTTAATTTGCTTTATTTTTATAATAAAAAAGCATAAAATTTATTCTTCTTATATTAGTTATATCTTGGACTTGCATCTCAATATCATCTTTTACCCTCTTATCTTATGAAATGGAGAGAATAATTTTTTAAAGCAAAATCTGAATATTGAAAAGCATTTTCCATCTCATTTTCGTGTACACACCAAAAAATCTCCATTATCCTTAGAAATGATTTGAACGAAAAACGTTTTCCCCCATCAAGAAGTTCTCAGCGAAACAAACAAACCCTAATACTCATAAGCTAAATTAGTTCACAAAATAATGTGTCAAATAGTAAGTTGTTTATTTAAGTTAATGGGGCCATTCAAGTACCCGACATGAACCTACCACATTATTCAATAAATCCTTTCAGTATACAAGTTTTAGTACCTCAAGCATTATTCAAATTAAAATATAATCCAAAAATATTCTCTTCGGCAAATCCCAATCAATTCCAACCCACGTTTACTAGGTACAAGAATCTTTGCATCCATGCATATTCGAAACGTGCACTCACGTCGAAGAGTCAATAGATAATCGAAAGTAACATGACCGCGAGCTAATCGGAGTTGTGGAGCGTTGGCTTGTCTTCATCGCCCAATCTCTCACCTATAATGCCTCTAGGTTTGGCCGATACTTCAAACCCATGTGCACCAGCTCAGAGGAGCTCAATTTAGTCAAAAATTTCCTCCAGAATTTCCTTTTAAAGTCAACGAAATACACAGAAATAGAAACGAAGCTTCAAAATCTCAATCATGGAGGAGAAAAGTTCAAGTCATCGTGACGACCTTCCTTTTAAGAGGTGACAACTATGGCATTTGACAGGTATTGGCGTGTGATATAGGCTTCCCATTGAATTACATTGCACAGTGCCGTCAGTCTAGAGATTGATTTTTTTCTTTCATTCAATATGTATATAGATTGAAATTTTGTATCACATAATCCGGGATTGATTACGATAATCTATAGGCTGTTAGAACTCGATCAAGGACAAGGCGGTGCTCGGCATTTCCTGCCTCTTTAAGACTCTTTCTGAAGCTTCAAAATCTGCAGCTCATTGAGAGAAGATAATACAATTTCTGCACATTGATTATGATTAGAACAGTATGAATCTTGTATTGAATAAAGAGTGGCCAGTTACGACAAAGAAGTGGTTGATTGATACTTCACGGGTCAGCCGATTAATGAGTATTTTGAAGCATTAGAGTGGGAAGTCTTGAGTTCAATTGTGTAAAATAGCAAATAAATATGCACGGTTGATTATATGCAAGACACTGTGAGGATCTTTCCCCTTGGATTTTTATTTTGCACACAATCAGTGTAAAGTTTAATTCTCATAGACTATATGATTGGATTAGTTTTGCAAGAAAAATCAATTATTTCCTGCTACAGTGTCCTTGACGTTGGCACCCTTGCTACACCTCCGACCACCACCACTGTTGTTCACCTCCGTAACAGATCTAGAGAAAAAGAGAGAGACTATCGAAACAAAAAACAACATTCAGTGACCTCATCGGAGATGATGCGATATTAGCTTCGTCATAGATGATGAGATGCTTAAGCTTCTAGAATTGTGAATGTATTTAGATGGAGAAGAGAGATGCTAATTAGAATTTTGATTTTTCTTAATGGGGTATGGCGCAAATCAAAATTACAATTGTCTAATTTTCAATGGAAGTCCCATGTAAAGTTGAGTGGTCCAAATACCATCCAACTTTTTATCTAAATAAAATGAGACAAAAACGAATAGCAAAATGGAAGAATGAATTATTAATGCAATCCTAACAGAAAAATTGTCTGAGACTCAATTTTTCTCTTGAAAATGGTATGATAAAAAAAAAAATTAAGGATGAACTGGAAAATTAAAACTGATGGGTCTTTTAGTAGAGAAGTGGGCATAACCTTTGTGATGTTCATGCCCAGCTTTAAAACTCAAAACTAATCATGTCCTCAAAGCATATATGGACTGCTTTATTATAAATATATAGCCAATCTGGGAATAACTGCTATCAACTGCCGGTAAAGTCATTTTCAAAGATCAATGGGATAGGCCTCCAGCAAGATCTGATCATTTGACTGATATCCAAGCAGCTTCGACAGACGGCATCCAATCTTTGTCCTCCATCGCAGGATCATCTTCTCTGGCTGTCCAGATGGCATGTTTCCTCAAGTGTCCTGCTTGGGACTTTGTTAGGCATCAGAAGCAGCCTGTAATTACTTGGCATGGGTTTGTCTGGTTCAGGCCAAACCTGCCTAAGTTTTGGCTCATTAGCCGGGTTGTCAGGCTTAGTAAGCTGCCTACATTTGATAGAATTAGTAAATGGAGCTCCATTCAAGATGATTGATAAATGAGCTTGTTGTGGGAAGTTTTCATCCACTTGATATTGATTTTGCGCTATCAAAGGGTAACTTACTCTTAAGGAAAAACAAGGGCTCCTACCCTTTCCATGGACTCTTGATTGCATTTTCTGTAAAGCTAAAATCGCATCTATATGTTGACCATACCCTAGTGGCTAGAGGACATATAGGAAAGGGCAATTTGGAAGAAATTTTCTCCAACCATATCTTTGATCGGTGGGTTACAAACACGACAATCATCCCATTTTAATTTTAGTTAAGTTTGCATGTGGATAATATCTAAAACTTATAACCCACCAATTAAAGATGTGATTTTCCTCCAACCAGATTTGGAGAAATGACATTAACAGTGAGAGCGAAATTGCTCTTACCTAGATTGGAGCCAAGTACTTTTCAGTCTTCGAAAGACCTTTTGGTCACTTGAATTTCCTCCTACTTTAAACTGTTGAAATCTAGCCAATAGTGGGAGCCACTAGCGTAGGATCCATGTGCATGCGAGTCCAAGGAACACAAACCATAAGATTACGTGAGTCTCGCGTGGGGCGTGATTCATGCGACGGTGTAAGTAAAGTGGGCTCACATGCATCGAAAGGAAAAACTTGTTGGTAGAAAATAATATAGTACTATCACGTTTCAGTTTTAACAGTGAAAGATTATGAGGGGACCGTGTCCCTCGGGGACATCTGTTTGACCCCACATGGATGAGATCTTTCGTAACCATCACGATTGAGATCTGTCAAACAGTCAAAATCTATTACATTTCAGTCAAAACGACAAAAGATTTACAGTGGTATAGAGCTCTGTGGTACTATAGCCTTGCCCCCCACATTTCAACCGATGGAAATGGAAGTTTTGGCTTGTGAAAGTAGGGGCCAGCGAGGGAGGGAATATCGTGCGTCACGTAATTGTACGCCAGCAATGCGAGGAGAGGACTGAGCAAAGAGATGAAGTATGAGCTCTTCAAATTCCGAAGACCGAGCATTGTAGCCAAGAATGGTTCGGCTCCCTCATAACTCGTAATGCGCAGAACCTCCTCAATCATTGCGTCCACGTCCAGCCATACACGTCCTTGTCATTCTCCTCAGATTCGCCACATTGATAAAAAGATCACTCGATGACTTTGTCTCCCACCCTTTCTCTTTCATCCTCCACAAAAGGGTCATTCACAACTTATCATCATCCCCTTCCCAAACCCTATTCCCATTTCCCATCAGATGTCTAATGACATCTCTCCGGTACCTCGTTCCCCCCCGCCGCCTCTCCCCCTCGAGAGCTCATCATTGCGGGTCCAGATGGTGCCAAAGTCAGTCTCCGACCAGCTCCTCCAGAAGTTCTTCGACTCGTCCGAGTTCGACTTCGACTACGAGCAGAGCGGGCTGTGGTCTCCTCCCGTGAGGAGGAACGTGTTCTTGAGCTCCCCCGGAAACATATTCACAGAGCGCGAGATCGGCGAGATGAGCGCCAAGCTCAAAAGCTTAATGGACGTCAAGCACCACCGGCGACGGCACAAACTTTGGTTTAAGGTACGCCAATTCACATTTGTTTGTTGGTCTAATTTTCTCTGGAATGACACGGTCAAGCAGTAATGCATACCTTAGAAAATTTACAATTTCTATTTCTATTTCTATTGCAGGCACTATGGTGCTTAAGAGGATAATGTCAAACTCTCCTCCTCTCCTTTGCTGTTTGCTGTAGGGATAGACTGTACGGAAAGTAGCAAAACCTCTTCTTCCTATTTTCCTTGTACTAATGCAATCTCAAAAGAACATTGACATTAGCTGAGCGATTAAGTGAATAGGTACTAATTATATTCAAAATGTATTTAGCTTCGCCAAAAATTACCCAATACAATTGTCAATGAACTCGTTCGACCGGGTCCGGAGCAACACCTCCAATCCAAGAAACAAAAAATCGAGGGTAATCTATGAATTGAATTGTTGCAAGTGATTTGATATTTTCTTTGCCAATGAACTTTTTTTTCGTATTCAGTTGTATTTTTTCACGAAACTTCTCAACTTATTGATAAATTTTGTCGCGTAACTAGCCATGAATTTAATGGAAGGAAACAAAACAAAGAAAGGGGAGAGAAAAAGTAAATGGAGGGAAAAAAAAAACATTTATTTCAGTGATATCATGAAGAAGCATTGATGATGCACGGAAGCTGATGTTGACAAAAATTTGGAACGAGAAACAGTAAAAAAAGCAGCCTCAAGAAATGCCAGAGAAAAAGCTATACCACTCGACCAGCTCTGCCAAGAGAATTTGGTCTCTTCAACTTCAATTCTGATCGTACCGATGAATCCGTACGCTCAGCCAAAGCCACAATTTTTCTTTTGAAATTAAAGTAATTATTCCTCTAGCTAATTATCCCTCTCAATCTTTCTCCCATTGAATTGGTAAAAAACATTAATGAGATCAACTTTGAAATTGATTTTTATTTGTACTCTGAAACTTAACTTACATTGTTATGCCAACGACAACACTTTGCACAAAGTCATTTAATTACTGTCATTTCTTTTGAATACTTTCAAAAAAAAAACTCTTTAAAAAAAGTAAATCATGTATTTAGTCTCCACAATCCGCAAAATATTCCAAGGGGATTGGTCTATGGTCGATTCAATAAAAAGAAATAGTAATTTTTAGTTGGACCAATATATCATGTGACAAAATGATTGAATAAAAGGGCATCATAAGCTAAACAACCTCCCTTTACAAGCCACGCAATATGTTTTGTTGTAAATAATCCAAGATGCCACGCTTGATGGGTTATGTACCCAAAAAAAAACCAAAAACTCAATTCTAAGTTAGGGATGTGCAACTGAAATGATACTACTTTGATTAAGATCAAAATCCAGCAAAAGCAAAGAGATAAATCAAAACGAAATTGTAAAAGTCAAGTGACCTCCCGTCAATCAAACTGGACCGTCAGAGATCCCCAAGAGGGGCACCCCTTGAGCATGAAAATCCGCATCATCCGACTATGCGGGCTCAAAAAGCATACACATATCTGACTTTGATTGCCATGAAATTCATATTACGCAAGTAGACATTCCTTTTACTAATTTGAGGAGGATAATGTAAAATCGATTTATTTTCGGCATTGCAATGAACTCATGATCCTCTCTCCCTGTCTCTGCGCTTGTGGTCCACCATTCCCAACAAAACTCAGACATCATTCCTTTCAAAACTCGTGAGTGATGAGATGGGCCACATGATTTGAAAGATGCGAATGCTCAAAACAAAGAGAATAATTAATGGTTGCGCCGCGTTTGTCCCCGGACTGGAGAAGAACCCGAGGCTCTCTGGGCTTTTTCTTCTGTCGGCGTTGTTTGTGTCGTGCGTCATTGTTCCCGGGATCAGCTGCTGCTGCTGCCGCCGCAGCCGATGCTGCTGCTGCCATGCACTGTTCTATTACCTTTTCCTTCGCCCACGGTCAGCCAAAGGAATGCTTGTAAGAACGTGCTTGTGCTTTAGCGGATTAAACTTCATCATGATCTGGAGAGTAATTTCTCCTCTTTATATCCACATAGCCTACCGAATGAATAAACTCCATGCACCATTTGATCAGATACAACCCTAGTCGAACCCTCTGAGCATCTCCCTAACACCATTGATCAGGTAAGACTGAAGTCGAACTCTGAATAAGTGGTTCAAACATGAGACTGTTTACATTTTGCTAGCGTGGGGAATCAAACATCGTGTCATGCACCTAATCCATTTGCCATCCATTTGCCATATATGTGAAGCTTTGCGATAGTATTTATGTATGGGAATGTTTTATAATATCTAAAATATCAGAAACACATTCGCATTTCAATTAGTGAAAAGGGGCACAAACTACATCCCCCATGTGAGATAATTTAGTCTCTGCACCACGTTGTTCATATATCAAGACCCCTCTACAAATCTTTATCAAGGACAAAAGTAGATAGCGCTTGGAATGAGGTCATTTTTGGAGAGGATTATCAGCTCTGTTAGCAAGCCCCGAAGAGAGAGACGTGTTTGCTAGTCTGACGGTCCTATGATGTTCTTTCAGTCACTTCCCAAGTAATTTCATGCCTAGACTCAGATCACTGTAGATAAAGTGATTGAGACGTCAGATGGGTCGGTCCCGCGTGGGATCTATAGTTTGCTCAGATCATCAGCCGGTCCCCAGGCGGACCGAATCACCAGACCAAAGAGTTTCACCACTTCCACTCAACTGCTCGATACACCGCATAGGAACAAACATGCTTGGGTCTACAATGCATTTAATATAAATCACTAGAATGCGAAGCGACAATACTATAGATTCACATAAGATCCGCTCAATAAGGATCAGAATTTAAGATCAGTGTACCGACAGCACCGGAGATTTCAAATTACATAAGTAGGACAAGATGATCAGGTACCGCCTGAAGCAAAATCAAACAAAAACACTGTTTTTCATGGCTACAGTCAATAGAAAACCCTGGGACCACGTCAAGCTAGAGACAAGTCATCTGAAGGGTGCTTTCGCAGCCTGTTTGATAATAACTTAACCAAGAAACTCGTACCCAAGACTCTTGCATTTTCCCTTCATACATGTGGACACTTGCCACAGGTACAGCTGTACCATTTTCTTGTCAACAGAGAATCTCCAACACTGTCAATTTTTCATTTTATCGGTATATCCTTGCCTTTCTTGATGGGGGGGTGGGGGGAAGAAAAGGACCAAAATGAAAGCTACAATCTGTCACGATTTCATGATCTAAGAATCAATTTCCTTTTCTTTCATGAAGCATCCTATATTTTGCTACTAATGTGATGCCTTTAGTTTGTCAGAAGAATATTGTTCAAACTAAAGCGGATGGACCATTGTACCTAGTATTTTTTAGCCATATTCCTAGTGACACCGTCCTCAACACCAGAAAGAAGTGATAATTTACTGTAAAATTTTCTCTGTAGACATTGTTAAGAATCCCTTACAATAAAGCCTGTTTTTAATTGAAAATATTTCACCCGGGAACTAAACAAGCAAAGGAGTATAGTAATGCATGACGGATTGTCAAAGGCAGATCATATAATCATTACAGAGAAGATGACTCTGGAAAGGAATGAACATAGAATGAGAAAGACAATCAATTATCAAACAGAGTAGTTGAATGCCAATATTGGAAGAAGTGCTACTAAAACAGGATGCAATACCTTTTCGTATAAACATAAGTTTCAGTATTCAACAGAAGAATGTTGATACATGTATTTATAAACAAAATGTACCGGCATCCTATTGATTGTCACTACATCAAGTTTGATGAAGTGATGCTTCAAATCTACACACTGACATGAGAGTTTCAGCACTGATGTATATATTTCCCCGGTAAGTTCTTCTTATTACATAATGTCTGCCATATTCAGAGTAAGATTCCTACACAAAACGGAGAAATAAAGTAAGTTGCAATCTCATACTTGATGTAAAATACAGAATCTAAAGTTGAATTGCATTTTTTTATTAGAAAGATAACTATGTAAATCGACCATTTATCCAGCCAATATCCATGGATGATAGTTTAAGAAGTTTTACTCCTGTGGTTGGAATGGGGAAAAACATGAATCATCTACACAATTTCTATCCATCTGTTTCATCTGGAACTAGTTAAAAAAGAGCTACAAGAAAGATGACGTGTACACCATGCACATACAGTAAGCAGTTCACAGAAACTCCAAGAAATTAATTCAAAACAAGTTACAGGATGTACTTACAAGTATGACGTGAAAGATCTAAATGAACTGGCGATTAGACAGCAACGGGACTTTTCTGAAGGAACTCCTTCCCTGTGATGCCATCTTTCAAATTTTTGAAGTACTCACTGTAGTCCTTCTCAGGAGGCGGATTTTCAGGGTCCACTGTAAAAGGCTCACTGAATGGGACCACACTTTTAACCTGGGGAGAAAATAAAATAAGATTCTTGTCAGGATGTTGTCCTTGGGCGACATGAATTCAATGCAATTTACTTACCTCAAATGTCTTGTCACAAGCATATGGACTTTCCAGAGCAGCCACACAAATGCGAGCAATCTCTTCCCTTGAGACTTTCCCCTGAAAGTAGAACCATTGCACAAAATGGAAAATTAAGAACCCATTACTTTCCCATAGAAACTGGATTATGAAACTTCAATAAATAGACATCAGAAACAAGACACAGATGAAAGAATCTAGCTATGCAAGGAGACCAAAGATAGTTCTATTACCGTGATGTTGTCTCCTTGATCAAAAATAAGATCTGCTCCAGCTGGCTCCTCAGTCAATGCGCAAGGCCTCACAATAGCAAAGGGAATTCCGCTCTCTCGTATCAAATCCTCCCCCTGCTCCAGATAAGGCCAGAAAAAAGACATGTGACAACAGGAAACAAAAATTGATTCCAGACTAAACACATTTCATGGAAACCAGAGGTGGAATGAGCAGGACCAAGAAAAGTCATAACATAGGCAAAATGAAATATAGTTTGGCATTATATAGAGTCGACAAACACAAAAGGTAGAAAACCTTCGGAGTTGCAGAAGTAAACATCAATACATAATTTGCAACATGGCTGCAAAATATACATGGTGATGTCACAAAATCAAAGATATAAAAGCAGCTGTTTTTTTTATTGAAAGGAGGGCTTTATTATTCACCCAGCGACTGATTGCATGAGAATTCCATAAAATGAGCTTTATCTAGCATGGTAGGACCCTAGAAATCCAGAACTCCTCCCTCTGTAAGAAAATCACTGGTCCAGCCACACATTATCAAAGTTGGGGAAGTTATATTTTGCTCCCTGAGATTACAGTCATCCCCCTGAAGATTAACTTGTTTCACTTTGCCCACTAAACTTTCACAATCTAATTAGTTTGCCCCGTGATGAATTTTTCCCTAGAACGAGTTGCTTTGAGGCACATGACCCATAACTAATGATATGGATTGTCCAAAGACATTGTTTGGTGCCAATCCTAGTCATTCATCTATGAACTTTATGTCTGCCAATATAAGAAAGTAAAAAAGCTTTGGTTCATTAATGGCATAAATTGACATCAAAGGATTTCATTCAGCAAATATATTCATCGGTTCCAACAGATCATATCTTGTATGCTTCAAGGGCAAGTCAATTTTGACGAAAAATTTGCCAGCAATAAAGAAAATGGGGCAAACTTATGCAAGTTGTAAAAGTGTAAGGGGGCAATCTGAGATGGAAGAAACTTCAGGGGGCAAAGACTGAGCATTTTTATTGTGTCAACCAAATGATATTATATATATAAGCAGCTTTTAATGTCAGCAGCAAATAATACTACAACTGTCGTGAAGAGTCAAATCAGCTTTTTTGCTGAGGAAATATATAATCTAAGCACCTAGAATATAGGATAGAATTGTACAAGACCACACCTTCAACTTAAAGGTCAGAATGAATCCTAATTCCTTGTTCAACCGGACAGCAGGGGGTTGCTTACTGAGATCAAGTCCAGGCCGATCAGGTCGTGTTACTCCTGCAGAGCTCACGTGTACAAACCTAACATTCAACCAAAATGTAACTGATGATGACTGCCATCAAATCAAAAGCATCAGAAAAAGTAACCAGCCAGTTTTAAATTATGTCAGAAAATATTCAAATCCCTGGAGTTCCAAATCAACCATTTATATCTGGAGTCTACCCTGTTTACAGAATAGACTTCTACTTAATAATTTGAATTCTTTGTGGGTATACCCTCAACTTTACTTCTCATGTAATCAAAAGCAGTAATTAGTTCAGCAACTTCTGCTGTCTTATCATTAATATTGCCAGCTTTCACTAGTCAAAGTTTACACAGAGGAAATGAGTGTCCAAAATGTGTTGGAAGTTATTCACACAATTTTCAAATAAAGAAAACAAACCTTGGAGTCACAGGATCCTTTATGTAAGCTCTTATATTTGATATTGGTAGTTGAAATGCACCCTCCACAAAACATGGGTTCAATTTCCCATCATACTCAAATTTGCTGAACATCAGCTGAAATGTATTACCATTAAATCAAGAAGGGTTAAAAAGTTCTAGCCAAAATACGTAAAGGTTTAAGAAATAAAATTAAAAAATCTAACAATCTATACATGAATCACACCTGCAACGACACAATACTGCTTGGGTCAAATGGTGGAGCATCTGTCACAGTTCGTGCTCGAAATATAGGCCTCAAAGAAGAGAATGGCAAACGAACCTGAAAATACAAATGAAGCTTAAATATCAGGAATATAAGGTAAAAAAACAAGCTCAAACTTTGACTCAACTGAGGCATACCGACTGCCACTGCCCTCCAACAGTGTCAAAGCTAGCTGTATAACCAACAGTGTCCCAATCACGACTTAATCGAACAATGAGTTTGTAACGGCGGCCATCGCCTTTTAGACGAAGCTCAAAACCATCATATGCAGAAAGATCCTCAGCTACTGTAAAGTTCTGAAAATCAGAAAGCAGTTTTACCTCAGAAAAATGTGTAGTGGTTTAAAAAGAATAGAACATAGCACCCGACACACACAAATAAACAAAAGAAAAAAAAATTCATTGGTGCAGCACACAGAGCACACTATTGGAGAAACAAAATCAAAATATGTGTATATAATTATCTATAAAAATGGGTATATAGTGATAAATTGTCGCTGCACCGGGTAAATTAAGCCAACAAATTGTCAAGACAGGTCGCTCATTTGCATCAAAAAAAGAAATAATACTACAAATGAAGACAACTGAACCTCTTGGATACAAAATAGTATAGATAATTCTCAGTGCTTTTAGTTGTCAGCTGAGAAATTAGTTAATTAATACTTCACCAATCAACGAAATATTACAAAACTTCATTTACTGCCTTGTGAGAGATGAAACCAATCCACCAATAGGCAACCAAATTGATGTTTAACTACCTCAATCATAGAAGAGAATAAAACAGGTGGACAACTAAAAGCACAGGAAACAGGTTGAGTTAAGCCCTACAGACTGCTCTAATACTTTGAGCATTTTAGGCTCAAGGAAATGCAAGTAGCTTTCAGGTGCACAGTTGATATGTCAACTCACTTTGTATGCTAATGTAGTCAGATAGATTTCTTGCACAAACGCATTAAAATTTTGCATGATCAATTTCTTCTCTCAACCTTTATTCTGAAGTACTCCCACAAAGTTTTCACCTAAGAAATTTCCTTCGAGTCATCCTTATTTATGGTTCTTCTTCTATATTCAGGTTATACAATATTTCAAGCTAAACCAAGAAAAGTAACAGTTCATCTTAGCAATAGTTAAAGCATTTTGGATATAAAACATAAGTTTCACAAGGAATCAGTTTGATAAATTTGAAGACAAAGTACCAATCATCTGTTTCAGAAGGAACTCCCTACACCTACCTTAGGTGTCCTTAATCAAAAATGCAATATGTGATGAAATTAACCATAAAATGTTTCTCTGAAGCAAGCATCCTTTCACGTGTGATGAAATTAACCATGAAAGGTTTCTCTGAAGCAAGCATCTTTTCGCGGGTAGGCACCACATATGCTATAAACAAATTGTGAAATCTGGATATACATCGGATCAGACCTTTGTTCTGATACTGGTAAAGCCACCATTGTTCGCAGTGGAAACAACACCTTCAATCAGATAGACAAATAACAAAGTTAATAATGAAAAAGTAATGCAAACCATAACCACATTGTTCCATCAAGAGAGAACTACAAGTTCCATGCAAGCAACAAATTCTAAAGAACAAACCTCGAAAAACTCCAGTAGGGCCACCATTTTCACCACCCTTGGAGTCCATCACGAATGTGCTTTCACTAACTCCTCCCATCACAACATCATCCAAAGCACCCCAAGGCAGCTCTTTAAATTTATCATCTGCAAAAGTAAAGCACGTAAAAGAAACCAGAATTAGAAACTGAGTTTGCCAGCTTATTTTCTTTATGTAGAGTAGTAAACTCACAAGCTGAAATAGAGTTCTTTTTAATCTAGGTAGGTCGTCAGTCTCATGCAAACCCAAAAATGACGCCCCACCCTCTTCAGGCACTGCCTCAAAATGTTTCATTTCCTCAATTGGCCACAGTCCAAAAGAATGTGAATGACTCATGGCCTTATGTACCCGAGTCAACCATTACTAAATTTGCTATTCAAGCTTCCAAATCATGTAAACAGATCACTCATCTCTAATAAAGCAGGCTACAACTTCTTACATACAGTCAACAGACAGCATGTAGTCATGGCTTTGACTGGCCACAGATAAAGATGTACATTTTTCTTCAAGCTAACTCAACTATCTTAAAATCTTACAACCAAGCCAGCAAAAAAGCAAAGTAACTCTTCCCAGTAAACAACTTCAAAGTTTTCTTTCCAGGAATAAGGAAACTTACTAGCAAGGCACAAAGGGAAAAACAAAGGCAATAGATGACATAATCAGAGTATCAAAATCCAAAATGATGGAAGTCACACACCTTCGAGACCAAATAATACTTTTCCATTCCGCAGTCCAACACCCTTTTTGACAGCATTGATTAAATTTCTCATCCCGATGTACTCGACCATTTCAGGTGAATCACCTTTGATCTGCATGAGTAAATAAAAAATCACTATTATCACCACCATGATGTTTGGTTATCCTTTCAAATTGAGTATTCTAGTTAAGAACAAATCTGACTTCTCCAGGATAAAGAGTAATTTCTCAACCTCTGGTTCAAAAAACTTGATTCCCTGCACATCAACATTATTCAGGTCAAGAACTCAGATAATACAGGACAAAAGCAACTTACAGAAAAAAAAAAAAAAAAAAAAAAAAAAAAAAAAAAAAAAGTTTGATCAGAGTACAGAGTTGACATTTTATCAAGACATCCATAAATCTCCAGCCTGAAAATTTTGCATGCAAAGCTCAAAAAACATACTTGGCTGTATTTTGCCCTGTCAGGAGTGTCCCCTTCCTTTGGGCCAACGATGACAGAAACAGCATTAATCACTTTTCTCACTCCTCTGAAGTTCTCAGGGGCCAGAGTGCTTTCCTTGGTGATGTCTCCAACTACCTGAGATTAAGGAAGCAGAGAAGAATAAAGTTGGGGAAAAATGGCAGTTTGACAGTGTGAAAAGTCAGAACAACAACCGACCAAAAAATGTTAAAAACCACTAGCCAACCAGAAAAATTGTCAGACCAATAAGGATAGATTGAACATATGACTGTCAAATTTAAACAAAGGGACTGAATTGGCCATTGACTCATTAGATATCCAGCCATTATAAACATGCTTAATATGCTCTACCAAATCAAAACTAGCAAGTTTTGTAATGCACCAGCTGATTTAAAAGTAAAATGCAGTAAGTGTAGAAATAAACATAGTTTTACTTTTGAAGGAAGAACATTAATTGTAGTGCATTATCAAAGACTGCAAATCATTAACACTAGTTGCTCACAGATCACATGTGGATATTCTAGAGAATAGACTACATACACATAATTTAGGCTCCATATAGGTCTACAGCCAGTAGTCCTCAGCAACTTTGTGACTGGTTTATCTCAACATTGAACATTATGCAGTACATCTCACTATCTCAGAGTCTGTCTATGGTGCCCCTAGGCACCTGCCCTCCTTGGTTTTATGCCATCATCAATTTGTTTATATTGTCAGAGTCCAACACAAAGTGTCATAAATTCTTATGACCCACTTCACCACAAAAATGTTCATTTTATCGTAAATAGTTGCGAAATGTCATAAAACCACAAATTCTTAACATTAAATAGTTACTTACTGCACTTTTATTGGAGTATGACAAAATGAACTGATTCATGATAACCTATCAGATTGAGGAAGGGCATGGTAACACTGAGGCACCACATAAGCAGATGCGCTGCATGCAAATGCATATTATGACAAGAGTATACTCCCAGAAACTCCGATAAGGTAAGGTCTAGCACTCTAGCATACGAACTCATACGAAGAAACATGTCTAAGCAATGACAGAGAAACAACAGCAAATAGTTATTTCTTTATTATGCACCATACATGCTCATGTTCAGTTACATGATATGGCCAGCTTATTTATTCATTTTCAAAATCAAGTAAATCCAGTTTAAAGGAAAGGACACCATGCTTCATTAAGCTGCAAACTACATACTGCAAGAAGAAACAAAATTTGATAGGAAGCTCACCAAGTCAACATCCGGGCCTAACATCCTTCTCGCCTTTTCTTCATTTCTGACCTAGCAAGTTTTCCACAATAAAACGAATGAAATGTGGAACACAGATGGAGTGCAACGATCAAAAAAGTACATTAGCTACCTTGCCTGAACCATTAAAGTAATCAATTCTCTTTCTAAGCTCAACAACATATAAGGACAAGTAAGAGAAACCAGCAAGGCAAGGCAAGAGATAAGTACCAACACACGGACAGGCAATCCCTTGTTGCGCAAGATGTCCACCACTCTTCTCCCTACACCCCCAGTGGCTCCAGCAACTAGGACTATACCGGAAGATTCCATTCTTTTTGGCGGTTCGCTGGGTGCAGGACCCGATAGTTTCTCAATAATGAATTCGACGAACTTCACAAAAAAGATAAAAGGCAAAAAACCAGATTAATTAATCCATAAGGAGAAATGCATTTATTGACATTACAAAATCAGTAGGATGCTGGTAAGTGCTACCTTAGAAGGAGATGGGGGTCCTTGGAAGAAGTATATGGTCTTCAAGAATCTTCCAAAATCCCAGCCTTGCTTTCCAGCTTCTGCTGATATTGGACCCCTATAGGAAATTGATAGGCGACTATCTAATGAAGACTTGCTCGGTAAAGTCTTGGACGTTGCAGTGAGTTGTAGAAATGGTTTAGGAAGTAGAGAAGGTGGACCCCGAGCATGTACAGGTTTCTTACAATATTCACTTCCAATAATAGATGAGGCACCCTGCAGCATCAGTTGATGGAGTAATAAAAAAGCTTATATGAACCTTGATTTCAGCATATTGAGCTATACCAGTACAGTAAATAAAATTAACAGATAAGATAGATTAAAGATGTTAAGGAAATTAGGATTGAAGATTGTCAAATCAAGATTGTGAAGCTTCAGCATATCATGGACCAGATGATTTGCTTACCACTATTTATCTAACTATGACCAAATTTCTTTAACTACAGGGCCACTTGGCAGTTTCACTGGATTGTGGGAATACAAACAAATTAACATGTAGGATGCTTTTAGTAATTGATTTGCTGCAAACACTAGAATCAGTAAGCAATGAAGAATGAAAACATAAAATGATGGACTTGGTTTACTTAATCTTCTAGATTCACCAGTTCACTACTCAATAACCAACACTTCAAGAAACAGCTAGTTTTTCAATGATAAGGATGCCCACCTTAGGTAGGTAAAATGGTTAATTTAATATTCAACAATTTAAGCAAATCATTCGACAATTCATGGTCTGCTTCTTTTATTAAGAAACACACTCTTCTTCAAACTCAATTTGGTAATTGAACTTTAATTTTGGCCAATTTAGTCTTTGAAGCCACTCTACTCTGTCAGGCATGTGAAATGGCAATCTGACTCAGCCATCAGACTCAATTTTGTTGATGTGGCTGTGCACATCACCCTGCCACTCAGCAGAATTTGTAAAAATGCTAATGAAAACATGTATCCCATGGCTGAGTAGGATCGCCATGTGCAGCGACATGCATATGATGTGCCAGCAACAAGAACAGCCACACAGTTCCTTATTTTTTCAACAAATTTGGCTGACTTGGTAGAAACGTGCACAGCACATCAGCAATCGCAAGTCACATGGCTGAAGCAGATCTCTGCGTCAAATGCCAATTAGACCAAAACGACTTCAATAACTAAATTGGTTCAATTGAAAAAGTGCAAGGACCAAATTGGCCAAAATTAAAGTTGGAGGACCGAATTGAACATCGCAGAAGAGTGCACACGCTATTTTGACATTGTCCCCCGTTTTAATTCTCACTGCTAGACATCATGGCATAGAGAAATGCGCCACTCTAAGCCACCACCACTCTATGCCGCCATCATTTCATGCTTCTACACAATTTGAGAACCCAAAAACTATTCCCAACTGCAAATCACACTCAGATATCGCCCTTCAATCTATCTGCTACAAACCCAAAAAAAAAAAAAAAAAAAATCGTAACTTTGCACGTAAGAAAACCGGGAAAAGTTCCAATTCTCTACGCAAATGGGTATCACTCTAAACTAACATAAAGGAAAATGGACGTTCAAAGCATAAGAAACCCATCAAGAATCGAAATTTCGTTGAAACTTAAAATCAAAGCCATTTGGCAAGTGGGCAACCCCTGTAATCAGATTTAACCGAAGAAAGAAGCATCCATTACCTGAAGATGAAGCATCTCCATGAAAGAGCCAAGCCCTTTCCCGGTTTAGCTGGAAACTCCAAGGACTCTCTACAGACCCCTCGAAGTGTAGAGAGGATCGTGATATTTTCCTTGCAGTTACAGAGAGAGTTGATGGGACTGTTCCTGATATTTGAGGGGGAGACAGAGTAAATGCAGACCACACATGCGATCAACGTATGCCAATTGACAAAGCGTTGGAAAACTTCATGGGCTGGGCTCGGTAACACAGAGCTACCGGTATAAAATAATTTGGGCTACAGGAGTATAATATTCACTCCTTTTCTGCTTTTGGTTTGGCAAGGATCAGCTGTAAATCCTAGCCAAAGCTCCGGCGAGCGACCCAATCATGGAACTACTTGCAATTCATGACGTTGAGCGATCGAACCCGTGTCATCAGACAAAGTGGGTACGGTTTACATGTCTTTTTTTTTTATTTTGTGACTCGAGAAGCACCGTACAGCCAACAGCCGGCAGCCGGCAACGTAAATCCGAGGCAACCTGCAGAGACCCACCTCCTACGTGCCGCAAATAAGTTGCGCAAATGACGAGGTAGGGAGTTGAATTCTGGCCTTGCGGGTGGCCAGCGTGCAACTCCACCATCTCTACCATCAACGGGGTGGGTTTACGATTTATATGTTGGTCACTCTTTCCTATATAAAGAAGCTCATATTGCGAATGATTAAATTTAAGTCGGATAAATGATGTAAAATGAAATGAGTAGTCTTAAAATTATCTTATTGACGTGTTCCATTACTATTCTAGCTGTAAGTGGAAGAATTTGACCGGTATAGATGCACAATACATTTGTACTTTAGAGATCCTATTGGATCTTTTTTAGTTGTACTTCAGCATCACACCTGCTGTTCAAATTTTACGGAAATGGGAAATGTTTTTCATTTTTAAATGTCTTTTCAGGGGTTAGAAACAAGATGATGCATTTTTTTTTTTTTTATTTGATGGTAATTTAGGTTCTTTTATAATTCATGCAAATGAAAAATTCAGTCAATATGACTATAACGGATTATAATGTGGAGGATGATAAATCCACTCGCGATCTACCAAGTAAAGTAGCTTGATTGGTTCAAATCCAACTTGTGGATTAGCTGTAGTTCTTTTACTTAACAAATTTTTATATTTTACATTGATGTGAGTATTCTAATCCAAAAGATGTTTATTGTCACACCCTAAATCCTATAGGGATAGGGGTAATGACACAGCTATTCTTTCACCTTAATGACAACCTCAAACCACCCAAAATCAACTCTCAAAAGTCCCAATCGACATTGCCGTGCTCTAATATCCACTAACGGAGGAACCTGAAAAGATTGGGAAAGAGAAGAGTGAGCAACCATAACTTAATAAGTAGTGCATATCTTTTATAAATAGATCGAGTAACTACTATACATATGTAATGTGTACCAAAAACTTGTAATACAAAATTATGATATAATATACATATCAAATCAAATATGTATTCAACAAATCTTTATATAAATAAATAAAAAATACCCATCTTAATCCACCATCATAATACAAATATCAATAGTCAAGCCCATTGATCAATCTCAATCACATTTCAACGATTTATTCCATTGATCTATCTTATATCAAAACACGTTGATAGTCCATTTGTTGACCAATCTTTTGCTCGATATTTAACTATAATCACAACACAAGGCTTGATGACAAGGCGACCAAGACTCCTTCCCTAGCAAAGTCTCCACTTGTGGAGCCTGTGGCTTGGTCCAAAAGAATATCCTAAATTTGTTATGCATACCCACAAAGTCTTCAATGAACTCACAACGATAATAAGCACCAAACTCACATCCTCAAATATATACAAAATCAAATATTTGCTGCAAATCAGTTTCATAAACCAAAACATATAATCTTTTGCAACTCAATTCATCAAATAGAAGACACTTCACAAGATATTTCTCCCATTGTTTTGGAATCTATTCCATGAGCCTGCAACATTTCAAAATGCCTTTCATAAATGGTTTCTCAAAACATTATAGAACTCATTTCATAAATTAGGTTATAACACAATACATATATGTATCATTTCACAATATTTTTCTTAAAACCATTCTCTGACTATTCACAAGTTATAATAGGTAGTAAAAACTCGATCCGACTTTTTTTACAACAACAATGTCATTTCATAATCCATACTATCCATAATCCATAGTTTCATCATTTGTACTATATATAATCCATAGTATTTTTGGAATATGAGTTTTACATACTCAAAGACAAGATAACTTCACTCACGTGGAATGCCTAAAACCAAAGAGCAAGAAGCTAAATGAGCTAACGATCTCGTAATCCTAGCAATTAAACAAGAATTGACATTTAAACCAAGGAAAACATTACCTCAACTACAAAATAGCTTAACTATGTTTAAACAATAACAAAATAACTCCTATGCGCTAACAAATCGCTCACTTGAAGTGATTATTCAAGCCGTTCGTAAAGCAGAACTTAAACGCGAAACCCTAAAATTCTCACTCTAACCATTGAGCCAAAATAACTCCCATCAAAATACATGGCTCTATAACGCCATAATCCACCATTTTCATAAAAATCTCATAGCTTAATAGCTCAAAAATCAGACTTCGTAGCTTAAATTTCACAAAACTTTGATTTTAAGCCTTGATTCAAAAAATTACTATGATCAAACGAACAAAGAGCGCAGGCACTTAACGAGGATTGTGATACGTAATTGAGTTGGCTTGACGAGATGTCCATGACGAACACGTGCAAAAGCCCTCTTCTTTCTTTTCCTTTATTTCTTCTTCTTTTTCTTTCTGTCTATCCCTTCTCTCGTTTTCTTTTCTTCCTCGGCCGTGCGTGCTCTCACCCTCTTCTTTTCCTTCTGTATAAGGTTGAAAGTCCATTTTTGTTTTTCTTTATGTCCTCTCTTGTGGGCCCCATCATTTGACATGTCAGATTTTACATTTGTGGATACCTAATTTTGATCTAAGGTTTAATTAAAGTTAGCTGACAATATTGCTTCGTTAAAAGTTCAATCGAAGAGTATCATCGAGTGGTGCTCATCAAGAGCTTTTTAACAATATCCAATTTACCTAAATTGAAAGATATCACTTTTTTTCTAAGCATGGCCATGCAATATTTAGGTGTCAACTATATAATTTGACATGATCGATAATTTCACTTTAAGACTAAGTCATAAACTTTTCGATATTACAACACATATGATTATCGGATCCTTAATGAAAAACACATCATAAATTCTCAGTCTTCTATTCACCATGATTCCTATGCTTTTCCAAAAATTAATCAGCATTTTTTGAAAACTCACGTCACGAAATTTTTGTGTGCACAAAAAAGTTGCGTCTGTTCAAGATTTGGTCAAATTTGAATAAAAATGTAAACATCATTTTACATAGGTTTTTTTTTTTTTTAAAAAGCCGTGCCGCATTCGGCACCACCAAACCTCCAATTGGCACATGGCAGTTGTGGGGGCAATCCTGCGCTGCGCAACACGGCCTGGCCTCTGGCAAGACTCACCTAGGCTTGTGCAAGGGTTTGGCCTGGGCAATGCATGATATCCCCTATTCAAATTTGTCCCAATAAATAGTGGGTCCATTTGCCCATTTTTAGGGAGAAAATCACTTTTAAAACTCCCTCGTTTAAGTGCTCTTGAATTTCAATCAGTAACTGGTCTTTCTCTTTGGAAGCAAATTTCGATAAAATTTGAGCTTGACGATTCTAACGAGCTCGAGCATGTATAGATTAAAGAAAACCGAGGGTCATTCGGTAAAGGTTCTAGACCCTCTAAACAAAGTCATTATGCAAAGAAAAGCATTATGATAAGATAATAGCTGCTCTACTGTGAATAAGGCATTTTACGAATAAATAGGCTAATCGTAATGCTGAAATTAGCATTTGACAATAGAAAAAAAAAATGCTTTTGTAACTGTTACTTTGCTGAAATGAACTTAGATAATGTCATATTTTTCTCTAGTCTGTTATTATGCAAGTCGTGATTCTCCAAAAATGTTTTCAAAATATGTAACTATAATTTTGTACATTACAAATGCAATTGTAAATCCCCCAAGGCTGGTGCAATTGGTTTGGGGCATTATGGATATTCTAGCGTAGAGACCGGAGATCGCATGTTCAATCCTATCAACTGTGTGCAAAATGATTTGAGTCAAAGTCACTTGCACAAGCTAAGAAGGCCTAAACTTAATGGTTCATGGGATTAACAAAATGTCTGGTGAGCCTCCTACTCAGATCTTTATGATCGTGCCTTTGAATTATAAAAAAGAAAAATCCAATTATAAATGAAACAGCATTTAAAAACCTGTGTTAATAAAACCACGTTATCAATTCTTAAGCAACAACAAAAAATTCTGTAGCTTTCAAATACATAACATCCATAGTAAATATAACAAAACGCACAACATTTGATAGATAAGCATCTGGAAGTATTGAATTGATAAACATTTATCCAGTCTTAACTTCACATATAAATCACTAGAGTCGTTTACTTTTAGGAGATTATAGATTCATCTTGAATGTATGAAATTACTCAAACTTGGAAGGTTATCGATTCATGAGACATGAATCAGATTTGATCAATTCCTAGAACTATGGCATCTCCTTATGCCTTAGAAGTCACCGAGTTTATTTTTTTGTGTCTTTTGCCTGAATGTGGTCCATAGATTCATAATTTCATACTGCATTTTGCAAAACATCGGTATCCTATGACATACTTAATTTTCTGAAAAGACAAGTAAAGGAGTACTTTCGGCAAAAAGCTATTAATGCGGGAGACTTCTTGTACGAGGGAAGATACCTAAAGGGAGGACAAGGGGAACATTGACTAGGATTTGCAGGCATTATTTCTGTCATTCGGTTCACTGTCTCCAACATAATGCACTGACACTTAACAGCGATGTTATTGCGGACCATGACTTCTGTTTCCTTGGGTTTTGTTCTTCAAGACCATGTAGGGCACAAATATTCTCAATTTTTATGTGTGTTTGGTCTGACTCCCATGTAGAGGACAGGATTCATTTCCACCACCGCAATGGTTAACCTAGTGAAGTAAGTCTTAGTCTCAAGACATCCCCGGTTACAAGTTCGAATCTGCCACTTGCTCCTCGATCTTAAGAAGCCTTCATTCGTTTGCAGCATAGGTTTGGCCATGCTGTGATGTGGGATAACCCTAGTTCTATTCCTACTAGCATTGTAGTGGAGTAGCGATGATGAGCCTACTCAAAATGAATCGTTGTTATGGTTTGAACTCAACATTCCATTGTAGGTATGGAACTTGAAGTTAAGCACCCGTTCCCAACCTTTTACTTACAGAAAAGAAGAATCATATCTAACGATAAAATGGATCAATTAGATTTGACAACAGCCTCTCTCCATCATATACATATAAGGAAGGAATTTTGATGTATATTCAACAGAAATTTCACAATTTTTTTCTAAAATGCTCAAACATAGTTAAAAATTATAATATGAATACTTGTGAGAAAGAACATGATCAATGAGTTCCGTAAAAGTTAAACCATTAGAGAAGATTGTGACTGCACACAATAATTACCCAACAAAATTGAATTTTAAAAGAATGGCATGATCTCATGACATGTATGCATCTTTTCTTTGGCCAATGACAAAGTCTTATCTCATACAAGATTATCAGGAGAATTATTCTGAAGCAGATTAACTTTTTCTTGGAAGGCCATCTTAGATGAGCCTCGAAAACGTGACGACCAGGCTCTTGAACATGCGTACTATTAAATCCTAATTTGTCATCAGTTTGTAACTTCTAACTGTTGGGCTTGAATATTTTGGCCCAATGGGGCTTGGATTGGGATGTCCAAAACAGGAGAAAAAGGCCTCGCATCAAGTGTACCAACTTGTTTGGTCATTTGTCGTCATTTAGCATTTTCTTAGCTAGGTGTGAATGTGACTGCATTTTTCTTCTTCTTGCCTTTCATGCTCTAGCGTAAATTTAAAAAGTGTCCTAATCTACCAAATCACATGTAAATTCCAAAGAACCCTTATTTCCTATGTAGATATTTTTTAATTGGATATAGCTACTCCCTCAACATACATTATTTATCTACTGTCTCTGTTTTATTTATTATTAGATATGTGTCACATGTCGATTAGACATGCAATCTCAAAAAATCTTAATCCCATCCTACCCACTTTCATTCCTTAGCATCTCCGCCTTTATATAGGAGTTGTGCCATTGCCCTCATTTACCGTTGTTGCATGCACATCATGTGTGCCATCTCCTTAGCTTGGGGGCGGCAACCGCCTCCTCTCTCCTCTTGCTCATCTATAACCATTGGCCTTCCTCTCCCTCTCCCTCTCCCTCTCCCCCTCTCCACTTGCACCTCCCCTGAGGATCTCTCTCTTCTTCATCATTGTCATCTTCAAGGTGAAGGAGACAACAGCAACGACAAGCCCAAACCGAGATTCAGCACAAGCCTTGGATCTCAGGCTCAGCCGCGCTTGACCAAGCCAGAGCCGTAGATGTTCAATCTCAGACATGGCTCGATTGTGGTAGCCGAGTTAGAGCTGCATTGATTGAGATTTTTCTTACTGTATGTTGGATCGTCACATGACATCACGATTGACTAAGTGGTGATAAGAGTCTGAAGAAAGCACATGCAAGAGGGCCCTCCACTCCGTCTGAGTTGTACCCATAATAGTAGAGGATTTCATGTCCATGCGTTCGATTAGACAATAGCACGAATCAGAAGGATTAAAAAAAGAGAGAATAAGTTTCCCACGCAAAAGAAAATCAAGAAGTCATTCCAAGTTTGCTTAAAGGCAGCAAGTCTGCTCGTTATCCTCTTCCAAGACGGCAAGTCAGCTCGTGAAATGAAAGCGAAACCCTCACTAAACGGCACGGATTTAGGTAAAAGAGGGTCCTATCACAATGTTTACTTAGAACATAAACATGCTTAATAAGAAACAAAAGTACACTTAATAAACTATGAGTGAGATATCAATATGGTCCTCTTTTTCAATCGAATAAATATTATTTTAAAGATCATGTGGCATAAGCATGGTTGCCCACGCCAAAGGGAATCGTAACCTGACAAACGTCGGCTGACTTTTCAGGTGCAAGACAAAATCCTCGTTTGAAATTATGTCAAATTGAGAAAAGGTAAGATAACTTGAGAGGCTAATACATGTTCAGCACGGGATGAATTGATTTGATTTTATAATGGTTCGCTGTCAAAAGGTGCAAATTCAATGACAAGCCTCATTTCTTTTCTTCAAGGAGGAAAAATACCACAAAAGAACTTGCATGGTCCTTCTCTTTCTCAATCCTTCATCTCCCAAAGGAATCTGATCATTGGGTCTAGTACTGTGATTTCATAGTGTTCACTTGATTACAGAGGTTTGGTGAACTTATTAACATGCACATTCGAATATGTCGGTAAGTTAGGAATTCATAAGATCATTTGGCTCGTATAGTATTGTGTTTAAATGAGTTTTGGTGATATGGATTCAGATCCTATCCATTTAGGAAGTAAGTCAACGTCCTCAATTCATCTCAGTTGAATGGATGACCCAATGGCAAAATATAATTTAACGATGCACGTACATCGGTTCACCCTTTTAATGTAGTTTATTTTCCATTTTCTTTCTTTTTTCTTTTCCATTTTTTCCCTACCTTCTTCGTCCTTTATTCCTCAAAGATGAAACCTAGAATAGGAACACCACCTTCAGCCTCCGAGATTGTCGCCACTATCAAAAGAGATTGATAGTGGTCGTCATCATCGCATCAACAATCTATAGTGGCTTCGTCAAGGCGACCCATGGCAAGTGACGCTCGATCCTGCTAGGAAGGACGCCCAACCGTCACCACTCTCCGAAGAGTATTCTGCGGATACACGGGCGATGTTAGGATGACGAAAGACCGACTAAAGGACACTGCTCAAGAAATTTCGGAAAGAAACACATCACTTTTTATTTTGGGATATATTCATTGGAAGTTAAAAACTTGTCAAAAAGTACAATTATATTATAAAATTTTCAAAAAGTGTAATAAGTCTCAAAACTTGTTAAATTAATGCAGTCAAGTTATTCCGTTAATTTGAGATGATTGTTTTTATTACTTTCTCTCTCCTACTTGAGGCTGACATGGCTTAAACATGCAAGATACCCCCCAAAACGTCGTCGTTTTGATCAAAATTTGATTTTTACTATAAATATTAGGGTTAATACCTTAAAAAAATTCCAAACTTGTACACTTGTGACAAATTTATCATAAACTAATTTTTTTATCACCAAAAACCCCAAATATATACACATTTAACAAATTTACCCCAAACTAGTACACTTGTAACAAATGTATCCTATTACTGTCAAATTACTAATTCGAATGACATGTGACAGTTGACTGGTATATCAATTTGCCGTTTTACTCTCCCTTTGTCACAGTTATACAATTTTTATGATTTTTTGTGGTATTAATCAAATTTAATGGTTTGTATATTTGTCACAAATATACCAATTTAAGGTTTCTGGCGGTTGAATAAATTAGTTTGTGGTAAATTTGTCGTAAGTATACTAATTTGGGGTTTTTTATGATCAGTTGGGGTAAATTTGTTACGGTATATTAGTTTGGGCTTTTTCATGGTCAAAAAATTAATTTTGAGTAAATTTATCACACATGTACCGGTTTGGGGGGTTTTTTTTTTTTTTTAGTATTAACCATAAATATTAATTAAATGAAAAAACTAAAAAAAAAAAATTAAAAAAAAAAAAAAAAAAAAACAACCACAAAGGCAGCCAACTAGAGATAACTTGTAGGCCCCTAGCCGCCGCCACCCCCACCATCATCAAAAAGGGGCAAGGGCTGGCGACCCTTGCCTGATCTAGGGGAAGGCCATGATCCTCACCCTAGATTTGGGCAAGGGCCTGCAAGCCTTCACTTGTCGTCGAATGGGACTTGGTGACCCCAACCAACCCTCACCCCACCATCACTACTTTTTTATGATAGTGAGGACGATGATGGCATGGGCCTTGCAGGCCCCCATTGGTTTGCCTTTTTTTTTTCATTTAATTTAATTAATATTAATATTAAAATCAAATTTGGACAAAAACGACATTGCTTTGGGATAATCTTGCTTGTTTACATAATGCAAGAGAGAGAAAGTAATAATAATAATAAAAAACACATCAGCTTTTCCTATTGATCAAATTGGATGGAATTAGTAGAATGACTCGATTGTATCAATTCAACAAGTTTTAAAATTTGATTATATTTTCTGAAAACTTTAAAACTTAATTACACTTTTGTAACAAGTTTTGAAACTTCTAATTAACATATTCTTCTATTTTTCTTGAATTGTGAAAATTGACCCGTTTTTTCTCTACTTTTCCTGCCACGAGCGGAGAAAATCATTGATGACTTGCCACAATGGAGCAAGACTAATCAATCTTGAACAATTAGTCTCTCCCGTGATTAGCAAGTACAAGACTAGACACTCGTCAGCTATCCATTCTACCAACATTTCATAATATAATCATGATAGCGATCGTCGTGAACGATTTTGGAATCGCCATGCGCAAGGGTCGCATTCAGAGCTAAATTTTAAAAAGCACAATTTGCTGTAGGAATCCTTCTCTCAGGTTCCTTTGTCTTACTGGCTCGATTTCGTGGGCACTTGGAAATCGCTTACTATAAGTCACGAGGGTTGACGAAGGACGCCAATGATTTACGCCTGGGTTCGCTGATATTCTGTGGTCCAAATCAGTATCACCGTTAGTCAAACCATTTTTTTCTTTGAAAACCCTATGTAATGTAACATGTATCTTAATCATGTGTAGGTCGAATCTTATGTATAAAATTGAGGATTGAAGGTTCAACCCAAAAGTTTGAATTTATTGGTGGATGGACTTTCTATTCATGGAATCGAGTTTTGCCCCATTCTATTTCGCTTGTGCAATTCTCCATTGATTGAATTACACGTGTTATTCTTAATTCAATTTGCACATAAAAAGAGATGTTAAAGTATTCCATATCATTTGCCTATGAAATTTATATGCTCTTATGTTCTCTCTCCACCTATAAGTTTAAGGTTATAGGTTGGACATTCTCACAAGAATACAAATGTAAGCCACATTAAACAAGCAACAGGAAGTATAAGACAAGTTCTTTCCCTTTGCGAATGTTTTTAAGTCATCAGAGAACGAGTCCACAATCCATGTATCCTACTTCTTGACAAAAACAATGTCTGACTTAATGCAATTTAAAGATTCATAAGCACTCTCAACTCAAAACCTTTTTGTTTATAATGCGACATATACATCATATTCTTAGAGCTGTTGAGAATGCTGATAACACCTCCTAGGTAAAGTCAACCAAACTTTTTAAAAAACCTTCTATCAGTTCGATGCAAACAGCATCCAACTCCACAGCAGAGTCAGGTCCTTAATTCTAATTTTCAAATCCTGCTTTGGAGATGTCGAAGTGGACGAAACAAGAATTTGTCATGGGTATCGTTGGAGCGTCCAATGTGGCGGTACCAAACGCATAAAGAAAGAGCTTATCAAATTGCTAGCAAAACCCTAAATCATCTCTTAGTCCTTCGATCGACATATGTAAAAGAAATAAAGCACATAATATTTTTATTTTTAATAAAGATAGGTCAATGACATTATTTAACTAATCTTTTAAATAATTTTAGATGTTGAATTCATCAAGACCTTCTTGTGCAGTTAGCTTGTTGTGCGAGTGGCCGGAGTGACGGCAGCTTCTGGACGAATGCATGCCAACAAACCAACATCAAGAGTCGGGCTAAAATGCTATTCATTGAGTTGAGTAAACATCTAATTTATGTGGGTCGTCTCCTGGGATAAGATTTCGCCTAATCGATATTAAATTAAAGTGGAAGAAAAAAAAAAGAATTCATGATTTACCAAAAAAAAAAAGAATTCATGGGGTTTGGCGTTTCTTGTTTGGCTCTTGCGAAAATGATTCGGATAGAAAGTTTGGCAGGTGGAAAGATGCTGATTGTGTTGACATGGACAGTCCAGGTACCTAACTCAAGATCTAAAATGATTGAAATATATATAGTCCTATCTTCCTTGCTTCTTAAGCATCACTGCACAATGACCATAATGAATTCCGAAAAATCATTCAACCAAAAAAAAAAAAAAAAGGAATTCCAAAAAATGCTAAAAAAGTGCATATGGGAAAGCATAATCTTGAAGTCGTTTATAACCTTTATTCAACATGGGTATGCAAGGACCAAAAAAAAAAAAAAAACATGGGTATGCAACAGAACCTTGAGCTGATTTGTGAAACCCTAGTTGCATGATACGCTGTGTAAGTACTTGAACCTCTCTCATTCATCTTTGCGTTCCTTCATAACTTAGCATGGAGAGAAAAAAAGACTTTAATTGCTATATAACCTACTTAAAAAGTTTTTTATTAATCATGTTTGATGTAGGTCATGACATATTAAAAGCTATTAATCCAAAACGACACGTCACGTAAACTATAAGCATGGAATCTCTCGCTCACATTGTTTTTGAAGGTCGCATCCACCATTTTATGGATAGATCTTGGCTGTTTTTCTATATTCATATGGTTCAATCATTAATAATTGAGTCGAAATATTTGAAAATGGTGAGTCAAAATGGAAATCGAAAAACCTAAAAGGCTGCCACGAGGTTGAGCAGCGAGAAAATGTCACTAGACAGTGACGCCGAAAAGATTGCTATGTGGTTGCGAGACCATACATTAGCAAATCCATTTTTTTCCTACTTTAAAAATATTTTTTTCCCGTCAGAAGACCGTCAAAATTCCAATTCTTTCTGCACGTGGGACCCCTATGGATCTTTTTCTTGAGCTTCACGAGTTTGACTTCGTCGTCTCTCGGACAGCTCCGTCTCCCCTTGAACTTTGTAGCTCGGCTAACTTTTCTTTTTAATGGAGGAAAGGAGGATTATTATAATATTTTTATAATCGAACTTTTTGCGTCAAAAGTCGTGAGTGCATGAAAAACTTGAAGAAACTTCTTGGAAAAGAAAAAAGGCTCTTGGACTCCAAATTAAAGACACAAATAGTCAAGTCATCGACTTTTACATTATTTTATCGATTAACCCCACAAGGATAATCAATTTTGACAAAAATAATCCGGTTTTCGAAACTTAGTCAAAAGTCATGGGTATTATATGAGAAGTGGGTCTTTTAAAATTTATACTTTTTTTCAAGTCATGTGACTCTCTCTCAATTTGATATTTCACGCAAAAATTCTTCGGCAATTTAGTTATTGCCGAAGAACTTTGTAAGATTTTTCTAAATTTTTCACAGTTGTATTTTTGTCATCTTTTTATTTTTAAGGAAAGAAAAGAGGTAGAAGTTCTTAGTGGAAGATAATCCCGCCAAAGGACCGCTATGTACACCGTTGGTGGAAAGAACTGTTCTTGTACAACGTTGGTGAAAAGAACTGTTCTTGTACACAGGAGGAAACTGTTCTTGCATGGTAGGAATGCTGTACTATACCTAAATTTTGATCTAAGATTTTCAAAGTTTGGCCAAAATTTGATCAACTTTGACCAGAGGTAACTCTCATCGAAAACCCATCGTCCTTTGCTTGTCTATGCTGCTGATTGTCGTCGTGATGAGCCCGTTGAATGTTTCTACTTCTTGTTGCATTCTTGTTCGAGTTATCAAGTTTTTTTAATTTTGGTTTTGTCAAGGATTTGGTTGGTAATTACGAAATTGAGTTTATATGTGCACTAGCTTATATATTGTGTAGCATATGGAGGTGTCGGTTTTAAGTCATTTTCTTTTTGTCCTGCTTTTCTTCGTAATACTTTCATCAGGTTTAGAATTGGTTTAGGTACCCATAATTCTAGCAAGACAAGTTTGGGATATTTGTCTCAAAATTCATGTTCAGACCAATGTCATAGGAGATACTGAAAATTGTCAAGACGGGTTTGGAAGGCGCTTAATCTTGGTGTAACCGTCAAATGAAATACTTATTGCTAACAAGATAAGTCTTTTGTAAATGGAATGTATTCAAATTTACTTAGTTATCTTTCTATTTCAGGGACATAGGAGTGGAAATGTGACAAATTTGTTCTTTTTTATTCAATTTCGCCTAAAAAAAACTTTTCTTTACTATAGAGCCAATAGCAGCCCTAGCAACCCCACGTTTCCCATATTATAGGGCAAAAGAATTTCCAAAAAAGTACAAAAATAATTTCTCGATCCGCTTGTAATGGTCATTAAGGGAAACTTTATCCATTCTCGATGATAAGATTCTCTCATTTTGGGGTCAAAAGAATATATTTTTCACTTCTTTTACCAATGTTGTGAAGACGCTATGTAAGGTGGGAGCAAATCTTGGAGATAAGAGATTTCCTCTAAGGCTTCAGGGAGACCCCTTTCTAATTCTCGATCCTCATGGCATAGCATTTGCACCTCTTCATTTTAGAACAAACCATGTGCGTGCACATAGACACCCTACATTTTTCATCAATATGGGAACGATATTACTAATAGAAATTCATCCTCAAATAGGATAATGCAAGGTATGATCTCATCCATGTGCATGCAACTTACAAGCATTTCCTCAATCAAACCCGATTAGGGTTTTTCAAGTCCGAGCGACATTCGAGGGGTCATAAGGTTCCATTGGATGTACATTTATTTCATATTCATGCCGGAGATTCGATGATCATTTTTGCTAGAAGGGAGGAATTGGGGATAAGTTAAGTCAATTTTCCTCGTGAGCCAAGATTCATACCCTTCTTAGGTGAATTGCGTCTTCCTAGCTAAAGCCGATGGAAGAAATGTGGTCGAGCATGAAACTTTTTAGTAGGCATGACGAAATCCTAAATTTTTTTTTGAGAAATGCGATCGAGTTAACACCTCACATCGTGTAATTAAATCCCAAACCTTTGCGAGAAATGCAATCCCACTCTCATTGAAAAATGCAATTTAAGACGTTTATGAAGGCCATTTTTTTGAGTGCACGCCAACAATTTTGAATAATGTTCGCCGATGACATGTTTTATTACCTTTAAAAGGCAGTCTTGTTTGATTTTCTAAATTTGTACTACCATATAAAGTAAAGAGGACCTCAAACACTCTTAGGGCCTCCCATCTTTTTCTTTTTCTCCCCTCGGATTCCTCGACCACTCGTTCTATAAATAGTACGTCCATGACCAAGTACGTCATTTCATGTCTCAATCAATCTCGATTTGGAAAATATTTCAATTGCTTCAATATTCAAGCAACCTTCTTATAAAAGTTCTTTCTGTGGCATGGTGTCTAACATGTTTTCAATTATTTTATAGGCTCCAACAAAGTGGAACCCTAGAAAGCAGCCGAGCCGAGCCGAGCCGAGCCGAGCTGAGTCGAGTCGAGTTGGGGTGGGCCGGAGAAGGAGGAGACAACGGTGGTCCAGAGGCGGCAGGTGGAATGTTTGACAGTGCATGCATGGGGGAAGCCGAAACTGTCGAGAAGCCGGTGGCCGGCGGCTGATCTCATCTTCTCACCAACCGAGCCTCGTCCGCGCATCAATCTTTTACTAAATCTCACTTACAATCCCAATAAAAACAACAATAATTATAATAATGCCAATCGCTTTACTCCAATGAATTCACGTTCGATACGTAAATGCATCCTGGCGTCCAGAAAGCACGCACGTTCAACAGTCCCCACCATGGCTCGGATGACTCCCACGCATGTTTGCTCACTTTTTCAAACCCCATCGATGTTGACTCTCTCTCTCTCTCTCTCTCTCTAGATTGGCCGTCCTGCTGTGGAAAGAAGAGCGCGTCGCTAATAGAATAATTAGAATAATTTGAAGATGAAGTACTCGGAATTCACTCAACTCGGCTCTAATCAAGATAAGAATGAGACGAATAGATCTTCTCTATTTCACCTTTTGAATTGATTACGAGATTTTGTATTTATATTGACTTGTTAGACGACTCTTGCTTTTGACTAACTTGTATAGCATTTCGGAGAAATAGATTCCTTGAATTCGCAAAACATCGAACCAGACGTTCAAAAAGAGGAACGGTGACGATCCATGCGCATAGGACATTCGTGAAATTTGGTTGAATTAAAAACAGCGACCGCTTTGGACCCTCCAAACAACATTTATATAAACCCCCACAAGGACACCCTCTTGAAATCAGAACACACACCCCAGAGCTCTCTCCCTCTTCCCCTCCCTCCCTCTCCCTCTCTCTCTCTCTCTCTCTCCCTCTCTCTCTCCTCCTCCTCTCTCAAGGGAAAGCAGTAGCAGATGGGTCGTTCAAGCGCAGTCGCGTTGGTCTTCATTGCTGTGGTCTTCGCCTCCTCCATGTATCGCTCTGAAGGGAGGATGTTATCGGAGAGAACGAGCGACCTCCACGGCAGCAAGAGAACGCCATTGGCAAACCCGGGTCTTTACCTGAGCGCCCTCCCCAAGGGCAGCGCCACCCCCTCCTCGACGCCGAGCAAGAAGGGCCACGCCGAGGTCATCGACGAAAAGCTTGTCGCGAGGCACCTCGGTAGCCTCGGTCGGGTCCTGGTACAGTCCGTGCCAAGCCCCGGGGTCGGGCATTAGAATGGAAAGCAGCTGCGCAGCCTATATGTTCTTTTCATGGTTACTTCGTGGGTTATGAGATGGATTCATTACTCCAGAAATAGGGAGTTTTGGAGGGTGGTTTTCGATCTTTATACTTTATTCTTTCACAGAAATTAGGTCAGAAGGACTATATAGTTACTTATAAGTTACTTAGCCAGACACTAACTGTATAGATGGTACGAAAGCTATGTCTCTTTTTCTCCTCTTTTCTTCCTTTCCAGGGGTGGGATTGTTTTTGCTATGAATACGTTAGTCATACGGTTCAAGAGAGTTTTCACAATATATGCAGATCATATATATTTCCTCCCTCCCTCCCTCTCTCTCTTATATTTTTTTTTATATATTTATCTGGGGTTATAAATTGCTCAAATTACAAGAAACATAAGAAAAAGAATTGGGTGCCGGTGCGTTTGGCACGGACCAAAATGTCAATGTCATGGGGGGCACGTCCTCCACAAGATCTGTAGATCTGTCCTCCACCCCCTTCGTTTCCTCCTCCTTTTCATGGTACACCGTTTCCTTGTCTCAAGGATTTTGGGACATTGCATCTATGACTCCCAAGAGTCTAGAAACCATCCACAATTAATTTTTTCAAGTTCTCGTAGCCGTGACGTATGATCAATCAGACCCATTCTTTATGCTAGCATGATGCATCAGGTCCATCGGATTCAGTGAGTCCAAAACGAGGTCTCAAGAATCCGGCGATTACGACGCAAGGGCTCATGCTAAACCCGACCCACTTAATTAGAGAAATTTTTTAGGAATAGGAGGAGATGAGGAGATCAGATTACTGTTGTCACGTTGTTGGACAGAGGCTGAAAAAAATGGGGAGGGATGGAACCTTGTATTCTTTAACGGTAGGTTAGATGCTGCCCATCATCGTTGACCAAAGACAAGGACAGACAACGAAATGTGATGGGGCTTCTTCCTCGAAGTGCTCGTACTCCCCGTCGTATTGCTTTTCACGTGTGATGCGTTCTATGTGGAACGTCAATGACAGATTAATCATGCCTTTGATTGATAGGACTTTCTGAAGAGTCATCTCCAGGCGAATCTATGAAATGGTGACACGTGATTTTGGGGGAAAAAAGAAAACACCCACAGCCCCGGCGCCAACCCCCCACTCCTTTTTTATTTTTATTTTTTAACATTTCACCGATTTACCACTTTAAAAATCCTGTCTAAATTCTAGAAATGTCATTTTTGCCTCCGGACTAAATCGACATTGCGTGAAATGACCAGATTGCATAACACCACCAAATCTTTGAGGTCGTCATGTCCTTTCGAGGTTACTATCACTCTGGAGGGAGGGGCAACAATAATGATGGAAAGTAGTATTGGGGTAAAAACTCAAAACAGGTTTTAATATTTTTCGTCATCCACAAACTATACATTGTAAATGGGGAAATTACCAAGAAAATTCTAATCCTATTGCATCAATATTAATTTAGTTCTATATTTTTTAATTGGACCAATTTAATCCAAAATCTATTCATATTAATAACAATTGAATCCATTCGGCCAATTTAGATAAGAAATTGCTAATGTGGATATCAACTATCTCATGAGACATGGTGGGTGGGTGCTAACATAAACATTTTTTTTTAATTTTAAAATTTTTAATAATTTTTCCTTTTCTTTTTCTTATTCTATTTTCCTTCTTTTCTTTTCTTTCCTTTCTCTTTTTTTTTCCCTTACGCCAATTGCTATCTCCGTGATGGCTGGCGACCTCCACCGACCATAGGTTAGGGGAAGGACTAAACATGGACGCCCCTCCCCCACTTGTGGCTGCCAAGGGCATCTTAGCCCAAGCTTTCAAAAATAAAAATTCAAAAATAATATTTAAAACTAAAAAAATGTCCCTATCATGGCCAACTATGCTATGTAAGATAACTAACATCCACATCAGTAATTTTTTGCTTAAATTGACCGAATGAACTTAATTAATACCAATGTAAAAAAAGAAAAATAGGATTAAATTGATCCAATTAAAAAGTTTATGACTAAATTAATAAGAACGCAATAGATTTATGACCTTTCTATACTTTTTCCCATCGTAAACAAACTACCATCAACGAGAAATCATCGGTAATAATTTTCGCTACAAGAGAAACTCGTCGGCGTCTCCACGTAGTAAATCAGGCAAGAAGCAAGTCACGGTTACATGACCCATTTTCAATTGCGAACGTGCCCCATGTGGCCACGTGCAACACGTAAACAAGGTGCTGCGCCTCGATTGGCGCCAATCCGTAGATTAAGGCAAGCATTACGCTCTGTCGTCAATGCCCACGTACATTCACCATGAGAAGGTGCAGCAGCTAGATCTTCCTCAACAAATATTTCAAGCATTGATAGAACCAACCGTGACGAGGAAACGAGAAAAATCAATGCGAGATAGTGAAATTGACGGACCACGATTATGCACCTAGATTAGGTGACGAAGTATTTCGTGCTTCCATGGCGACGTTTTATGGCTAAGAGAATTGAATGGTTCTAGTGTACGAACAAAGGTGAAAAATGCTACCAATGAGTGGCACCACGAGATTGCCCTAGAAAAGTCCCGTGGAGAAAGATCGCCCAAAATAGATGCATGAACGATGAGATTATGCACTTTCAAGGTTTTGCCCTCTAAAGCTTTTTGCAACCTAAACAAATAATAGGAGACGTGCTTAGTAGCTTGATTCCTACTTTGATTTCAAAATTTCCAAATGCCTACATCTCTCGCCTCGACCACTTGGCCCCCCAACCCGCCTGTGATAAAAATTTAATCTCTTGACACATATAAATCTGATCAAATTCATTCATTTGCGACCTTTAAACTTCATAATTTATATATCACCGTATCCTATACAGTATTTCCTAAGAGCGGCAAAGATCTACACTTGAATTCTCTCTCTTCGTGATAAAAATTTAAATCTCTTGGCACACCTAGACCTGATCTAATCCATCCATTTGTGACCTTTAAACTTCATAATTTCTATATCGCCGTATCATGCACAGTATTTCATAAGAGTGGCAGATATCTACACTTGAATTCGCAGACTATTTTATAGTTCCCTAAAATTCGGATGATATCTCGAAATGTAGCATCAAAGCAAAAAGTAAAAATAAAAAAAATTGTCTTATTCATCGTGAAAAAGCATAAATAAACAGGGCCTCCGTAAAGTCGGGGTCACGGTGGAACTTTCTCCTCGTGTCCTCTAGGAAATTGCCATCTTCTCATCATGGTGGCCGGTGGAGGAGGCTTTTACTTACTGTGGCCTCATGTGGTCGTGTCTACAAGTCAAAGAACATCACATGGCCGGCCATTGCGCAGCACCTTTTCCGCACCAAAATCTCTGACTCCCCGCTCCTGGTCTACTTTTATACCTCAAAATTCCCTAAAAAGTCTCAGAAGCCGACACTGCTTGAGCGAGTTTTCTTGCTCTTTCTATTTTATTTTTTTTTTCGTTTTATGTGGCTGTGAAATTTCCCTCCTTTGCACTAGAGAAACTCCAATTGGTAGATTAGTTCACGGTCTAAATGATTTTCGAACCCGAGAAACAAGACAAAACCAAAAGAGCGAGCCCAAAATCTGTCTGAACGCTTCATAAAAATTGTGAAGTTCAAGAGAATGCTTGGCAACACCGAAAAGGTGCTCTAGTGTTTGGGCGGCAGCCCAGTCGATGGAAGCCTTTTGAGATAGCGATAGGAGCAGAAGGACGCTGAGCAATTAGTTGACAAAGTACGGTCGATCGAGAAGAAGACTTGGTTTTAGTTAGCAAGGATGTCAACAATAAAAGGCTAGGTGCTGGGGCAAAGAGTCGGTCAGTGGGGTAGACCAACTCAATCAATTTTAAAAAAAAAAAAAAAACCAGAGCGGGATGTAACCGTCAAGTAATAGGGTCGATAATCTTGGATTTAGTAGCCATTTGTGAATAAATTCCTATTAATTACTTACGTAACAAACGATTATGGGTATAAATACCCTGATCGTTTTTCTTTGTAAAGGATTATCAATCTATCCAAAAACACATTTTCATTTTCAATGTATTTTACATCTCCACTACCATTTACATTGCTAGCAACAATTGTTTCTAGTATTCATACCTTTAAATTTCTTATTATTTACATTTCTTTCCAAAAGTCAATAAAGGAGCATTCACAACCTTTGTTAATTTATATCGAGTCATCCATATATCGAAAGGTATTTCACCCTTTTCTTGAAATTGTGTTCTTGAACATTTCCTCTTTAATTATACCCTTTGTAATCCGATATATCAATCAAACTTGCCATTAAAACAAGTTGTATCATCAAAATTAGAGAATTCCAATTGTAGAATCTCTCTCTCAAAATCATCACAAAGGGTAACATGTTTTACATCCCTTGATTATTTTTTCTCCAATAAGTGTTTTTTCTAGTGTGCAGCGAAGAAAAATCAATCAATAATCCTCTTGTTATGATTGCAGATGTTTGACGTCATCTTTTCATCGTTCTGTTGATATTGTTAAGTAGTAGGCATCTAAATGTTTAATCTACAGTAAAAATTTGATAATATTTTGCACAATAGTATTGTTTTTTATAGGACAATAACTGCATCTAAGATTGATTAAACTATAACATTTACTATGTTTATAGTATCTAGACAAATGAATAACAACAACAATATTACAATGTAATTAATTCAGTAAGATATTGGTTAGAATTGACATCCATGATTACGTTAATCTCATATTCAATTAATTTGTTATTTTCCATGAATTAATTTATTTGCTACCTTTTATATTATTTTATAATTATAAGAAAAGAAAACAAATCAAAAAAAAAATCAAAAGAAAAATGGCATCACTTTGTCCATGTCAAATCGCCGGCTACAATATATATAGATCATTGATAATGATTGGACTACCACCTCGTAAATTTCAGGTGATTGGACTACCACCTTTTCATAAATTTCATTATGTTGTGAGAACTTAAATTAATTAAACGGGAGAAAACTTGACTACATTTTCACTTAAAAGTTTATGATTATGTTGGTTCATGATTGAACTTAAATATGTACAACACGTTTAAACTAGCTGTGCTATTCTCCCCAAACCTTTGAAGTCATGACATTCCTCATTTCGATTTCAGCTTGTGATGATGAATAGTAACTTCAATTCACGTGCAACACACGTGTGTCTTAACAGTAGTCAACAGACTTGGAACATGTTTGGCGATGGAGAAAGAGGATACAACACTTTCCTACACAACAGTTTCAACAATCCAAGGTAACACAAAGTTCAAATGACTTTTCGAGGGAATGTGGTTGACATGACTTCGTTAAAAACAAGGAAAACAAAAGAAATTACCAGAAGAAATCAAGTCTGAGAAATCGTTATGATCCTACATTGGACTTGGACCATTCGATTGACATTACTAGCTTTAAGGGCCGGGGTCCATATCAATTGGCATCAAAAGCCATCCATCGTTTCACCCAATTGCAATCGAGTGGCGTGGGCGTGGGATTACAAGTGGACAAAGGAGAGTGCCCGCAATGTAATTTTCAACGACCATACCTTAGTGATTATAAAGCATTCAGCCCAGTAATAAGCCAGTGTCGGCCCGTCCATTGCATATGTTGATTTATGTCAAGCCCACCATTCTCATTTCCAAAATTACGAGTTCTCAAGCCCAAAGGAAAAGGGTTTTACTGCCCTCTCTCTTTGACCTCGTCTATGTAAGCATGCAATGTCAAAAGAGAGAACATCGCAGTGAACAAGATGGATGATTTGGACTTGAAGAAATAGGTATACAACGAGTGTCATTTCACTTTCCACACCACATAAAGTGCACTCCCAATGCTTGGAGGTTACTCTTGTGGGAATTCTAAAACAGCGGGGATAATCGGCGTTGCTTCTGGAGAACAACGGACGCGCCAATGCTTGAGAAAAGCACGGATCAATCTCTTCAAGAAAACCTTCATCTTTGTCTTGTCAAGATCGATGAGGAATTATTCCGATTTTGGAGGACATAATGCCGAGGTTACCATTCCTTTTTCTTTTGGGTCGTTCCGTGCATTTGTGGGCTTCAATTATTCCGCTTGTTGTGATCCTAAACGTGCCACGATCGATGCGGGAGTTTTCTCTAAGGCCGGCAAAATTCGGTTTGACAAGGGTTAGACGTGAAAACCGAAAGAAAGACAATCAAATGTAAGTAAACAAAGTTGCGTGCGTGTATATATTACACAAAACATAAGAAAGAAGAAGCAGAGAAGAGGACAATCAAATTTTTACGTGGAAAACCATTTCAAAATCTGAAAGGGAAAAATAACAGTGCCACGCTAAATAATCTTTTCACCATGAGTACTAGTAGTGAGTCACAATTAAAAGAAATATTATCACAATATATAACAAGAGTTTAGTACAGACAAAATTATGATGGAAAGTATATTTCTTCCCTCAGCAACAATACTTTTCTCTTGATTAAACTCTACAGTTCCATCATTCTCTCACTTGGAGGTGGATCTTTTTTTTTTTTCACAAGAGTCGATACTTGGAGGTGGATCTTCAAAACAAAATCCCAAGTAATTCTTGGCGTGATATATGAATTTCACAAGAGATCAGGATAAATCAATGACCAAAAACACATGTTTTGATCAATAGAAAAACCCAATGTAGGAAGCTTCAAATGAAAATCAAATTGTTCAATAGTCTCTCATAGTCTCCAAATAATCTTTATAACCCAATTGTCCTTATATGGTGGTAGCCCTTAATCAATAATAATGGAGGCCAACTAAGCTAATACTTAGTTTTTAGTGGCAACGCCCTTAAGTTAACATATCTGCTGGATTTTCTACACAAATGATCATCTTCAATGATAGTGTCTCATCATCTTTTAGCACACAAATATGACGATACCTAACCAAATGTTCTCTGTCTTTGAATGCAATATTGGATTCTTTGCAAGATAAATAACACTAAGATTATCACTAAAAAGAACATCGCTATCTTTCTCTTTCCCTATTTCCTTAAAAAGAATTCTTCAACCAAATCATGACCTTGCCAATTTTAAATATAGTAACATACTCTGATTCAAAGGATTGAGAGGGAAAAACAATTCTGAAGTTTAGACATCCAATTGACTCTAGGTAAAAACATTACCCAAAGGTGCTCTTTCCTTTGTTTATGTCACCATCAAGATCTACATTGATAAAGCATTGTAAAGTCACTGTTTTTCTTTACAAAACAAAGTGTCATACTTAAAGTGCCTCTTAAGTATCTTAGTAGCCATTTTACAATTTCACAGTATTATACCTCAAACTGCCAATAGCTAACAAGTGAGGCACCTTCACCATATCCTCCAGCTTGCCACTTGTCTTTGGTGATTGTTCCTTCAAGAGCTTGAAGTGACTTCGTAAGGGAGTGCTTCTAGGCTTTGCATTCTAAACTCCAAATCTATCTTACACCTTCTCAATGTACTCAATTTTAGAGTTCAAATCTATCTTTTGGTGCTCCCACACCTTCTCAATAGTTGTGTACTTTTATTGAGACAATTTTAGAGTTCTTTTTTATCTATCTCATGTGTTCCTCTTCCCAACATGAGGTAATATTTTTAAGAAATAAATTCTTACCTTCGTGAACCTTTTAGGGAAATGCAAATGAGCTGGCCCCCAAACATATGTATGCATCAACTCTAACTTCCTTTATTTAGTTATCTTCCAATCTTCAAAAATTGACATGTTTTTGTTTGCCTAGAATGTAATCCTCACATAGACTAATATCTTTGTACTTTAGATCAAGAAGTTTTCCTTTTGATGCTAACACCTTGATCCTCTTTTCGCTCATATGTCCAAGCTTACGATGTCACAATTTGGAATCTATTTCTAAATCAATAACTATTACTATTTCTCTACTACTTTCAGTTACATTTAGTGTTCTCAACATTGCTTCCCCTGCTACAATTATAGCACCTTTAACAATCTTTCACTACAAGTCCTCAAAAATAGTTTTGTAACTCGTACTGTCTAATTGATTGATAGAGATCAAATATTTTTGAAGGTTAGAAAAATAGTTGACATCATGCAACTTCATTGAGACATGTTGGTAATCAATATGCGAACATCACTATTCCCCATAACATCTAGAGGTACATCAGTAGTAAGATTTCCCAATTCCCGACAGCAAAATTACACATTAATTTTTTGTATAAAGTTGAGTGAAATGACACACCCAAGTCTAGAATCCAAGATTCAATCGAACTGTCAACACTTATATTTAAGGCATTATGGACAAGCATCTTTTCAAGGGTTGTATTCATAGATTTCTCATCCTCTTGGCTTAGATTCAATCAATCTCGAATCCATGAGATCTCAATTTGTTTCTCTCTATGAATCTCGGTCTATCGTAGTTTTGCATCTGACCTTGTTGACTTCTCCCTCTACCTTCAGTACTCAAAGGCAATATCCTAAGGTTCACCCGATTGTCTTTGGCAAACATCCTTGCCAAGAATAAAATATCGGATCTCTTGAAGCTTCAACTTCTTCTAGCCAGATAAATTGCTCATTGCAGCCACAGTTGCGCTCCAACTTTCTGGTAGAAAAATAAAAGAATCAAAGCTTTTACCTCGTCGTTGAATTTAATTTCCATTGAACTCGACACCAAGTCATAATCATGTTAAATTTGTTAATGTGATTTGTCATAGGAGCACTTTTGTCAATCTTCGATTGAAAAGATGACACATCAAATATTCCTTATTTAACATAATATGTTTCTTGTACATGTTGGACAAAGCCCTTATCATATCTGCCATTATAATCTTGTCAGCAATGCTAAAGGCAATGGTCAGTCCAACATGAGACGAATCATGCCTACGGATTGCCGATCTAACAATATCCAATGTTCTTTTTTAAAAGTAACAAAAAAGTCCTAAACATTTTGCATTGGTACCAATTTAGTCCTAAACTTTTCAATTGGACCGATTTAGTCCTAAACCTTTTGCGTTTGGTACCGATTTAGTTCATCCAGCAATTCTTTACCGGAAAAGGCTGATGTGGACTCCAAGTTAGCGCCGGCCGGCATTGCTGGCGTTGACATGGGCGCCGGAGTGCGAAACTATGTTGTTTCGCTTTAAACAAATAAAAAAAAAAAAAAAAAAGACTTTTTTACACCCAAAACGCAGCATTTTGTTTACCCTGAAACTGAAGACGCTTTGCCCACGATGCACATCCAAACCCTAATCTGATCTCCCCCCAAAATTCTCAGCAACTTGCTCTAGATTCAATCTCGTCTTTCCAATTGCTTGAAGCCAAGTTGTTCTTCCACCAATCACCTTCATTAATCGAGCCCCTTTCGGCTGAGGGCTTAATCTGTCACAATCCCAAACTCCCCCATCTTTATGAGCGAAGACCCGATTCGCCCACTACCTAGTTGAGACCCAACTCATCCCTCACATCCCGACTCATCTGTCACAATCCGAAGCAAACACAAGTAGGCATTGTGATCCCAGCTTGATTGTTTTGTCGGCAGCGTTGAGCGACAACTTGATGTGGCATCTTGAAGTTAGCGGAGAATGTGAAAAGTATGTTGTCGTGCTCCCAAATTGAGTGTGTTGTCCTTTTATATATATATAATCAATTTGCCTTGATTTCCCCACGTGTGTCGTTGTTGGTTAGAAGAGAGAAATTCTTCGCATTTACTGTCAAGTACCTATGTGTAGTAGGGAATATAACACTCAAGTCTGACCAAATCGATTTCTAATAAAGCACGATATGAAGAGAAAGCTTCTGTATGCTCGCATCTGGCCAAATTCTTCATGTGTACAATCATATGGTTGCTAGATTCCTATGTTTTTATGCACAATATGAAGAGAAAGCCTTTGTTTCCGTGCACTTTTTCCTATTCTTGTACAAGCTTTTTATTACTCGAGGCATGCACAATCACAATTAAGTAATTGACTTGAGCGTACATGTATTCGGTTTCTCGATTCATTGAGGGTCTCTTTTGTGGAGTAGCCATAGAATTATCAACTGGGGCACTTGCAAACCCCACTGTCAATTGTGTCCAAATGATGATTATTTTACCAAACAAGTAAAGGTTCATGGTGGTTTTGTCAACAAAAGAAAAATAAAGAAAGAGGGGTTCATAGTCTGGCTTTTAGTTCTAATGTTTGATAACAAAGAGAGAGACTGCAATTTCACATATTGTAAAAGTTAGTTTTATTGATCAAGTCCACACTATTGACTGTACTCTAATTTTTTGGAATCCATTAACACTTTTGCTTTGGAAGTTTTGGTTTTGAATCTTTGGATGTTTTTGATTTTAAATTTTTAGATGTTGATCACCTCTAAATCCGAGTAGATGATCACTACTTTTTCTTCTAGAAACATGATGTATAGAGTGCTACATAGTATGGGACTTACAGGTTCTATGTGTTCCTTGCTTATAACATAGGTTACTTTTTTTTTTCTTTTTTTTTTTGTGTAGGGTCAAGATGAGCAAAAAATCAACATGGATCTGCCTTTTCCATGGTGGAACTTTATCTCGTCGCCCAATGCTTGAATACGTTGGAGGCAAGTTTGATTTGGTAAAAGTTGATATTAGTTCAACAAGCTATGAAAGTTTTATTAGAGACATCAAGAATGGGGATAAATAGTATATTTGAAAAGCTTTATTTTAAGATTCCTGGAAAGTCACTAGAAGAGGGGTTGACATACATATGGAATGAGAATAGAGTAGTCTATTTAGTTTTTAGTTATTTGCATCATGGGTTAATTGAGGTATATGGAGAACATTTTACGACCAATGAGGCGGTTGAAGGTGATGGTCAAGGTGCTGATGTGGGTGTGGATAAGGGCATTGGTCAAAGGGTTGGTGAGGATGTTGGTCAAAGGGTTGGTGAGGGTGCTGGCACTAGTGTTGGTTTAAGTAATGAGACCATGATTGAGCACGAGAGTGCTTTAGATCGTGATGATTTAGTTGATGAAGATGATTATATTGTGGATGATGACGATGATGATCAGGCAGACTTCCTTATCGATATAAGATTCTTGACTAATAATGATGATTATGATAATGAGGAGCTTCTAGAAGCAAGGAGGAACATGACAAAGTTCCATGGGAGGGCCATAAATGATCTCATTACAAGGGAATCATCCACGAGGTTGGTGCCATCCTAAGGATTGGATGTGAATAATGTTATTGATGCTGAAGCTAGTTATGAAACGGAGTACTATGAAACGGATGGCAATGAGAGTCTGGAGTCTAATGAAGGAGAAGAAGAAGATGGTTTTACTAGGAGGAGAAGTATGTTTCCAAAGCATGATCCTAATTGTGTTGTGCCCATGTTTATTGTGTCTATGGCATTTGAAAGTAGTAGGCAATTCAAAGATGCTTTATAAAGTATTTAGTGGCTGAGCGTAGAGATATAAAATTTGTAAAAAATGACAAAAATTTTGTCAAAGCAAAATGTGCACATGAAAATTGTCATTGGAAGATTTTTGGATCTGTCGATAGTCGTACCGAATCATTTCATGTAAAGACTTATCATTCAGAACATACCTGTAGCATAAGTTTCAAGAATCGGAGGGTGATAGGTTTTTGGTTAGCCAAACACTATCTTCCTACAATAAGAGCAATGCCAACTATCAATACTATTGCTTTCAAGAAGTTTATTAAGGAGCAACTAGGCTTAGATGTGAGTATAATACAATGCGAGAAGGCTAAGTTGTTGGCTTATCAAGTATTGATGGGAAACTATAAGGAGGAATATGCAATGTTGTGGGATTATGCAGATGAGCTTAGGGAGAGAAATGCTGGGAGTACTATTACATTGAAGGTTGAAAAGTCCAATATGCAATCTAAGGCGTTATTTGAGAGAATGTACATATGTTTTGCTACTTATAAGAAAGGATTCATTGATGGATATAGGAAAGCTGTGGGATTAGATGGTTGCTTCTTCTTAAAAAGAATTTGTCAGTGCCAAATCTTATGTGCTGTTGGAAGAGACGTAAATGATCAGATGTCCCCAATTGCTTGGGCAGTTGTCCGAGTCGAGAGTAACGACACCTAGATGTGGTTCTTGACAAATTTGATATATGATCTCAACATTTCATCCTCTTATGGACAAGGTTGGGTCATAAACAAAAACAAAAAGTAAGTTCTTTATTTATTTATTTATTTATTTTTGTTATGCCACTATAGTCACGCTTGTAAAATATGTTTCACATTATAATCATCTTTTGTAGGGCCTTGTACAAGTTGTGGCTCATTTTTTGCCAGCAGCTGAGCATAGAATGTGTGCGAGACACATCTATGCCAATTGGGACAAGAAGTATAAAGGGATACAAATACAAAGATTGTTTTGGAAGTGTGCTAAAAGTAGTTCAATGATAGAGTTTGATGAACACTCTCAAGCATTGAAGAAAATTAGTCCTACCGCATATCATAACTTAATTCAAACAGAACCAAAGCACTGGTCTAAGGCCTTTTTTACTACTTATGTAAAATGTGACATTGTTGATAGCAATTTATGTGAGGCATTCAATGGAAGAATTATGCATGCTAGGTGTAACTCCATCTACAGTATGTTGGAAGAAATTCGAATAATAATAATGACAAAGATGCATACACAGAGGGATGCATGTGCTAGATGGAGAAAGGACCGTGGTCCAAGAATTGTAAGAAAGTTAGAAGAAAATATAGGTAGTGAGACATATTGCCACGTGATCTGGAATAGTGAGACTAGATATGAGGTAATGGATAAGGGTGAGAAATATGTGGTGGATGTGTTTAAGAGAAATTGTTCTTGTTGAAGATGGTAACTTACTGGCATCCCTTGTCCCCATGCCATTTCTGCTTTAAATCATACGCAAGATGATGCATATGATTATCTTGATGAATGTTACAGGAAGGCTAAGTTTTTAGATGCATATAAAAATATGATGATGTCAATTCGAGCGTAGAAATTTTGGAAACAGACTCATAGAGAGCCACCTGAATCACTTCTAGCTAAGGTCAAACCCAGTAGACGTAAACTGAAAAGATCGAGGGAGGAAGGTGAGGTGGCAATTGGAACTAGGATGTCGAGGATCGGAATGAAAATGACATATCAAACTTGCTTGAAGATAGGATACAACAGTTTGACATGTCTAGCTAAGAAGATTGGGTCTACATCATCACAAACACAATTTTCAAAGCAAAACATTTTGGTTAGTATATCCACTTTCATTGTGTTATGCTTGTTTTGTCAATAAAACTTTAAGCGAATTTACTTTTTGTAGGTACAGAGATGTACAGGTAAAGTGATGAGTGTTAGTGGTGGCAGCCCTACCAATATGAATCCTACGATCAAAGGCACAAAAGCCAAAAGTTGCTCAAAGAGCCAGAAGTGACGAGATGTGGGCGTGGATTTAGTAGTGATATGTTTTAGCTGCAACTTTTTTGTGAAGATAGGTCAAGTGAAGTTTTTCTTTTAATGTAACTTTTTTATCGGCACACTCTCGGTTCTGGCCTTTTGAAGACACAAGATGCCCATGTTGCACTATCTTCTAGACTTGATTGAGTTCAACTAAGACAGTAATACTTCAAAGCAGTAGCAAATATTCGCATTTTGATACTATGAATTGTTAATGAATATCATCTCTATAGTGTTAGTGGCTATAGAGGCATGTCTTGTAGATACTCATGTAGTTTTCATATCAAAACTAAGCTTAAACTAGCTTATAAGAATTTTAAGTTGGTTTGAGCTTAGTTTCAGTGTCTTGTTAGAGTTATAAGCAACCTATTTAGTGGTGCAATGTGTATTTATTTAGAAGTGCATCTTTTCAAACTTGTTTCAATTTTAGTGTCTTGTTGTCTGACGTGGGGTTCATATATTTATCCAATCATCTTGTTTCAATATAGTGGATGTAAGTTTTGGGGATGAGTTTTGCATTGGTGTTTTTTTTTCCTTTGTACTTCCTTAATAACCATATAGCAACTTGGATAATGATGTCCCACATGTAACAGGTTGTTTGAACCTTTAATAAGAAATTGTCTTCTTTTACTTTTTGGTAGCCATTTGGACGTAATATTGTGTGTATGTTGTTTGCTTGTTTATTATTTTGTGGTTATTTGTTCATGAAGTAGTGAGATTGTATTGTTTTTTTTCTCATACTGTACTTCATTAATCATAATAACAGGTTATGACATTAAGAACGATATGTCTTTGGTGTTGAGATTGAGAAACAAATTGCATATGATACAAGATGGTGCAAACAACTTTCACTTTGTTCATGTTCATATTCCAACAAGTGGACAAATACAAAATATATATTACAAAAATGTACAAAAATAGATTATATAACAAGATTAGCATTAACACACCTTACGGCAAGCTCAGTACATCATTCATCTTCGAATTTTCAAACAGCTTGTTTCCTAGAATTACTATAAAGATCCACGACACAATCAACATGGTCTTCAATGTCGACACTTGTTTTTCTTCAACATTGCTCTGGTGAAATTTTGTTGACACACTTCTTGTTGATGGACACGTTTCTACATCAACCCAAATAAAAAAACTGCAACTTTCTCCGATTTTATATTTCAGACAGCCGTGATATCTTCTTCCTCGATTCTCCTTCGTCTTTGTTGTTTGTAAAGAACATTTGAGGCCACAATAGCAAAACATAAATGCATCGTTGTTGATTAGAGGAACCGGTGTCCTCAATTGTGACGAATTCATCGATGTCTTCATCAATTGTAATGATTGTAGTGTTAATTGTTATGTATGCTTTCAGAATCAACACCAATCAGAGCTTTTTTAACCTGTAAAAAAGTTGAACAATAGCATTTTAGCATATGTCTATATGGCTTAACCTCAATAGCAACACCATAACTCATTCCATCTTGAAATCAGTCTCAATAGCAAGAAATCAGGTCCTAAATGCACCTCATAATGCTAACCTAAAATTCATGTCCCTATTAGGATGCAAAAAGCTTACCAAAAGAAAATGCAAATAAGAACTTCAAAATTTTGTTTCATGCTTCTAAGACAAATGCTGAACAAATTACATCAGAGCACATATATTCATGCTTGGCCAAAGCCAACATTATAGTAATTTTCCTCCCAAATTGTATGCATGATATGGATCTCGATTTCCCAAAAACTCAGCAAATGTCAACATCGACTACAAAGTTTAGGCAAATGGGATTTCAAATCCAATTAAGCCAATAGTTCTTGGGGGGAGATTAGAATCCGCAAACACAGCAAGCAAGCAATGTCGCCATTTCAACCATCCGCAAACTATGGTACCATATTCGGAACATGAAGACCCCCCTCTAAAATTAGGATTTTTCTCTGGAGTATATGTCAAAATGCTCTTCCCACGACATAAAATCTCTATTGGCGGAAAGTCTTACCTTGGCCAGCATGCCCAATTTGTGATCAAGAAGCAGAATCAGTGGAACATCTATTCTTGCTTTGTCCATGGACGAACTCAATTTGGTCAAATCCTAAAGTAAAATCCAAATTTCGCGTCAAAACATTTCGCGAATTGAGATTTGGCGCCAACACATCATTGAACAGCCAGGAAATTCATTGACTTTTGAAGAAATTGCAACCCTTTTGTGATTCATTTCGAAACCACTTTGTATTTCGAAGGGTAAACCCCAAATTCGAGAAACCTAATTGACTCAAAGCACAAGCATTACTCAGCAATTTCAGCAAGTGGAACAAGCACAATTTGAAAGTTTACATGGAAACCACTCAATCGACTCAAAGATTGGATCCCATCGAAGCCTCTTACCTTTAAAAATCAACATCAACAAAGCATTTATGGAAGGAGCAACCGTTGGGGCCATCTCGGGAGTTCTTCGAGACACGTCGGAACCCTTCTCGATGGTTTCGCAAAGACGATTCTAGCTTCAACGGTGATCTAGACGGAGTACTTGGCCTTGATTGAAGCTCTAAAAATTTTTTGGTCAAAGAGAGAGATGGAGGCAATTTGTGGAAGAACAACTTGGCTTCAAGAAATTGGAGAGACGAGATTGAATCTAGAGCAAGTTGCTGAGAATTTTGGGGGAGATAAAAATAGGGTTTGGGTGTGCATCGTGGGCAAAGCATCTTCAGTTTCAGGGTAAACAAAATGCTGCGTTTTGGGTGTAAAAAAGTCTTTTTTTTTTTTTTTTTTTATTTGTTTAAAGCAAAACAACGTAGTTTCGCACTCCCATGTCAACACCGCGTCCTTGGAGTCCACATTAGCCTTTTCGATAGAGAATGGCCGGATGAACTAAATCAGTACCAAACGCAAAAGGTTTAGGACTAAATTGATCCAATTTAAAAGTTTAGAACTAAATTGGTATCAATGCAAAATGTTTATGACTTTTTTGGTACTTTTCCCGGTTTCTCTAGTGCAGGTTCTTGTGATACCATGGATTCTCGAACTGCATCTTTTAGAAACCAAATCCTTGCTGTCGAACCCATTGATCTTCGCATTCTCTTCGTCTATCTGCATTGCTCCCATTGTTCCACTGAACCAAGTTCTAATACCCTTTTTTAGGAACATGAAACATGAAATGTGATTTTTTATGTAGAAAACCTTATTAGAATCAGAAAGGGAAGACTATGGTGCCACACTAGACAATCTTTTTAGCGTATCAGTATCATATCAATTTATAATTATAAGAGATATCACTTCGATATACAATAAATTTTTATAGCACACATAGTCATGACAATAGTAATATGAAGAAAAGTACCAAAAAAGTCCTAAATCTATTGCGCTAATGTCAATTCAGTCCTAAACATTTTCACATTATGCCAATTGAGTCCATTCGGCCAATTTAGATATAAAATTATTAATGTGGACATTGGCATCCCACGTGGCATGGCGACGTGGACACTTTTTGATAATTTTTGTCCTTTTTTATTCTAGCAACCCCTGCTAGCTCTTGGCGAGGGTGTCACGGCCCTCATCAGCTCTAGGCAAGGGCCCCAACACCCTTGCAGGTCACTAGGCGAGGGCTTGTGGCCCTCATTATGGCCAATGAGAGCCTGGGCGAGGCCTGCGACGCCTTTGTCGACCAAGGTGATAACGCACAGTCCCTCCCCCATATATGGGCTAGGGGAGGGCATCTCGGCCCTTGCCCAATCTAAATGAGGCCGAAACACCTAGATTTAGAGAGGGTGTCTAACCCTCGTATGTGGCTAGCAAGGGTCAACTAATGATCCTTGTTGAACCTTAATCCAAAAAAAAGAAGAAAGGAAAACCAAAAAAATTACTCAAAATTTTATGTATAAAAAATGTCCACATTAATGCCGGTTGCCACGTTGGATGATTGGCATTTACGTCAGCAATTTCCAGCCTAAATTGGTTGCATGAATTCAATTGACAAAACATAAAAATATATATTATTAAATTGATACAATTAAAATATTTAAGACTAAATTAGGATAAGTGTCATAGGCTTAGTACTTTGTTTGTACTTTTCCTCAATTATATGTATACCCGTAGTAACAGTACTTTTCTCTATTAGACTTCACAAAATCATTACACATATAGCGACAATTTTAGTACGTTCTGGATTCAACCCTAAATTGCATGAAATAATGTCACGAAGTAAAACATTGCAAGAGGTAGCATTCACATTCAGACGAGAAGTTGACAGAACCGCATAGTGTCAAACTTGGCTGAGTAGGAAATGTTCAGTTCCGCACAGAGCCATGAACTACCTGCTAAAAAGGTAACTCGGATGTTTTCGCAAGCCCGTGAGCCCTTTGCATTTTCTCACTTGGACCCAGCATTAAAGAGATGTCAGTCATTTTCTTGATGTGCCTTTTGATCGAGTGGCTCTGCTTAGCTTTTGCCATCTGAAATCCAGCCGGATAGTACGTAGACCTACTAAGAAGAGAATGTGGTATTGAATTGCCCTAATGGTGTTTCTGTTAGATTTACAAACACAAACTAGGGAAAACCAATTCGTGTAATCTAACATTATACTAGAACCGAGCCAAATTGCTCTCCACTTAGAAATTCATTCATTGGCATTTGTTCATCTTATTTTTCGTTCTTCGACATTAAATATAGTCAATGTCAAAAGAATTAGATAAGTTAGGCAAATTTTATCGGAATTTCCTTTGTTCTTGGTGAGTCCTATTTACCTGAAGGGGTTGGAGCGGATGAGATACCTTTGTAAGGATGCCTATTGAATTTCACTAAGATGCAAAATGCTTCTTGTGAAAGCTTTGCAATACACATTTGGTTGTGCATGAGACAAGTTGGTAGAGAATTTATGCTACTGAACGATTGCGCGTGCCCGTATACTTAGGTGATTATCTGTCTCTTTTGACTTTTGAAGAGGATAACTCTTTAACAGATCCCTGATGTTATGATCTTATCCTTGTCCATCAATTTTAAGTGAATGTTGACTCCAATGGGCACTCCTTTTACCATAAGAGTCAAACGCACCCCAGTCAAAATACTTAAGCTAAAACTACTTTAGTCTATTTTAGGTCTGTGAGTCCATTGTTGCGACACAAAGTGGCTATAGGCACCCCCACCACCTAGAATTGACTGGTCATTCATCGTGGGTCACACTAGCATGATGTCGGAACTAAAATAATTTTGATGGCACTTGGGTTTTTTCTCCAAAAAAAGAAAAATAAAAAAAATAAAAAAAAGAGGTGCCAACTTTCACCCTTGGAGCAAGTTTATCACCAATTTTAAGTGTCAAATGAAAATGCCCTAACTTTCTAATTTGTCTCCAATTAACAAGACCCCAACTTTTACTCAACTGATAAATTTGACTATCGTTAGACTTTGCTTACGCGGTGTCCAATTAGCCAAAAGAAGGATGATGTAGTAAATGACAATTGCTACGTCTCTGATATATCGAAGATTCAATTCAATTTATATAATGTCGTGCTACTCATTTTAATCATATTGAGAGAGAGATCCTCGTTGCCATTTCAATTTGGGATTAGGGTTCTTAAGCTCGATTTGGGGCCTTGGTGAGCAAATCAGCCAGTTTTGTCCACGTCATCCACCTGCTTCCTGCTTGAAGAAATTATACATCTTCCCTTTTACATTTTGATTCCATTTTTGTAACGTAAGCTCTGTTCATTTTTCATTTTCCATACTGTGGGGGTTTGCCCATATCAACACCCAAATCCCCAAATGGAGCGCCCATCTCTCTCTCTGTCTCGCAGGTGAAAATCACATTTTTATGAGACTTAAAGTTAGGGACAAATTTACCTTACGGGTAAAAGTTAGGACCCTTTTTATGAGGCATTTGAAAGTTGAAGACAAATTTGTCCCCCGGATGAAAATTGAGGCCTTTTTTGGGGGATAAAACCCATGATAATTCTAGCCTCATAACCAAGACTAAGGTCAAATGCAGGGGCGCATTCCTAATTTAACCTTATTCCTTATCTTTTTTCTTCTTTTTGTCTGGTTTCTATCTTCTTTATTTTTTTGCTCTCTCTTTTTTTCCTTATTTAGGATGCAACGGGTGTCGCACTTCTCCTGAAAAATAGTTTATTTAGAAGATCGCCAACTAGTCGTTTTGTTAATACAAAATGAGTTGAATATTCAGGTTTTTTAATTTTGTACCAGGAATCCTAAGCTGATCTAAACACTAATAGGAGTGAGTGTAAGAATCATCTACTAGTTTTATCAATGAACTTGATTTTGTTAAAATTTTACTATTTGACGTTATGTGATACTTCATGTAATTTAACTTCTCAACTTTCATTTTATCCGGTAAATCCAATAGTCCAACTTTATCTATTTCTCTTCCCATCACTACCCGATTTTCTTAAAGAATTTTTGGGAAGAGAATTAACAATACGACAACTAAAGCGCATTCAAAACACTTAACTTCCATTATGGTCATGCAAACTACATAGAAAAAACTGCCTAAAACACGATCAAATGGAAAATCAGTTGTTAACAAGAAAATTTATGACAATAGTAACTATACGTAAATTAACCCGCAAGTACATGTCTTCTTTGGTCATTTTAAATGAATAGGAATTTCCATTGAACAAAAGATAATGGTTTTTATGGAACCAATGTTCTGCAATAGTAATAAGTTGCATGTGCAACCAAAAAATATTGTCTTTTCAGCTACTTTGCTCCCTTAAAAAAGGCTATTCTCTTAGAAAATTCTTTTACCTAAATTAGATGATAAATGTTTTCAACTACATCAATAAGTCATTATTTACATAAGACAAATAATAATGAAGGAGTAACTTTCGATGTCGTAGTGTTAGAAAACCCAACCTTTGACTAGGTCTCCCAATTGTTGCGTACTTGAGTCCTGTGCCCATTATATTTCGAGCACCTGAACTTCAATGGTCCATGTATGTCAGTTTGACTCGAGATCTTTGCCTTTCGATATACATGCTCAACCACAACATAGATTACCACATCTCTTCGCCCTTTAACAAATCTTAAATGTCAAAGGACCATGTTATCTAGACTTGCTTTTCCTTATAGTTTTCTAACCGAAAGAACAACCTTTATGATATAGAGCTTAAGGGCTCATGTAAGAAAGCATCAGTTGCCGGTATAAACTGCTCAAATTTGCTATCGAACAACTTCCTTTTTGGAAAGAGTCCATTCATGACTTCCTTTCCAACTCATGAAATTGCTTGTTAAATGAATCTTCTCCATTATTTTGAGTAAATATCATGATGCAGAAAAGGCTTTATATCGACTCTTCATTGTGAATTAATTATATCAAGAGGTAAACCATAAAAAAATAAAAAAATCTTAATCTTAACTCATGCACGCATGTATTGTGTAAAATACCCGGTACAAGTAGGCAGCTCAACCCTACTTGTAGCAATCTCATATGACTTGTAGAGCTCCTTTAGAGCAAATATTGACACACAAGTTATAAGTTCTTGAAGGGAGGAATATGAAGATGATGAGGAACCCTTACCTTCTATATAAGCAATCTCATATTGCTTGTATAGAAACGATGGCCTTTTCTTATAATGATTTTCAACTTGTTGAATATTTTCTTCATTGCTTCACTCTAGAGTTTAAAACCTTGGACCAATCGGACATAAAAGAATCTCAATTTGTTCCTTTTTCAAATTGAGATTTGCATTTTGCCATAATGTTCTTGTCAATGTGCCAAACACAAAAGAAATTTGCTATTCTAGGAAAAAGATTTGAGTGTCAATTCTCTCTCGTTAGTGATATTAGCTGAATAATTTATTGCTAAACATTACCGAGGACAATGTTTGGAGAAGATCAATACACACTAAGATAAATATATATGACATTGAAACTTTACAAATAACGTAACTGTTAACAATAAAGATTTTAACTTTTTGTTAAACTTTTACAAGAGTTTCAACTTTTGATTTGTAATTCAGAAAAACATGCTTTAGATCAGGAAAAAATTATCAAAAATCATGCTAGGTACCTAATAATACAGGTCTAAGTCCTCGCACCATATTTAATAAGTAGTTTCGCGAAATCGGTGAGTATTTTGAAATATTCGGGACTTATTGATGGATTGACAGGTGTGCCCTGTCATAAAAGAAAACCAGAAAGATGGAGAGGAAAATAATGCAAAAGGATGTTGCATTGCCCGCGGCAGCAGCAGCAGAGACCAGACAAACATGTCCATCAAACCGTTTTAAATAGCAGCTGCAGAGGTGGTCTCTCGCCTGTCTAGGCATATGCTTGTACAGGGCCTAGGAAACCTCGAGACAAACCAGCCTCCCTCGTGAAGATTTCCTTTTCCTTTTCATAATTCAAGGGCACGACCGCAGAGATCTAGGAATCCGATAAACTAGACTCCCGACACTAACAAATGGCCCGAATCCAGGGCAATTTATCAGGCGCGATCGGTGAGATTTTTAGCGGAACGACGTCCTATTCTTGAACTGAAAATCCTTCAATCCTGAGCACTAACAAATCATGCGGTCTAGGAGCCTTCTCCTTGTTACGAGGAAGAGACAAAGAAAGAGATGGTTGGTCCCTCTCCGATCGCTTGGAAACACCCGACACTTTTGTTGTCTCTTTCTTTATGTCCCCTCTGCCATTTTCACGTGCGAACCGGGAGATGCCTCTGCTGCATCGCTCGGTCCTTCCCCAAAAATACCCAGCAAGCTGTTGCTGCTCTTATTTAGTAATTCCTGAGAAAGTCCCGCATGCTGATCAAGAATCCTAGGAAATATTTCGTGGGGTGAGACGGTTTATCCCCAATCGAATTTGGATCGTATCCTTTTGCGAAACATCTTTGATCCAAGGGGAAAAACAATGATTTAATTGTACGAAATACGGAATATCTCATATGGTGTAAGAGCATATTGTAAATTCAAATTTGGATACTCCTCTTTTATATTTATGTTTGTGTTACTCTTTCGGTTTTGTAGGTATCTAATCAAACGTGGTTTGGACTACATCCTATATGTTTAGCCCATGTTTTCTCTATATATACGTGTGTTCTCAAGAATAGGTAACTTTGCAATGGCATTTATGTCCTAGAAGATTGACTGGATTGGAATAGTAGGGTCCAGAATTTTATTTATGTGGGTTCTTATCGTAAAACCGAGGTCTTGCAATGTACGGTTAACATGAAAATTAGGGATAGTATAAAACATGGTCCATGTACTCTTCGCAAACGTTTGATTTGATTCTTCTACTTTAATTTTGTGTCAGTTTGATGCCTTACGTTCTTTTAATCAAAATGATTCCGTCCTCTTAATTGATTTAGTCCTTAATATTTGACGTGACCATTCAACATAGTTTTGGGATCAAATTGACTAACATAACTATTCATGTGTGAAGGGGCCAAGAAGAGAAAGGTGGAGGGGCGCCATCACCCTCTCTCATCGCCGACAAGAGATAACAACCCTCACTAGGGTCTCGATCACAAGAGCTAATTGATGCTTGCACACTGGGCAGCAATGAGCAATATCATTCGATTTGAGATTGTATGCTTATCCTCACCTATAATCGACAAGGGCAAGTAAGCTCTCGCCGGTGGCCACATGTGGGTCGACAACCCTCAATGAAACCACATGATCCTCGTGGTTGATGGAGCAGGCAATGGCTTCACTCCCTCCTTTTCCGTCCTCATTCTTATCTCTTTCCACTACTACCAAGCCAAATGCCGATGGAACAAATCAATCAGGACTTTGATTTGATTAAAGCAAATGCAAGAATCGAATCAAACAAAATTAGAGTTGAAAGATCAAATTGAACGTCAAAAAAGGGTGTACAGACTATCTCCTTTCTTTGGAATATGTCAGGTTATGAGTGATGTTTCGATCAATGTTAGGCATGCTAGGACACTGATAAAAGTGATGTCGGATGCGTGCACTTTCGTTCGCGCCGTCTTGTCGTGATTTAATTTCGTAACCTCGTCTTTTAACATCCCTAACATAAAAAAAAACCTCACCCACGCGTGTCGCCGGAGCGTGCAATAGAGCGCGTGAGACAACATGATCTCGTCTACTTTACACGTCGGAAAGAACAGCAAATATACAGTTTACCGCCGGAGAAACCCTACAGGCTACAATCAACTACTCGCCGGAGCGCTAGCCGGCGGTGACAGGTAGACCTGACACTGTATAACCGTCTTCCCGATCTTGAACCCGGGCACGACCGTGAACCCGACCCTCAGGTCCGGATCCGGGTCCGCCGACGGCGGCGGCGGCGGCGCCTGCTGCAGCAGCAGGGCCTCCTCCGCCACGCACTCCATGAACACCTCCGAGAACCTGCACCCCCTCGCCACCTGGAAGACCCCGACCTCCTCGCCGAAGGCGAAGGCGAGGCGGTGCAGGACCCAGACGCGCTTCGCCATCTCGGCGAACGCGGCGAGGAACGGCGAGTCCGGCCACCCGCCGGAGCTCACGACCTTCCGGTGGTTCAGGTTCCCGAAGAAGGAGCACTCCATCTTCGCGTGCACGAGCTGGAGGTACTTGGCCTTGGCGAACCTGGCCAGCGGCGAGCCCGGGTTCCGCGCGATGAAGCTCGGGGGGCTGACGGACTTGAGCTTCTTGAACTGGTCGAAGAAGGCTTGGGGAGTTCGCTCCTCGATGGACGACGACTCGTTCGCGAGCCCGAAGTTGGGGAAGTTGAAGCCCTCGAAGATCGATCTGGCCACGAACGATTCGATGGCGAAGTGCCGGTGGCCGGGCTTCGCGAACCTCGCTCGCGGCTCGATGAATCGGATGGCCTCGTCGAGGTTCCAGTTCGCCGCCTCCATCTCGCGAGCCATGGCTTTCGCGAAGTGCCTCACGGATCGTAGAGCGTAGTGGTGGACTTGGGCGAAGTGGGTCGGGCTCAACGACGCGAGCTTGAAGCCCTCGAACAGGGGCAAGACGCCGCTCGCGTTGAGCTTCTTCTCCGACGACCGGTTCTCGGAGACGAGCTCGTCGAGCTTCCTTCTCAGCGCGGAGATCTCCGACTCCTTGCGCTCCGCCTCGGCCTCCATCTTCTTCACCGTGATCTCGTACGTCCTCATGAGGCTCTGCTGCTCCTGAATCTCCGCCAGCATCAGCGTCACCTGTGGGGAGAGGTCGAGCTCCTTCTTGAGGAACTTGCGCTTCAGCTCCGAAATCTGCTTCAGCTCGTCCACGATGGCCTGGTCGGCCCGCTGAATCGCCTCGCTGTTGTACGGGCTCTGGGCCAGCTGGAGCTCCGCGTAGGCCGCCTTGATGGCGGTCCCCGCCGCGAAGAGCTTCGCCGCCACGGCCTCCAGGACCGCCCTCTGCTTCGCCCTGGCGTCGTCGCTCTTGCGGTCCGCGAGCGGGTCCTCGTGCTTGACCTTGTCCTGCGACGCGAGCACGCAGATTCCGATCCCATTGCTGGACCCGATCCTCGCTGTCGCTGTCGTCTTGAGGCTGATGACTCTGTGCAGGGTGCGCGCGAGCCTGCTCTTGCCGTTGCTTCCCTGTGCTAGTCTGTGCCTCACCGCTTCTTCTTCTTCCATCTAAATGGGAAGAAGAAGACGGACTCAGAGGGCGAGAAGGGGTCTGAACTCGATCTGGGTCATGTGAAGATGGCGAAAATGCAAGGAAACGAGAGATGATTTTGGCGAGAAACTGGGGACTGTCAAGAAAGGGTTGAGAGAATGAGGATTGTGAGGGGAAAGCGAAAGCAGAAAACTTTGACTAAACGCATTATCTGATAAATAGCCCGGAATGGAGCCAGTAATGACCGAGGAAAAAGTTGGATTAAAGCGCGGGAAAGAGAAAAGATGAACAGTCGCCGCCTAGTTACTGAGGATGGGAAGTCAAGGCTTGGACTGGCACTGCTACACGATAAAGGTATTCGTGTTGATTATTCGCATTATCAGAACATATTTCTATTAGAAAAGAGTGAAAACAAGTCAATTTGAATCGAATTAAAGCTACTCATACCGCGGAAAGTTTGAATTTCTTTCGGTAAATTCGCGTCGAATTCAGACTAATGGCCTCTCGAAACAAGAGTGGAGCACAGGAGCTCTATTGTAAACATGCCATGGCGAAGAGGCAAATTTCGTTATTTGAAATCTTTAACTTTATTGGTATTGCAGAATGCGCACCTGAGTATGAATGGAGCCCACTGCATGATTCTGATCGATGGGTTTTTCAACTTATGGAGCGTCTACGGGGGGACCCATCTGATGCAGCATCCTCCAAGCCAAAATTTCTTTATTAATCGAAGGATATGCGTTGACTGTTTGACTGCATCATAATAAAATACCACCATGCCTCATCAAGAGTAATTAAACTATGTAAATAAGAATTATTAATGGCTGTAGTGCAACCCAAACAATGGTGGGCTCTCATGGCAATTAGTGCAAAGACAGATGGAAGAAAAAATTAAATAACCTCGATATACTCAATTGGTAATGATGCAGTTGTATAGTATATTCACAGAGTATATTCACAGACACACTACATCCCAAGCTCGGGTTGGACATTTTTTTCCTTGTTTGAGTATGCGGGAATACTTGTTTTTTGTTGGATATGATGGATGGGTTTGTGGGTTCTTTACTTATTGCATGTTCATTGTCTCACAGTGGAACTTGTTTTCTATGAATGATAGTTGCTTCTTGGGATGTAGCCAAGGGGTCGGTGCTGTGATCATATGTACATGTGGGTCATGGATGGCGACGACCCTCAGAGAATCAGGGCAATCCATGTCCCCAATCAGGTCCCCCGGGCTGAGATTTTACTGCTGTCCTTGAGAGCTGTCAAATAGGAAAATTATTGAAATTTCAATCAACTGTCCAGCACAAATTTTGGGAAGGTGAATCCACGTGTAATGAAGGGGCTGTGTGTATGTTTCCCAATGTCGAAGCTTTCATGTCACACATAGCCTATATATAAAAAAATAGTTAAATGGCTCACCCTGATGCTATGGCATGACATGTGCAAGGTGCATGTGAGATTTTACCATGGTATGATATGTGCACGAGCAAAATTAAATTGAGGCAAAATGGACTCTCTGTCCGAACTAAGAAAAATCACGTATAGATAAAGAGCATATAAATTTCATGAGCAAATAATGCGAGATATGTTCACAAAGATGACTAATTACGGTGAAATGCAATGAAAGGGGTATTGCCCCTGTCTCTCCTTAGATGTTTTATTTCCACAGTGCTTATTCACCGGAGGTCCAAAAACCTAAAGACCTAAATGGTATGTGATGTTAAGGGCACGAGGGTCCTATCACGCAGACAAAGGAGTAGAACCCAAAAAGAGGATGGCCTTGTTTTCTTCCATGTCTTGGGAGAGACAAGCTAAGAATGCCCCAGCTGAAGGTCACTACTTATTAATGAAATTAACTCTGTAGAATCAGAATAGAAAATACACAATAATACTGCAAGCAGAAAGAGCAGACAAAAACTGAAGCAATCACAATCTATGCGCTTGTCTTTTCGTGCTTGGTGCTTTTCCCCCTTTTCTTTTCTCACCGCTTGCAAACTTGCTTGCAACTTGCTTGCATCTACTGCTCCTCCCTGCCAACCCACGAGAGCTCAAGCCTCAAGGCAAGTTCCAAAGGTCTTTCTAGATGAAGTTCTGTCCCACAGGTGTCTCTAGGTCAAGTTATTCTGGAGTAATTAATATAAAGTTTTGAATGAATAGACGGTTGGCACTTGCGTTTAACGATGCCAAAAATACCAGCTCAACACATGCATGAATGATGACGAAATCAAGACTGTAAAGAAATTATTATTGGGTGTTCAAAGCATCTGCACAGCCCCTGCCATGCATTGAAGTCCCGAGACAAAGAAAAGACGTGATAAATTTGAGGTACGGATATTCTAAAGAAGAAACCAAAATCAAGAAGAGAGAATATCTTAAATTATATATTCTTTTGTTCAAGACAGTTGAAGGCATGATTTACCATTGGGGTCATTCTTCCTTGGAATTTTTGAAACTTTTTGCCGTTCCATTAAGGATAAATCGACTGGTCAGTCCAATATAATATATCCTAGTCGTGGCTGATCTGTGCACAAATAGCTTTAAAATGCATACATTATATTAGTTTGAGATAGTGTGAAACTTATCTATCTTCACATCAACGTAAGCACGAGCAATATGGGACCACAGACATTTCTAGCATTTCATGTTCCAACTCCGGCTCCAATCCCATTATAGGTAGCTCCACTCAAGTATGTGCCAATTCTACAAAACATACCACACTAATTGAGATCGTGACAGAGGTTTATCTACTAATTCAATAACCTCGGCATGTGGGTCTGGGATTCAAGACAAATATGATGCCCAGCATCCCACTTTGACTATGATACAACCATAGGCAAGCCTACTCAAGCCTCCCGCGCCAATATACTTGAGCTCTAATGGTAGCTCGATTATGCCAACGCAGCTATAAAAATGTTTTACACTAGTTTGAGGTTGTTTGAGACTTATATACAAATAAAACGCTGTAGATATTGGTGATTGGAACAATAATAGCAATGTGACTCCCAACATATGCCCACTAGGCTTTAGGGTCACTATAAATTTCAAACTATATAAATGGTTTTTTATCTGGGTGGTACGTGAGATAAGGACAAGTAGAAATATTATTTATTCTTTAAAGAGCGATTAAATCGAGGGAAAAGTTCACATAACTTCTATAAATTTTGGGGTAGTACGCGTTAACCCTGAAAACTAATGTCTTGTTCTAATCGTTGCACTTTCTATCAGTTTCTTTGTCAATATGTGCGGTGCATTTTTTTTAAATATTATATACAGAAAATAAAAATGAGGAAATTACGCAAAACCCTTTGAAAAGATATACATTGCCCTTCAACTTTGAAATATTACAAGCACCTCTCGAGCTTCGTGTAATAATTTATGTTCCTTTAATTTATATTCGGACAAAATGAAAATGAATAACATAATCACATGAGCGCGCAATGTACACATAGAGATTAGTGTAACTTGGCTAAAAGCAACGCTTCAAGAGAAGTGGGCATTTAGACATGCGGATTAATGGTTATACTCATCCCATACACTTTCTCACTATAGTTGCGCTTGTGTTCACTGGAGAATAAATAGCGTAATATCCTAAAAAATGCCTAACTTTAGGTCCACTCTTAATTTTATCATAATTTTTTTTATCTCATAAAAAACTACCAACTTTAGGATTTGACCCAATTATATCCTAAATTTTTTTTCGTCTCATAAAAAATCATCGACTTTTATTTGAGTTCCATATTTGCCCGCATCAACCCTTTGTCTGAAATTTTCTTTTGACAACTGAGAGATGGAAAGTTCTCAAGTGCAAGCTATTTGAACTCTCCAACTGCAGAATGAAGAACTCCCAAGCACGAGAATTGAATACTATCCTCAAGCAAGATAGAAGGAAAACTTTCTTAGAAGTAAGAGCAATTAAAGAAAGTCAATCCTAATTTTTTTTATAGATGTCATTTTGGCTGATGTGGAAATTCATCTAAAAAAGATGTCTTCTTAAATCTGAAATTTTGGGAGAAACTAGAGCAGTGATGTGGAAATTTCACATTATTAAGGACAACTATGGACGGAATGTTATGGAACTTAAGTAAAAGTAAGTGATTTTTTTTTTTGCGATACAAAAATTTTAGGATATTATTGTAATCGGATCTAAAGTTGGTAATTTTTTATGAGATAACAAAAGTTTAGGATATAATTGAAATTGGACCAAAAATAAGGGTTTTTTATGAGACCAAAAACAAGTTAAGGTAGAATTGGAACTCCATTCAAAATTAATGATCTTCTATGGTATTAGGGCGAGAATAAAGTCCTGCAGAACACGTTTTTCGGGGCAAGGACAGCTTCTTCTTACGTTTTTTTTATCAGAATAGGACAGCTTTGACGTGTGAGCGCGTTGAAACAAACGAGTGAACGCAAAAATGTAAATGTCGTCAAAACTGGGGGGGCTTAAGGGTCTCGTTTAAGCCCGCCGATCGAGGACGCGGGAGCGGTTGCTGATGGAAATCGCTGGACATAAATGTCATTAACTTTGCTGTTCTGGGGCTCTGCGCACGCTAAATTCTGCCAAAAAAGTCTCAGCAGCAGAGGTGCGGACGGGGGAGTGACATGGTGCAGAAAAAGACATTGGCCGAAAGGGAGATGTGACAAGAAGAGAGCAATGGATGGGACTGAATTTCTGAGACTGTGGGACTCACCACGTTACGCACCGCACGTTTTTGGTGCTTTCAAGCAAAGGTTCAATTTTCTTGAATTTTTTAAAGAAATAATAAGATAAATGATTATCGAAAACTACCTTCTCATGTATCTTGTCATAAATGGTTAATTTATTTGATGTGATCTTTAAACTTTGATTCGATATAGAATGAGATTAATGTAATTTTTAGACTTTTGAGATTATATGATTAAGTAAATTGAACATTTACCAAAAATTTAGAGATCACATACTTTCATGAATCTAAATAAATTAAAAATTTAGGGAACATTAGGCCAAAGTTTGGGACCATTCATGTTAAGTACAAAAGATGTGATTTAGTATATGAATATTTCTAACGATTTCTATTATGCATAAATTAGACTTTTGCCCAAGATTAGGGCATGAAAATATATAGCGGGAAGGTAAATAAAGAGGTTGGAAAAATTTTACTCAAATCTCTAGCTTTGAAATCATGTCAAAGTGTTTTGTGGGACCACTTGTGAATGAAAGCACAATTTAATATTTAAATGTCTAAACGGTAACTAATTTAAGCCAAGTTTAATAAATACTAGCGTATATAATATATGTGGGCCAATTAAATATCACGCGTTCAATTGCTATATTGAATTTTCTTAACACAAATACCCAAGTTCTACTAAGCGATTCACATGATATGATACAATAGATGTGATTGTTCAACTTGTCAACGGGTTAAATGCCAACAAGACACACGGATTAACCTCTGTAAACGCATAATGAACTTTTAAGATGTTACTACCCAACACACATTTAACAACATTTACATATTTATATGGACCAATCGTTTCACTGTGTGAAAATAAAACTAATCAAATATAAGGACACCAAACATGTAGCTATGGCTTAAAAATTTTATTAGTTATACTGCTAAAATGTACTTAGTCTTGTTAGAGATTCACCAATTAAATGAAATCCATTGATATGGCAAAAAGAGGAAAAAGAAAAAAGAAAAACACAAATCTATCGTTTTATTCATATACCTCCGCATCATGAATTTCTTAAGCTTGTATTTGTCGACTGGAAATTAGCCAGAATGGGATCATTTCATCCTATCTCGTTTTGATGATGTCTCTAATCGGGATATCTCTAGATATAAGATCAAATGTATTTTTGATAAACTTGTTGCACGTAACCGGGTGGATGTGAGCTTAGATAGAATTGCACCTATTAAGAATTTTTTTTTTTTGAAAAATATATATTCTTAAAAAGTTAGTAACATCAAAGAGAGTTCATAGATGGGAGGAGATCGAGCAGCAACAACCACTTGCAATGCCGATTGTTGTGAGCAACTAACCGACCCCCTACGGGGATGGTGGTCCTTTTTAGGCAATCACACTGCGAAAATATTAAATTCTTAGGTGGTTGTTGTCATTAGATATCCCCCCCTCCCCGGGTGCGGGGATTCTTAGGTGGTCGTTGTCATTAAATCTCTCCCTCCCCCCCTTTCCCCCTGCAGATAGATCCTCATCAAATATCTTGATATATTCTAACAGTCTCCCTCAACCGTGTTTTCGCAATTGTTGAAATATTGAATAATAATGTTTAATAAATTCTTTCATGAAACGACACGAATAATTCCTAAACTTTAGCTCGATATGTAATGTCATCTCTGAACTTTTAATTTGTTTAATATAATCCCTAAATTATTAATAAATATTCAATGTAGTTATTATGTTTGCTCAAAAACAAATCATACGTTTATTTTATGATGTAGATTACTATAAATTGAGTTGGACTTTTAAAAATGATGAGTTGACATGGTTTATCCATCTTCTTTAGAAAAGTGAGGAAAAATTATGTCATTAATATGTTCATCAATCTAGATTTAAGATGAATATCTCATTTGGATAATCTACGTGAACTTTTTTTTTTCCAACCATTCAAACTTAAAGGTTGGAAGCCACATAGTAGATTGTGTCAATATGAATTAACGAAAGGATGACATTAAACATTTCTATATAGTTTAGGAATTAGATTGAACAAATTAAAAATCCAGGGGGTATTGCACATCGAACTAAAGTTCAATGATCAATTATGTCACTTTCTCGATTATTTTCAATAATTTTAGTTTTTGAATGATGTCTTCAAGACAGTTGATTTTTATTTTGGGGGGGGGGAGGAGAGGGAGAGAGAGAGAGAGAGAGAGAGAGAGAGCCGGTGAAGATGACTAGAGATAAGAGATATATATACATATGGATCTTATATATTGTATAATGAAGTACTCCATAAGTGAATATATAGGAATCTAAATTTTCTTAATCACTCATGTTATGATCTTTTACATTCTAGGTCTTACCCTTTCGTCATCTGGCTTATGTTCTTTATTTAGCATTTAGATTGAATGACTCTATGGAGATGACTAGAGATAAGAGAAATCTATACAGATGGATCTTATATATTGTATAATGAAGTACTCCACAAGTGAATATATAGGAATCTAAATCTGCTTAATCACTCATGTTATGATCTTCTACATTCTAGGTCTTCCCCTTTCGTCATCTGGCTTATGTTCTTTATTTAGCATTTAGACTAAATGACTCTATAAATTACGTTGATACTTCCACATAATACGGGTAATGTAGGAGACATCCCCATTTTTCCTCAGGGAATCTTTTGAATTACCACTACTTAACTTTCAATTCACTGCTAACCATCAAATGAAATGTGAATAACCCGTCCTTCTATCTTTGAAACAAGGGGTCTTGTGGTTTTGTCTGTGCTTGAAACAATTTTGTTTTCTCCATATTACTATATCTTTAGAGTCAATAATTTTATATGAGGAAAAACTAAACTCAATCACTTGTCGTCGTTACTCTTCAATGTTGAGGTCTATGCTAGAGAGGTACTTGAATTATCATTAATTTTTTGCATGGCGGAGGGGGTGGTGCATAGGAGAGTAAGAGAGAGAAGTTCGAGGAAAGGGGGTGTGCATAGGATTTGGATGAAGTTTTGACTTGGCTCTATGTAATTTTTCATGTTCAATTTTTAAAGTAACTATATAGAAGTATCATGTATGCAAAACCACATATGGGGAATTGAGAAGTAAGTTTAGTTCAATTAATGGAGCCCTTTTAAAGCACTAGCTTTTGTTGGAGAAATCTTTCCAGAATATTTTGAAGCTGACAAAACGTTTCTATCAGTCTAAGTCTGGATGTTCGGAGACCGACAGTTTAAAGTCTGAAGACTTTGTATTCTCAAGACTCAAGACTCAAGACTCAAGACTTAAGACTCAAGACTCAAGACTTAAGTCTATTCTCACCGATGTCTTTCTAATCCAAAGTGACGAAGGAAATCCAAAGCCGAAGTATATGGTTGAGGATTCGATCCTATCCTCTCGGAAAAGATTTTTTGGTTCGATAAATATTTCGGATTCTTTGATTCTTATCTAAGATCGATTGAAGATCCGATGGTCGACGAAGTATTCTTGGAATGTTCTATTCATGGAAACCAAGATCCCGATTGTATGGGCGAACGATTGATGGGCTATCATCGATTCCTTAAATAGCTCGGATGATCTTCTTGATTGATTCCGTCCAATGGGTAGATTGGAGGAATTCCTTTGGTAAGTGCCAACGGCTATGATGGCATAAAAGAGTATAAAAGGAAGACGTTCTAGTTGTTTTAAGTGTGTGATTGATAGAAAAATTCCAAAGTCTGAAGAACCTTGATTGTTAGTTGATACAGTTCGAGCGAAATTGTATACACAGAGAGTGTTTATACTTGGTGATACCTTGAGCGAGTGTAGTAGATCATCTACATCGAGAGATCAAGGAAGAACAACACTGTAACATCTCTTTATTCATAGTGGAATCCAGCCAAATTGGCTGTCAGTGCAGAAGAGTGGACGTAGGCTTGGATCAAGCCGAACCACTATAAACTGCGTGTTTAATTCTCTCTTTCCTTACTCAGTCTTACATTGATTGTTATCTTTCGCTAATCCTTGAACTGTCTAAGTATTGCGCAAGTATACAGAAATTATCAAGAAAAATCTTTGTATACCTATTCACCCCCCTCTAGGTACTCATACTAGCTACATCGGCTTTCCCCTCCCAAAATGGAATTGGCTTAACATTTGAGGATTTGATTTTTTTTTTTTTTTTTTTGGATTAGACATTGTCCTAAGGGTAGATTAACGGGTTATGCTGCCTCGAGCACGGCCCAGCCCGACGTAGGCTTATTTCAAGCAGGGCCATGAATGGGTGGGATCAGGCCCATGGACTCCAACGTGTTGGCCTATGCCCGACCATTATCTAGTTGGGCCCATGTCGCCAGGACCTGAAATTTCAACGGCATTTCAATCGGTGAAAAGGTTGGTCGACAACTCCCAATGGTCGAGTCACTTGATTAGATGACAAATAATCACCTTTGAGGTTGTAACGATCGGTTGGCGAGCCCATAAAAACATTTTTTTTTTGCCTTTATAAATTGGAATGATGATACAAATGGTTCATAAACTTTGTTTCACTATACAATGTGGTCCATTAATAACTCTATAACAGTAGAGTTATTTTTCCTATTTACTCAAAATTTTCTTTTTAATGCAACATAATGAGATACGGAGAAAATAAAGAAAAAATGGCAAAAAGAAGGAAAGGAATATGTCACTCATAGAAGCATTAGAAAGTGCATGCCAAATCAAGAATTTTGCAATATATTCCCTAAATTTATGCAAAAAAATAAGCATTGTCTTGTGTTTGGAGCCTTGGATTTATCTTATAATTGGATAACATTGAAAGCTTAGGAGGATAGGTAGGTTTTTACTTTTAGATCGCTTTCTATTGTTTTAAGAGTTTTTCAAGTATTTTGAAAAGAAGACAAAAAATTGTAACATAATTCTTGTTCTTTGATTTAAGATGTTGGATTTAATTTATATTTTCATTTTTTCTTCAATTATGTTCTAATTTTCTTTTGTTAGGGCTTCGATGTAGCCTAACCATGATGACTAGAATTTTAGGATTTTTATGTTTTGCAAGTGATTTTATTCATGTGAGTTATTTTCTTCTTCTATTATGTTCTAATTTTCTTTTATTAGGGCTACGATATAGCCTAACCATGATGAATAGAATTTTAGGCTTTTTATGTTTTGCAAGTGATTTCATTCATGTGAGTTATATATTATCGTGCTTAATTCTTTTAAGTGACCAGCCATTATTTGAATGGTATGATATACATTTTTGAGATTGAGAAGTAATAATGTGTAATTAATTCTTAAATGTGGATAGAGGTATACCGTGTGCAATAATGTGGTTCAAAAGATTCACCATAAACTGGGAATGTTCGTAAGTTTTAATGCACTTATGTTTATTTAAATTCATATAAAGATATGGTTGATTGATTAACTAAGTAGGTTTGCTATACCTAGAAATAGAATAATAAATAGAGTAGAAAATTCTGCTACCACATGTTTGATATCGTTCTTGTTTGCATAATGATTTGAAATTTATATATTGTGGTTATGGTAAAATCAGATACCTTAACATATTTGTTTGATTGATCAACTGCATTTAGTTCCGAAAGTTTACTTCTAAGATTGTCAATTTTAATTTATTCTCAATTTTATTTTGACTTGTTAGATAAATTTTAGAATTAGTCTATTTTTAATATTTAATTGGTTTAGTAATCATCAATCTCTGTGGGATGAGATTCTTTCTTATCATTATATTACTTATTCGACACATTCATTAGCATTTAGAATTTTATGAACATCCATGACCTTTTGATTCGTTGAATGTGCTCTTTAATTACAGCTCATTGCATAATGTAATTGCGGAACTTTTAATTTATTCAATGTGATCTTTGGACTTTTGGTACATGTTTAATATAGTCTTTGAACCATATGAGAATGTTTACTATTGCCCTTTCATTAATTCAAGTTCACGGACAATGTCGAATATTTTCATGTAGCCCAGAGACTAAATTGAACATACATTGAAAGTTCAAGGCTCACATTGAACAAATTAAAAATTCAAAGACCACATTGTGCATTGGGTCAAGGTTCAAGAACCATTTGTGTCATCTTTTCTCGTAAATTGATCTTATTCCTCTCATTTTTCACTTCCTTCAACTTCATACACATATCACTTTCCCAATGCTCTTGCTTCCTAAAATTGTTTGTCAATTTTATTTATTACTTTTCTACTTACAATGATTAAATCACATTTTATATCATAATGGAGAACAACAACTATGACAATGGTGTAGGGAAAATATTTTAAATCACATTTTAGGGTAAATATTTTAATTTTTTGAATTTTTGAATTTTCTTTTTCTTTTTCCTTTTCTTTTTTCCTTCTCTTCCTTCCTCCAACCGGTCGCCAAACCTCAATGACTGGCTAGAGGCAACGGGCCGGCGAGGCTCACCTCGACCTCACTGGCCACTAGCGAGTTCAACCTCGATCTTGCTAGTCGTTGCCTCTAGTTAGTCACTGAGGTTCGATGACCAGCTGGAGAAAGGAGGAGGAGAAGGAAAAAAGAAAGAAAATAATAATAAATAAATAATTTAAAAATATTATTAAAAGTTGTCCATGTCAGCATCGATTGTGCCACGTCAGCCGATAGACATTCAGTCAGCAAAATTCGGTCAAAATTAGCCAGAAATGTTTGAATTGGCATTAAGTAAAAATGTTTAAGACTAAATTGGCACAAATACAAAAGATTTAGAACTTTTTTTTAACACTTTTCCCTTAATAAGAAGCATGTGGAAACGAAAAAGGAGGGCTAATCGCATTACCTTTGTGTTGTGCCCATAATAATTTGGTTCTGACGTTCTTCAGATCTAAACCACAAACAACCGATCTCCTCGTAGCATGTCTAAAGTATTTAGGTTTTGATATTCTTTATTTTCAACCCTACAAATGTCAGACCTCTAGTTTAGACACATCACCAATCAGGTGTTGAACACTAGAGAGAAATTTGAGAGAGTTCACCACTTCAATTATGCTAGCAATTGTTCTTATGTGTGTCTTGTTTTATTGATGTCAATTATCTCTCTTTTGTCTTTCATTATCAATCTCATATCCAATTTATTTAAATTAGTTCGGCCATTAACTCTGAAACCTTGTCAGAGCATTAATTTGGCCATTAATTCTATAACTGTTATTGAACATTAATCTAGGCATTAATTCTATAACTATTATACAATTTTAATTCGACTGTTAAGTCTGAAACCGCTTCAGAACATTAATTTGGTTGTTGATTCTAAAACCATTTCAAAACATTAAACTGGCCATTGATTTGAAATTGTTTCAAAACATCAATCTACCCTTTGATTTTGAAACTATTTCAGATCATTAGTTAGGCTATTAATTCTTAACTCGCTTAAGATCTTTACTTTGGTTTTTTGATTCCGAGTTCGTTTTAAAACATCAATCTTCAGCTCAACTATATTTGATTGCCGCAATTGCAAACACATTTGTAATATTGTCTCTCTCGTTCAAAGATCTTTTTGAATCTATTATGGTGTGTGACATCCCTAAGTTTATCATTGAGTTGGCATTAGATTTGAACTAACACATTTATATAACAAAGAGAATTGACTGTCTCGATCAATCTCCATGTCCTATGATTCATGAGCAACATTTTGCAATATGTCACGGCTACCTAGATAGTGTGAATGTTTTAAGAACATAATAAAATTGTCAGTTTCGGCTATCATGTAATTCAATTTTTTTTTTTTTATCTTACTATATCTCAATTGAACAAAGGCCATGGAATTATTAGTTAAGCCACCAATTTGATCATATGAATAAGCCTGATTGACATGTATTTCAACGATATATAAACTATTCATTTTCGGTTATAGCCCTAGTCGAGGATTTCAATATTATGTCATAATTAGATTGCATTGGACATCATTATTGTATCTTGTATATAATAAGGAGATAGATTCCATACTGTGCACGTGCATGCCTTCTTAGATGAAAAAACTATGACCATTAGGTATAGTGACGGTTCGACGAAGCGTAAATATTTGCACTTATGAACCATAGCCATCTAACATAAAAGTCAACATCGTGCCTTAGGTTTAGGAATTTGACACAAAACCAAAGACTGAACAATTAGTCATTGACCCCGCCAAAAGCTTTGATGTTGCTAATTGTTGTATGCATACTTGTCTAAGACAAGCACCCATATTCTAACTTAGGTATCACAATACATAATGACTTATGACCTATTATCCCCGTGGGTATGTAATACTCAATGGTGAAACTTGAGAACATGCTAATCTTAATGGGACCATCAAAATTCCTTCAATGGTTTATTGATCAAGAACTATTTAAAAAACTTAGTTTAATTGTAAACTTCTCATTTATATTTTTAACATCTTAAAAATAGGTTTAGACACAATTGATCTTATAGAATTATCCATATAATTAAGATAATGAATCAATACATCTTTGCCATTAAATAATATAACTAAAATCCCTAATATGCAATTATTACATGGTTTCCTAGCCATATAGCAAACATTAAATACATAAAATTCACCCCACTAAGTCACTAAGATTGGAGGTTATGTAAATGATGCTGGGAAGGCACGCTGAAAAATTCCACCAGGACGTAGAACGAGGTGAAATTCAACATAAAAGATATTGAAGAAAGCACGTGACTAGATAGGTGTGTCAACGCCCTACTTCACCACTCATAGTGGAAGTGCTAAATTTTCTGCTATTGATACAACAAGATTAGAGGGTTGATGAAATCCTAAGAGACTTCTTGCATGTATTCAACGATGCAAACTGATGATTTGACTGCCAATGATCATCTATTAGGCAACCATGCTATTCTAGTTGTATAGATGATGTCGGTCCAATTAACGAATGAGGAGGGTAATCCCTTCCATAAATGAAGTAGCGGTGGCCATAAAGGCGAAATTCCATAAAATTTAGAAGGATGCTCGTATGTTTGTTTGGCATCCACTATCGTGGATTTGACATGCAAGTGAGAGGGCTCAAAACTCACATCGTTGAATATTTCAAAAATTCAACTTTCATTTCGTATTTCTAAAATTTGTTTCAAGTGGAATCCGTATTGATGATGAGTTGGCTTTGAAATATATATGCTGCACCTAGCCAATTAGATAAGATGAGCTTTTCCCCCACATATGAAAATGATATTCTTATCGTGTAGTGGCCAATAATCTGTATGATCTTTGCTTCATGAAAAAACACCACGTCTTTTCGCTAAGTCTTCGTCTTCATCACTAATGAGTTGGTTTCTCTGACTTCTACCTTTCCGAACTTTTATGAATTGACGTCGCAAGACTCTTTCCCTTTTTTTATATAAAGTGTACAAGAACGTGCAATTCGAATTCAACAAAAGGCTCGCTTGTATACATAACAAGCAATTTTATTCATCACTGGACTGAAATATGTACTTTTGAAAGAGCAATTAGACTCGAGAAAATCTATTTTCTTCCCCCCATAAACTTGCAATATATAAATTAGTTGGGTCTGATAATCTTGGAATCATCATCTTGAAAATTATGAAAACTTTCTTATTAATTTTCTTTTGGCCCTTCCCGAATTCGATCCCTAGCTAGGCTCTCGAGTAGGCACCTCACCTAGCCTCTGTCTGTCTCATCTACACGTCAAATTCAAAGAAACTACAGATTAAAGAGAAATCAATAAGTGGGAGTGGGACCCACTTCGCTTAAAAAATGTAAATCAAATAAACAAATTTAATAATAAATTTTCCTTTATTACCGGCCTCGAGCTACTAACGGCAATTTGATTGAATTTCTTTATTACATACTTAATGTTCAAGGTGCGGTCTACCACTCTAGACCGCATCATTATAAGTTATGTTCATGAGTGTCACTTAGTGGGTTTTTTTTTTTTTTTTTTTTTTTTTTTTTTTCACATCATGGGTCAGACAAGAAGACAACCATGAAAGTGGTATTATCATTGGTTACATAAAATTTTGGTCCTATCATGCTTGAAAAGCTGATTAACTATTGGAAAATTTGTGTTATGTGATCCTTTTATTATGTTAACTAATTGATTTTTAATTCGATTTTCAAGAGGGCAAATAGTCAGATGGTCCTCTTTATCTTTGCATAGGCCTTACATTAAAAATTTGACATATCGTATCTTAAAAAAAAGACCTAAACCCTAATCCGTACCTCCTCTATCTCCACTCCTCGGTCATTTTCTACCATTGCGCTAGGAACATAACGTCACCGTTGTCCTCGTCTCGCCCAGATCGGTGCGCCACTGCCCCTCCCTCCCTCTTGTTAAAGGCCATTTTCAGGTGTGAAACACGACCGGCGATGAAGTTGGGGAGGCATCGATGTCCACGGTGCTCGTCACAGAAAGAGAGACGTGTGTGTTTTTTCTGTGGATTTTCTTTTATGTGGAAAATTATTTTCTTTCAAAATGGTCCTCAAGGGCATTATCTATCAACAGGAAAAAATGCAGGAAAGCGACTGCACTTTAACGCCTCGTGTCCACTTCCATTACTACGTGATAAGTTTTGCCTGGGGGCCGAAATGCATGAGGTGGACATTTCAAGCGTGTAATAAATAAGAATGTCTGAACAGAAAAGTGATGGCAATTAGTTAATAGAAGCACGACAGACCATGCATATGTAAACTACTCGAGAAGCTCCAATCATGCGTGGCTGGCAAGTGCAGGAAATAATCATCAAGCTTCGTCGAGAAACTTGTCGACCACTTATTATAAAAAAAAAAAAAAATGCGAATTCCGAGGGACCACGGGCACGTAAAAACTATTCCAAAGTTTCCATGCATGAGAATTGGAGAAATGATTGTCGAAGAAGTTGACTTGCAACTTGCAAGGAGCGCAAAGAGAGGAAAACATCGTGGGTTCAACCCAAGAAATTGTCTTTTTTGACCCAAAAAAAAAAAACCCAAGAAATTGTCTTTGGAGTTAATGGGGGGCAAATTTTGGTTTCGCTCTCTGATGCAATGGTACTTTTTTGTTTCCTTATTTGAAAAAGAGACCCCAAAGAAGAAGTTACAAAGTTAAGCTGCTTTAGGTTTATTCTTTAAGCTAATGATACTTTCACAATGATAGTCGAAAATACAAAGAAACATGCAGGCCTTTTTACCCCCATGACTTACCTGGATTTTACAAAACTGCCACTTCCTTTGCAATTTAATGCCCTCATCCGATTTTCTAATTCCCCACCCAACCGCCCGCGCCACCCCAAACCCTACCCAATCAATCTGACTCTAAGCTCGGCCGCCCATACCCCTTTTACTGCCAGCGCCGTCCGTCACCAACTGCCATGCCGATCTCACCAACTCGTCGTCGGCTGTGCTTGACCTTGAGCTCTAAGCTCACAGCAATGGATGCTTGGGCTTCAAGCTCACAGCTGCCATGATTGCTCAAGCTTGACCTCTAAGCTCACGACCGTCATGGTGTCAAGAGCAAGTAACAAAAATCCGATTCTTACTTCAAATCACGTTACTTTTTCGACGTGGGGTCTTTCTAACATAAGTCACATATGCATTCCAACACATGAAAGCTTGAATTTCGAGCTTGCCATGGTCACTCGAGCTTGACCTATAAGCTTGTGGTCATAGTGGACGCTTAAGCTTTAAGCTCATGGCCATAGACGACCGAGCTCAAGCTCCAAGCTCCGATATGCTTGAGCTTCAAGCTCGCGTCCACCATGATCACTTAAGCTTTGTACGATATAGCTTGGAGCTCGTGACCTTGGCTGCTTGAGCTTTTGATTTTGGCATGGTTTATTTTATGGGCTGTAGATCTGGCAGAGCTTGAAGGAGGAGGAATTTTGCAGTCTGAGAGCGAGAGAGAACATTTGAAAAAGAAAGGAAAAAAATATCCACGTCAAATGATATTGAATGACATTAATGTCAACAAATTCCTTCATTAGACTGATTTAAAGATGATTGGTGAAGCTTTTTAAAAAGTCGATTGACGATGCTTTTAAACAAAAAGACTAGAGGAATAATTTTGATTTTCAAGAAAAAAATTTAGAGATCATTAGTGATATTTACCCTAAATTTTTTAAATTTTATTTAGCAAAGTAAAAATTTTAGCGGGATCAGTTCACTCTATTGATTGAAACCCTCTACATCCTTGAATCTGTAACATATATAGAATATGATGACACGTGTCACTAATTGATTAAAAACTGCTATTGTTCTCTATAATAAAGAATAAGAAAGTGTTGAGATCCCGTTGTGACATAAATTCAGATGCATAGAAGCGGCTGGAAATCTTATGGTGCATTTGGGAGAGCTTTAAAGATTATTTACTCAAGCTGTATTTGTTCAAAACACAAAACCATTTGGTTGAGTGGCTTTCGGTGTATTTTTTACAAGGTAACTTTTACCTAAAAAAAGTGAAAGGGAAAAAAATGGAGGGACTGAATTAGAAAATGGAGTGAAGGCAAACCTGATGGATGGAAATTAATCGTTGAAGAGGATTCAACCACCAAAGAGGCCAAGAGAGTGTCAAACCAGCAATCGAGATCTGGATTTAGAAGGTCAGTTTAAGATAGGGAGAGGATGAACAATGAATGTGAGGGCAAACGTGGAATATTAAAATATTAGTGAGACCAAAGTTAGAAGAAAAAGAATTCATTAATCCTGAAAAGCAGCATTTCGAAAATGCTAAAGCCAATGCTTGCTGAATTATGCATTGGGTTAAAAGAATTTGAAAATGCTAACTTTGATTTAAAAGTCTTTGGGAATAACCAAATGCACCCTTTATATACTCATATATACTAGGACTCTATGTACCCATGATATACCTTTATGAAGCCACCTCTTTTTTTTTCTTCTTCTGTTTTAAGTATTAATATTGGATATCTAAACCATTTGATTTGGCAAATTCCTCACTAGTGTACCTAAATCGCCCAATCCATGTGCCCTAAGGGAGGCTCCATTCACTAGGTGGAAACTGTGACCTCAAGGTTTATTTGAATAGAAAACGTTATGATTTAAATACATGATCTATTGCATCCAAATCAATCACTCGATCAATTCCTTATATCAAAAGCTTTCGCCACCGAACGATACTGTGCATCATGATTAATCTCGCCACTCAATTATATGGATGAACATGTCCCTTAAGCATATTGGAGGAAAAGCCAAGAGTGCATGCATGCATGGAGTTTTATAATAGGTCATTTACCACTCAGACGGAATGATTGGCACAATCTGTCTCACCTTAGGTCTTACGAAAACGATGGAGATCTACAAGTCTCGCAACGACCCTATGCAATAAGCTTCAAGTAGAAGGAAATCTAAAATAAATTGCCCCTGAATCTCAGTAGGGTCATGCTTCATAGACAGGGAAGATTTTGGCAAAAGCAATTGGTGCAAGTCGATATTGATTGCTGGTAGCTTCCTAGACTAGAAGAACGTAAGCAAGACAGAACGTGCGATGATGAGTCGATGACAACTTGAAAGAAGCCTTCCATGATGGAAAATGATTTGTCTTCCTTGATTAAAAAAAGCGGGTGAAGAGCACAAGACGGTACGGATCTCACAAAAATCCATTGCTCAGGTGGTGCATAAGTCTAGTGGTCGAAGGGAAGTGAAATTTATATAGAGTTCTGATATGACGAAATCAAATCCTCGTTGAAAATTCAGTACAACATTCCGCTGTACACGAGTCGTGAGCTCAATTAAATCTTCGGACTGTGTGGACCGATGCGAACCCCATGTGAAGCGATCCAATCGTCGAATGGTTCATAAGCATGCAGGGGTTGCTCTTGGTGTTGGAGCTTTGTTCCAAACTAATGTTGACCAAGGAAGGGGAATTTACCGTCAAAGGTAGGGAAAAAGAAAAAGCAACATGATTTTCGCGCAAAGGCTTTTTATTAGGCGAAGAAAAATTTGTTCGTAACTGAATGAGTACGCTAGGTACAAGCACCAAATGACATCAAATCTAATACCTAAATTTGGGGAGATTATAAAAAGAGAATCCAAATCCAAACCCGTTAAAATATTCAATTCTATTCACATTCACTTAAAGACATGATCAATGAGTTCGGGGCAAATTATTGGGAAAAATTACAAAAAAAAAAAAAAAAGTCTTTAAATATTGTAATTGTCTTAATTTAGTTTTAAACTTTTTTACGCTACTTTAGTTCTAAATATTTTACATTTGTGTCAATTCAGTCCATTCGATCAATTTTGACTAATCAACAGATGCTAAAGTGGACAATTTTTTTAATAATTTGTTTATTTTTTGAATTTTTTTATTAATTATCATTTTTTTCTTTTCTTTTTCTTTTTTCCCCACTTTTTATGTCCCTTCTTCCTTTGGCCAGTTACCATAGGCCAATGGTGAGACTTGCCCCCATCGGCCACTGGTAAGAGCGACTTACTAGGCTGGCCATGATGAGGTTGGCCTCGCCATTGCTAGGTGAGGCTTGCCCTTGCTGGCCACTAGCGAGGCCTCACTTAGTGATAAACTGGCAAGGTCAACCCTTGCAATGATTAAACGAGGTCCCACCAAATCTAGGGAGGCTCGGCCTCACCTAGCCTTGGCGAGGGTCAACCTCGTTAGATCTAGTGAGGCCTCGCATAGCAAGGGACTGCCGAAGTCAACCTTTGCCATGGTTGGGCAAGGCCGAGTCTTGCTAGTGGCCAACAATGGTGAGCCTTGCCATTGGTCAATGAGGCTAACCTTGTTGACCCTCACCTATGGCCGGCGGTGACGAGCTAGAGGAAGAAGGAAGAAGGAGGGAAAAAGAAAAGAGAAAGAAAATTAAAGAAAATAAAAATTAAAAAAAAAATTCGAAAAAAATTAAAAAGATTGTCTATGTTAGCGTTCGTTGGATTGTTCTCACCAACCAACCAAAATTGGCCAAATTGATTAAATTGGCACAAATACAAATAGTTTAAGATTGCATTAGCAAAAAAAAAAAAGTTTAATTAAATTAACATAATTACAATAAATTTAGGATTTTTTTTTTTTTTTGTAGTTCTCTCCAAGTTATCGCATAAGAGGTATTATTTCACTATAGCCTAGTAAAAATTCTCGTGTCATCATTTGAATCACAACAAAGATAGCTATGGCGCTCTCTTCGCTTTCACGCAATAATGGAAGACAAAAATGGATTTGGAGCAAGTGAAGGGGAATAAGAGTGAGACCGGATCATGCAACACTTCACGATTTAACTTGAAAATGCATTTGAAGAGATAGAGAAATTCTCAAGTATCTTGGTATTGAAGCACCCGATTCTCCTCATATACCTTGTTTCAATTGGCTTCATACTTCAATGAGTCGCATAGGCATTACATCACCAATGATTTAAGTCTTTTTTTTTTCCTTACTTTAAGGATCATTTTTCTAAGAGCTAACATCAAGAAATATCCCAAACTAATATACTTGTGACAAATTTACTTTAACCTAATTTTTGGTTTACCAAAAACTCTAAATTGGCACACTTTGGATAAATTTACCTTGAACTAATTTTTGGGTCATCAAAAATCCTAAACCGATATGGATTTTCATATAGACTTATCATGTCAATTGACTTATTATAAAGTTTTAGAGAATCAAGGAAATTATAAGAAAAAGATTTTCTGCAACTGATACATTTTCCATGAGCTAAGCACATGTGTTTATACAAGAGATTATAAGCTGGTAGAATCAATCAAATTGAATTTACAATGCCTTGATCTTAGCACTTGCTTGTTATGTGAGATTATTTCTTGACTTTTAAAACTTGTGTGATTTGGTTTGATCTTGATTCCTTGATTTGTGCCATTATCCTTAATGCACCCCCGCAAGATGGCATTTCCATCGAAGATGCCAATCTTAGGTCGTAAATAACTTAACCGAGGTTTGGATGATGGCTTTGTGAGGGCATTTGCAAGTTGATCCGTGGTTGAGATATGGGAGACACAAAGAACTCTGTTTGCAACTAGATCATGAACGAAATGGTAATCTATAGCAATGTGTTTCATTCGAGAGTAAAATTTCGGATTTGTGCATACATACGTGATGCCGATGTTGTCGTAGTCGGAGTTGGAGTGGTGATCGGTTGGATGCCAAGTTTGGACAGTAGGTTTCGAACCCATTGTAGTTCTACTGTGGCAATGGCAATGGCACGGTACTCAACTTCGATCAAGACCAAGCAATTGTGCGTTGTTTCCGCGGGCTCCAAGACACCAAATTAGGTCTGAGATAGATGATGAATGTAGAGGTGGATGATCGATCATCTACATTGCCTACCCAATCAGCATCAAAGAACCCGTGAAGAATAGATATCATGGAGCATGTTAGATATAACCCATGAAATATGCTTCCTTTTAAGTATTGGAAAAGTTGCTTAGTAATAGCCCAAAGTATGATGGTGGGACATTGAATGAATTGTGATAATTCGTTGACGGAGAATGCGATGTTGGGTCTTGTGATAGTGAGATATTGAAGGGCCTCACTAAGACTTCGATACCTAATTACGTTAATTGCCTTCGCTGGATCATTGGAAGATAGGTTGATTCCCACGGCTAATGGAGTGCCTACCTCCTTGGCTTCATCCATTTTGTGTTTTTGTAGAAGCTCATGGATATACTTATGTTGAGAGAGAAGTATACCCATTTGATTGGGATCACTTCAATGCTAAGGAAGTAATGAAGTGTTCCCAAATCTTTGATAGAGAAATGTGTAGATAGTGCTTCAATGAATTTGGTGATAAAGAGGTGTCATTGCTTGTGATGACGAGATTGTCAATGTAGACAAGGAAGAATGTTGTAATTGGACCCATGGTGTAAATAAACAAAGATGGATCAAAATGAGAGCTGCGAAAGTCGCGAGTGTGTACAAATTTATTCAATGCGGTGTACCATGCCCTTGATGCTTCATCCAATTCATAAATAGTTTTCTCAATTTGCATACATGGTTTAGTCAAGTTGGATCAATAAACCCCAAAGATTAAGTTATGTATACTTTATCCATGAGATCACCTTGTAGGAACGCATTGTTGACATCAAGTTGCCGGAGTGGCCATCCTTGGTTTAATGCAATAGAAAGCACAATATGAATGGTTGTCGGTTTAACAACGGGACAAAAGGTATCCTTGTAGTCAATCTCGAGATGTTGGTGGAAACCTTTAGCAACTAGACACGCTTTGTAGTGCTCAATACCATTGTCAGGTTGGCCTTTAATCTGGAAGATCCACATACAACCAACAACATTACTGGAATTTGTGTTAGGGGTGGACTCCCATGTTCCATTGTGTAGCAACCCATTAAACTCCTTGGACATGGCATGTCGCCATTTGGTATTCTAGAAGGCTTGAAAATGCATGTTGGTTTGATAGTGTCGATTAGACGGTGTCTAATGGTGTGATGAATTTGTTTGGGTTTGAAGATAATATTCTAGATCATATAATCATTGGATGGCTGTGGTTTGTGGTTGGTGGAGGTAGTGCTAAGTTGGTTGTGGTGGTGTATCAAAGGATGAGGGAGGTGGAATTGATTGGATGGGGTTTATGGTAGACAGTATTGTGTCATTTTGGTTTGAGTTCATCTCATTTCAAGTAAAGGGTCAACTATTAGTGGGTTGAGTGGTGGCTAAGGTTGTGATTTGGGTTGAGGATGGTTGTTGGTGGCGTTGATGTTGTGAACTAGAGAGGCAGCTGTTGCGTGGGGAGTAAGCAACAAGTCAGCAACAATTATAAGAGCTTGCGGTTAGATTGGCATTAGGACAGGAGACGAGGCTAGACTCGTTTACTAGTTAGTGATTGGGAGTTGAATCCATGTGGGATTCGTAGATGGTAATGAGTTTGGAGGTGAGGAGTTTGTTATGACATATGAAAAAATGTGTTCGTGGAACACAACGTGACAAGAAGTGTAAACATGTTTGGTTTGGGATTCAAAACATTTGTACGCGCTTTGATAGAGTGAGTAGCCAAGGAATATACATGGATGGGAATGGTTATCGAGCTTGTTTTGAGCATACGGGTGGAGCCATGGATAGCAAAGCATATGAAAATTTGAAGATTGAGATGGTTTGGCTTTTGATTGAAGAGTTTTTTGATATGAAGATTGATATTGAAGGATTGGGGTGAGTAGTCGATTAATGAGATATGTAGTGGTTTAAAAGGCATAGGTGGAAAAGATGCGTTGTGAGGTAAAGTTAAGCCTATTTCTACAACACGGCTATGTTGCCGTTCGATGGTGCTATTGTGTTGCGTGGTGTGAAGAGAAGTGGTGAAGTAAGAAATACCATGTGGTGAAAAATGTTTTGAGTTTTAGATACTTACCTTTGCCATCGGAGTAAATAGATAATAGGACGTTGAAATTATTGTTTGACAATTGGTTTAAAAGCACTAAAAATGGCATAAACATTGGTTTTTTTTTTTTTTTTTTTTGGCATATGATAAATGTATTTAATAAAATGGTCAAAATGAAACATAATATTTGAACCATCAACCGAGGTGCTCGGAGCAAGAGACCCCAAATGTTGGTGTATAGGAATTCTAGTATGTCGGTTTATAGGAGTTCTAGTGAATTTTGACTTGAGAGAGTAGAAACATTGAATGGCACATGATGACTTTTGTTGCATTGGCACGAATCACAATATGATATGGAAATGGATTTGAACTTAGGATGGGTAATGAAAATATCCTAACTACATCATTTGGAATGGAGAGAGAAGGATGTCCCAAATGTCGATGCTAGTCATAGTGAGCCGCTTTCTCTCCTATGAATGCCATGGGTTGGTTTTTGTGTGGCTGTAGGGAGAGTGGCATCCAATAGACTCTGTGATTATGGTCGTCACGCAACAATGTCACTCCTATTTGAAGATCCTTAACCAAAAAGAACATGACAAAAATTCAATGGAAGTAATATTTTGGGCACAAAATTTAGAGATGGAAATTAAATTTTGAGTAAGGGATGGTGCGCAAAGTGTGTTGGGTAAAATAAATGTATTTTCGAGAGACACGAGTTTATTGTCCCAACATGCAAAATACTCAAACCTGTCCATTGCCAACAACAATCTCATCCAATCCTTCATACTCCGAGTGGAGAGATAGGTTTGCTAAGTCGTTGGTGACATGATGGGACACTCTTGAATCAACAAGTCATTGCGGGGTTGAGCGTGTGGCAATTGTATGATGCACAATAGGTTCAGCATTTGGACGGCCTCGAGTACGGTAGGAAGTCTTGGCCCCGTGGCTGTATTTGTCGCAAAATTGACATAGAGGTCGAGAGTCATGAGATTGAGATGGATTGCCCCGCTAGGTAGGGTTTCTATGGGAGTATTGTCTGCCAGAGTCGTTGCGGGCAATATGAGAAGCACCATGTTTGTTTTAGGCACCATTCCAATGAGTAGCAGACAGACTAGAGCATGATTTGACAGTATATTGAGCTATGATAGGAATGAATTCTGCAGTTTTTTTTTTTCATGCTTAAGGTAAGTTTCATAAGCGACATGTTTGTTGTGTAATTCCTCAAATGAAATAGAATTTTCTCTAGCACAAATTGCAGCTGCTAATTCTTAAAATTCAAGAACAATTCCATGTAAGACATGAACAACAATATCATCATTTTGAAGGGGGATTATCAATAATAGAGAGTTTTGGTAATACCCTTTAATTCTTAAAGATATTCAAAAACTGACCTCGATGGACGCAAGATTATGGACAACTGGTCCTTGAGTAACGTTACTAGAGAACGAGATTTGTTGGCATAAAGGTTGGTAAGCTTTTTCAATGCTTCTTGAGAGGTTTCGCTAAATGCAATCAGCAGCAAAATAAATTAAAAAACTGAGCCGAAATGGCAGATAATAACAGATGGTCCTAGCTGGATCCACAATGTGGGTGCTGCATTGGCTAATCCGAACGAATCAAGTGATGGACAATGGTGTGTGCCATCAACAAATCGGAGTAAATCGTGCCCAATTAAAATGGCATGAAGTTGTGCTTGCCAAGAGTGAAAGTTGTCGGCCATGAGCTTCATAGAAATCTGGACAGTGTTGCCAATGGGGATGAGTCCGGTTGCGGAGGAGTTGGTGTTGTCACTGATTACACTCATGGTGCTTGCTTCTTTGGCGTGGGAGGAGCTGAGTGGCTCAATAATAGGTGGGATCAAAGGCTCGATTGAGCGAAAAGGCTTTGATACCATATAAAGTTTAAGAGAATCGAGAGAATTAAGAGAAACATATTTTTTGCAACTGTGAACTGAGTACATGTATTTATACGAGAGGTTACAAGCCATTAGAATCAATCAAATTGAATTTACAACCCCTTAATCTCAACACTTGCTTATTTAGCACTTGTGTGACTTGATTTGACCTCGATTCCTCAACTTGTGCCATTATACTTAACACTTAGGGAAAATTACACAAATAGTCCCTATATTTTCACTCAATGTCCAATTTCGTCCCTGAACTTTCGATTGGCTCAATTTGGTCCCTGAACTATTGATAAAATGTCCAATTTAGTCCCTAAACTTTCGAATGGCTCAATTTGGTCCCTGAACTATTAATAAAATGTCCGATCTAGTCCCTGAACTTTCGATCGGCTCAAGTTGGTCCCTGAACTATGATGAAATGTTCGATCTAGTCCTTCGTTACTGTTTTTCTTTTTTTTCCTTTTTTTTTCCTCTTTTTTTTTCCCTTTTTTTTCCTTTTTTTTCCTCTTTTTTTTTTTCGCTTTCCCTCCGCCGGAGCCGGCGGGGGCCGGCGTCCCGGCGAGGGAGCCCCTCGCCCGGATCGGCGAGGGCCCCTCGCCGGCGTCCCTCGCCCATCTTGCGAGGGAGCCCCTCGCCCGACCGCCGGCGAGGGCTCTCCCTCGCAGATCCGGCGCGAGGGGCCGTCCTCGCCGGCGTCTGCGAGGGAGAGCCCTCGCGGCGCGTCGGCGAGGGCTCTCCTCGCCGGCGTCGGGCGAGGGCTCCTCGCAGATCCGGGGCGAGCGAGCCCCTCGCCGACGCCCAGCCGCGAGGGCTCCTCGCCCGACGCCGGCCGCGAGGGAGCCCCTCGTCGCGTCGGGCGAGGAGCACCCTCGCCGGCGTCGGGCGAGGGCTCCCTCGCAGATCCGGCGAGGGAGCCCCTCGCCGACGCCGGCGAGGGCTCCGCGCCCGATCCGCGAGGGCGGCCCTCGCCGCGAGCGAGAGGCTCCTCGCAGATCCGGCGAGGAGCCCCTCGCCGCGTCGGCGAGGGAGCCCCTCGCCCGGATCTGCGAGGGAGCCCCTCGCCCGACGCCGGGTGCTCCTCGCCCGACGCCGACGAGGGGCTCCTCGCGGCCGGCGTCGGCGCGAGGGAGCCCCTCGCCGACGCCGGCGAGGGGCTCCTCGCCCGGATCCGCGAGGGAGCCCCTCGCTCGGCGCCGGCGAGGGCCGCCCTCGCGGAAATGGGCTTCCCTCCGCCGGAGAAGAGAGAATAAGCAAAAAAAAATAAAATAAAATTTAAAATTTAAAATTTAAAATTTAAAAATTATTTAAAAAAGGAAAAACAGTAACTAAGGACTAAATCGAATATTTATCAATAATTTAGGGACTAAATTGAGCCGATCGAAAGTTCAGGGACCAAATCGACATTTATTAAATAGTTCGGGGACCAAATTGAGCCAATTAAAAGTTTAGGGACCAAATCGGATATTTATCAATAGTTTAGGGACCAAATTGAGCCGATCGAAAGTTCAGGGACCAAATTGCACATTAGGTAATAGTATAGGGACCATTTGTGACATTTTCCCTAACACTTATTACCCTTGGTCATATACCAAAACTAATAAAGAGTAAATATATCTGGAATATATCAATTTAGGGTTTTTGGGCCTTCACATCAATTTGGGATGAATTTATTTGACCAGTTTGTGATTTTTTATGATCCAAAAATTAACTTGTGATTATTTTACCACAAATGTACCAATTTGAAGATTTTCATGATAATAATCCTTTTTCTGATGACTTCACTGTAATTATAGAACTAGTCAAGCCGACGGCTAGATTGAAAGTTCACTGAAGAAGGTTTTGATCGATGAATCGACCTTGAGTTCATGAAATCTTGCATGGACGACGGCAACGTCATTCTCAGCCTCCCACAACCACTCAATTTCACGTGCCAATTCTTCTTCTGCAAAGCCAAAGCAACGTGCAAGTTCCTATCTTCCCTACCAAAAAGTCAAGACAACTCCCCGTCACACCTCACTTTTTCAGATGGATGAGACAGTCATCGATTTTGGCATATGGTTTGCAGGTTTTGGGCAGATTCCGAAGTGAAGGACCAGCCTAAAAACTGTAATGGAGATGAGATGTCCTAACCCCATCAATGGATTTCAATTGGAATCTGATATTGGTTTAGAAACTCCACTGAGCTTGCAAAATCTCAGGAAAAGGTCATTCACATGCAAAACGAAACCCACCAAATCCTAGCAGAAATTTCCCTCTTTCATCCATCTCCTTTTCATTACAATGGTTCTTTTTACAGACCAAAAAGGTGGGGCCATAGATACATTATACCGAAATTACTGGTAGAACTTTTTCGATATAAACAATGGGCACGTGAAATCAGATCATAGCTTTACAAGAAAGTGTGAAAAGTTGCAAACCTTCACCTCATGCATGTGGACGTGGCTGGCGACATCCGAATCGATGGATATCTCTCCCGTACAATCTTTTTATCCATCCACCCAAAATGGGAATGCCATCAGCATCTGGGGCCGACGCAAGTTTCCTTTTCCTTCCCAAACATTGTCATTCAGCATGTGATCCACAGCAATGATGACAACGACAACATGCAGAGTGATTTGCTCAAAGGAGTTCCAACCATTCAACAGCGTTCATTATTGGCTCAAGCTGGTAGCTGAAGCTTGGCATTGTTCTTCCAACTGCGAAAAAGGAGGGCATCTCACATCACTCGTACAACTATATTAGAGCAATAATTATCTGGGGGGGTTCCACTTTAACTACCTGATAAAGTAATAGTAGAAGAAATCCGCATAAAGAGCGCTCTGAACAAGCCCTGAGATGCAGGCTGATGAACAAAGAAAGATGATCAATCATTCCACTTCTGAACAATAACTGCGATTAGTCTCCTGAAAGTTTGACAACAAAAGCTTACCTATCCATCGACTGAAATGCTGCTCAGTGAAATAGCGATATATCCAGTTGAGGATGTAGAAAACTCGATAAGCCCTAAAAGGCAGGAACAGAATTTAAGAACATTATATAATGCCAGAATACGGTGACACAAGATGAAGCAAATACAATTCTTTTACCAAATCAAAGGAACCAAACCAATCCTAGAACCTCCTAATATGCAGCTTATCTCAGGAGACTTTCTATGTCATCCACTTTCTCCTTTGTGCTTGACAAACGAAAGAAATAAAAGTGAACCAATAAATGGTTAAATACATCATATGCTGGGATCTCCAATATAATATGGAGATAGAACAGGTTCGAATCTCATTGCCAATCAACATGGTTCAGTTTCTTGGATATGGTAACAGGCAAATACTACATTCAATACAAATAGATTGCAACTCAATCTATGGGACCTATTCTACACATTGTGGCATTGTTGTTGTTAGAATAAAATAGGTTCTGTTAACAAGAAATTGTTGGCTTCAGAAGGCTTATGCATAAGTAAAAAGGAGAAATGGCTTTCTTCAATACGCTTACCATGATTTGGACTGTCTGGCAACTAGTGAGAGATGAAGTTTTTTTTTTTTTTCTTTTTTAGTGATAAACTTTTAGGCACAAATTCTACCAATAAACTTTTAGGCACAAAGCCTAAAGATCATAGTCAATAAATGGAAGAGAATAAACTAATGTGAACGTGGTTTGACATCAATGGACAGACACAACATGAGGCTAATTTAATAGTTGATATTTTATATTTGAGATGGTTGATCCAAGTACTCATCATAAATTCTACTTAACACAAAAATTTACAAGGAGCTGAATAAATGGAAGACTCCAGATGAAACACCACCAACTTTCATTGGCAGGGAGAGAGAATGCAGGGGCGCTGTGACTCTCAACTGGCAAACACAGAACGTTATCTTTGCTAATCTAAAAATCGTTCGTATACAGCTCATCAAGGCCAAAGAAAGAACTATCCCTAGAAATTACTCCCACTAACTTTCAGGTTAAATTTTCTCATCAGCGACTTTCACTTAGCTCATTTAGCTCATCGGTGGAGCAATAAGATTTTCTCTTGTTAATCCAAAGAGTTTCATTCTCAATATATTAATGATTGACAGACTCACTCGAATAAGTTAGTATTTTGGGGGTGGGAAAAAAGGGGTTAAACAGCAACAACATAAGCTAGAAACTGAATGTACGCCACGACCACCAGATGTTTGGAAATCTGCTTCAGGTTTTAGGTTCCACCAAGGCAACCATAGACACAAGGATAACTTGAGGGAATAGCCCACTTTTACAAGTTCTCAAACTAAGGATAAAATCTGGTTACTGAATTCTTTGATTTAGGATGATTATAAATTTGAGTGTTGACAAAGGATTGCAAATGGAGTTCCACACGATAAAAGGAAGTCAAACTGCATCGCCACAACAGTTTTTTCTGTATCATGTGCAAAGTTTGTTATTCAGTAAAAGGAAAGATCCTTGCATTTTCTTGGCCCAAGAGACTGCCCAAAGTTAATTGTGTTCTTTATCTGTGCTCAAATTTCGAGTTCAAATCATTACATCTTGCATTTGCTTGGCCATCTAGAGGAAGATGAAGTTGTATGCTTTGATAAGTTTCCAGAACACGTGGGACAGGGAAACATACGCCTAATGGGAATTAGTCAGTGAATGCTTGGAGAAACTCCAAACACCCTGTTGTCAGCAAAAAAAGGGAAAAATGAAATGAGAAGCACTGCTTTAACAGCAAGACCATACATGCAATGATAAAAGATTTATTATGTTCGAGATGATATGTATTCCATGATTGAAAGGGTTTGGACAGATGAGGCTTGACCAAGTTATCAAAACAAAAAGAAAGGACTTGATAACGTCACAAGATGGGCTTAGTTAAACCTTAAAAAGATAAAGATAGGCTCAGATTAGAAGAAAATTAACACACCAAATACAAGTAACAAGGGAAAATGTAGAAGTATGTTATCCAAAAAGAATAGGGGAAACTTAATAATAGGGACCACAGTACGAGGTTGTTCCTGGGATTAGACTTTTTCTCACCGAATATTCTAAGTGGATGACTATGAATAGGTAATTAGAGTGCCACCAGTGCAGAGGAACATCAGCAGAACATAATGAAAGAGAAGCAAGAGAAACTCCACTTTTAACTGAAAGCATGTAAGATATTAAGAGATATACACACCCAAGAAAGAAGACATATTGCCCTGTTAGATTGTCAACATTCCCACTTCGTTGTAGTAAAACTAACTGGGGAAGAATTGCAACAGCCTCCAAATATATTGAAAACGCCCAGAAGATCTGCAGTAAAATTAATAAATGATCTCAGGTAGCAAATTAACGGTTCAAATAGGTTAGAACACCACAATCTCATAAAAGATCAGAAAAAGTCAGGGAATGTAATGCACTTAAAGTAGGATTTCAAGAAACACAAAACTATTGTCTAGAAAGCATTTTGATCCTTCTCCCTATTTCTTTTTCTGAATTCTATTCCAAAGGAAAAGATTCACGGATTCACTCACAGTGCATATTCCTATTTCTTGTTCCCTTTTGTTTTCCAAAGGAAAAGAATCATGCATAAACTCACAGATCACCAAACGAATGAATAAAACATAATCGCATCACTTCTTCTAGGCTTCCAAACGTTGAAATCAAACATGAGGGGACAACAACCACTAAGCCCTTATGAAAAATGCTGTAACAGAGAAGTTGAAGGCTAGTGCTTGAAGCTACATCAGAAGGCTACAACTTGTCCCACAAAGGACCATGAAGAATCACAAGACCATCTGAGAACATCTGTTTCTCCCAGCATTAACCAAGAGGTGGTCCTGGGAGAATCTTGAAACCAATCCATCAATTACAAGTTTGCTTTGCGTAGGCCATTCGTTGCCCTCACATTGATATTGGTGGCTATAACAGCACACCAAGCCCCTAAAATGGTGGCACTAGGTATACACTTACACTGGAGGAGTCATCTTTTCCCTCAGAATGAAGCAATTATCCTCTGAGTCCCAACAGCAGAAACAACTAGCATAGACAGCCTTTTCTACATTTCTAATACTTTGTTTGGGGAGGAGAAGAAAAATTATGTTGAACATAACTGTAAACAAAGTTACAGAGTGGGTGCTGGAAGCAGTAGTACTAATATAAGCAAACTTTTTCTTTTTCCATTGCATCTTTGATGCTGAACTAGACAGTTTTGCACATTGTCACATAACCAGCAATCATAATATCGCCTCCACAATTAACAAAATTTGTTTTCCTCTGAGGACACTTTTTCGACAGTCTCCTAATTTAGAGATAACCATGAGAATTGCTGGAGAAAGTGACAAGGACAATATATTATGCACCAGATATCACAAACCATGATAAGGGACATTGGTTCCATTTTATGGCACTCTAGTAGTTTGGAACATGAAAATTGACATTCCCATCATCCAATTTGGGACTTTCCATTGCTTTTCATTGAAAATATTGGAAATTTACTTCTAAGACAAGCAATGCCATGAAAAGAAGGTTAGAGATTTAGTATGTTAAGCAGTCTTTTAGATGTGCATAAAACATATTAGAACGTATATTGTCCAAAACACAGCTAAAAATGCAATATTTAATTCAACAACACAACAAGATGTTGCCTACCCACTCCATAACACATTTCATTGCACAGAAGAAGCCCGCATCATAAAAAATAGCCCTCAGCATGATCAAAAGGCCATTAATTCCACAAATGGCTATATTTATTCTACAGAAATTAAGGCTGCCAATCAATTATTTTCATAAACCCCTCCTGCAGCTACTAAGAGTGCATTTGGATTGACTAAAACAAAGCACTGTTTTGGTTTCCAGGCAAATTTTTTCTCTGTCACCCAAATGAGAAATAGAAAATTTAAATTTTCAGGAAAAACTAATAATTCCAAATGACTTTTACTGTCAACATTTGTGAGTTTTCACAGGTTTTAGGGGTTCTATGCTAAATAAGAAATAAACTCCAACACTGACAAAAGCTAGAGCAAAGAATTGACTCCAAAAAACACTATGTTCATGAGCAGATGCCAAAGTAGATAAGTTCAATTAAAGAACAAATGACTAGAGGTACAGCCTGTAAAATGTCTACTATCCAAGCAACTAATAAGCAAATTAATAAGGGTTTGCAGTGATGCATGGAGTGAGGAGCAAACAGTGACAAAAATGGAAACCCAGCCAAACCTAGGAACGTCACTGGTAAATATCACAGTGAACTCAGTATCCAACCTAAAAATCCTCCAAAGGATATAAGCAAAGACAAGGAAGCACATTAAGGTAATCTAAAAACGTAATTGTTAATGCGGAGTAAAAAGGGACCCGAAATGAATTCAATGACACTAACAAACTGCAATGGATCGTGTGTCAAAACGTCCAAGTCCAACATTGTCAATGAACAGTATGGAAAAAGCTCATGCAAGTCTCAAAAAGAGTCCAGTGAACTTTCTACATAAGCGATTCCAACCCCAATTAATCCTCTGTTTCCAGTCATCAGATTAATCCGAAACACACGGGAGTCGAACAACAGAATTTACCTCCTGAAAAGTGAACTTCTCATGAACGAGAAGCGCCAGCACGAACACGGCCAACGCCAGAAAATAGTGGCGGAAGGTGTCGAGGTCCTTGTTATAGCTACGGCGCACGACGGGATGCATCCGCATGCACCACACGATCGCGAGCGAGCTCCCAATGAACACCAGCTTCATCAGGGTATTGTACACCGAGATGAAGTCCGTGAACAGATCCAGGTACCGCGCCAGAAACACCACCGCGTAGAGCTCCTGGGTCTTCAGGGAGATCCCTGGTCAAGCGGGCCGCGACAAGATCTCAGCTTTCGCGGATTCAACAAAATTCAAAGAGAACCCACATAACAAATCGACCCGAAACCCAATACAGGCACAACCCTCAATGCAGGGAATTAGCAATGCTGTCTACCCAACTGCCCTAGAGAGAAGTAAATTTAAGGAATTCTGTCGAATCTCGCAACTACAAGAATCGCCACTTAAACCCAGAAATACCCAACGAGTTCGGGCCTAATCAGACCCAAAGGGCGCCCGGAACTGCTCGAGCTTCCGCCCCTCCATCGACGGCTCCGACAGCACGCGACGGCGACGGCGACGGCGACGGCGAGACGGGAGCGAGCGGAGAGAGAGAGAGAGAGAGAGAGGGGGGGTGTACCTGAGCACGATTTGGTGGCGTAGATCTTGAGGAGGAGGACGAGGATACTGATGAGGTGGGTCATGTCGCCGGCGAATCTGAAGACGTTCATGGCTGCCGGCGCCGACGAGGGAACCCTGCCTGAGCGGGAGCGAGACCGAGACCGAGACCGAGACCGAGAGCTAGAGCTAGAGAGAGAGAGAGAGAGAGAGAGAGGTTGCTTGTTGCGTCTGGAGAGCGAAGCGTGGGGAGACGGGAATCGAGGGAGAGAGAGGGGGAGGAGGGAGATGACGTGGCGGATGGGAAGGGCTTTTGGGGCCCACCCCGCGGTTCCGTCGTGGCGATGGGCCGATGGCGAGGGGGTCGGGGGCGATGTTCGCCCGTGGATCGGCCCGTGCGGTTGGTCTCTGCACCCTCGGCGCCGACGGCCATCCTGCGGGCCGGTTGATGTCTAAGCACCGCAGAGCCGGTCGGTTGATATGTAGATAGACCGCTATAAAGTACCTTAATTAAGGATGTAAAAAACCAAATTGAAAATCAAACTAAATCGCACCGAAAAATTCAATTTTTTCAGTTTGACTCTCTTTAAAAACCAAAACTTTTTAATCGGTTCCGTTAACCGAACCAAATGATAAATAATCTTTCTCAAGAACCGAATCTCGTTTCTCTCCTCTCGTCTTTTGCTCTCCTCACACACAATAGAGGTATGTTGACGACAAAGCTTCCGTGACTAGCGCTGTGGATTGCTTGTGTCGCCGGCAAATCCATCTCTGATCCTTCTTGAACTCTCCGCTTATTTGGGCACTTGCTCTGCTCATGTCCCTCTCTTTCACTATCGTCTTAGCTCATGCGCCCCTCGCATTTGGGCTTTCTCGATTGATTCTTTGTGATGAAGGTCCTTCATTGCTCGCAGTCAAAAGTCACACATCTGAAAAATACAATCTTACTTAATAGGGTTGTGCAAAATGGATCACCCAAATCGAATACGCCTAGACTGGACTGGACCAGCTAGTTTGGTTTGATTCCTGGAAATGTCGGTTTGGTTTTCGATTTTTAAAAGTGGAATCGGTGTTCGGACAATATAGTGCTCAATTCCAAGGGAGAACCGGACCGGACCTAACCCTAAAAATACTTTTTATTTTATTATGTCTTAAAAACAGAAAAATGTGAACTAAATACTATCTCGGTCAAATTCCAAGCAATGGGAAAAAACAAGCGATCAGTTTTTTTAGCTTGAATCAGAATTCAATTCCCAATCCTAGGACTAACTAGTCTAGTCCACGGTTCCGAATTTTTGGGAACCAACTCAATTAAATATTGAGGCAACACAATTTCTGCGGATCCGGCGTTCAATTCAAGCATGAAACGCATCGCACGGGACTCTTTCTTCGTGTTCGAGGGCACCCTCCTGAAAGGGCAATTTCGGGGTCTCTCATGTCTCCCTTATGGGGACCGACTTGCTGACAGATGAACCCAGGAAGGAGCAAACAGAAATCCTTAATTCATTAGTAAGTATATTCGTAGATTGCTTATGTTCCTGTTTCAAGGCTTGCATGGAGAGAAGCATCTTGATGAAGAATGACTAGAAAAGAACCAGTGTGTTTCACATTTATTTATTTTTCTCTGAATCTTAATACAATTTTACTCGTGAAACTTTCGAAAACTCACGCCTAAATCTCATCCAAGTCCATATAAGATTTAATAGTTGATAGTTATATGCATATTTTGTGAAAAAAAAACTTAAAGTTGCTGTTAAGTTCAGTCTTATTTCGAATTTGTATGGTACAAAATTATCTCACAAAGTTGCTCATGTTACTCTAGATCATTTTCCCATGAAAATTTTCACGGAAAATTTCTAATAGCTCCCTGAAGCGGGTTTTTTTTAGAAAAGCTCCCCTAAAATGAATCTTATCTCAAGTAAATTTCTAAAATGAGCAAGTCTCAAGTCACCCTAGAGTCACTGAATGCTCAAATTTTTGTTGCCCGGCAATCACGTGCAACATTGTGCAGCAATGGTAGGGCTTCTTGTTTAACTCAATCCCACATGCAATTCGTCGAAATTACCCAAAACCCTAAATACCCAAAAAGCCTTGGCTGCAATTCCTCCCTCTTCGGTCGAATCCGAAACCTCGATGGAACAGTTCCTCGTCCCGGTGAAACCATTAGTCCGTGCTTTAAAGCCTGTTATAAGGTATTGATTTGTGCTTCCTCAAATCATTAATTTCTCGAGATCATGCAATAATTCATGCAACTTTCAAAACATGTTTTACTTCATCGATTCTCGTCTAAAAAAAAAATCTTTACGTCTCTGTTCATTTCATGGAAATAACTTGGAGGTAACTTTTTTTGAATTTTCTGACGTTCTTGTCATGAAAAATGAACTAGTCAAGGAAAATATTTTTCCGCTATTGAAAAAAATACTTTTAAAAGTGGGGAAAATGTTTTCCATATTTTAGAAAGCGAAAAGTATTTTCCATAACTTTTTTCAACTTACTTTCTTTCGCCAAACACATTTTTCATTTTATTTTTATGTTTTATTCTCTTTCGGGTTAATACCTTGAAAAATTTCAAACTGGTTTACTTATGACAAATTTATCATAAATTAATTTTTTGACTATGAAAATCTCCAAACTAATACACTAGTAACAAGTTTACCTCAGGTGATTATAAAAAATCTTAAAATAGTATATTTGTGACAAATATTAAATTAAATACCCAAAAAACTACAAAAATGGTACAACTGTGACAAAAATGTACTAGCTAGTACATTTTTGTCACAGTTACGTATTATTTAACTTAGTAATTTGACAATAAAATTTAACGAAAATTAACAAAGGGTAAATTTGTCACAAGTGTATCAATTTGGGATATATTTGTCAAAAGTGTATCGATTGAATTTTTTGTAGTTAAAAAATCAGTTTAAGGTAAATTTGTTGCAAGTGTATTAGTTTAAAGTTTTTCAAGGTATTAACCATTTTCTATTTCTTTAAAATTCAATTTTTTAATTTCTTTCTCGTTTCTTTTATATCTTTTCTTTTCTTCTTTTTCCTTGGCCTTGGCCGATTGCCGACCATGGTAGCGGTTGGTGACTGGCCACAAGCTAACTCGAGTCTTGTCAATGGCCGGTTGTCGGTCATCGCATGGCGGTAACCAACCAAGGCCAAGGAAAAAGAAGAAATAAAGAAGAGAAAAGGAAAGGACAAAATTAAAATTTAAAAATTGATTTTAAAAAATAAAATAATAGAAAAAAATATTGAAAATGAGTGCATGCAAGAAAAGATTTTCCTTACCCAATGATGAAAAAATATTATCTAGTTCATTTTTGAATTTCAATTGAACATTGAAATGTATGATTTTTTTTTTGGAAAATGACTTCATTAAAAATAATTTTTGGAAACATCATATTTCTCGTGAAATGAACGGAATCTAAATATGAGATCCCGCAAAAAGGTTTTGTGAGGCATAAATTTTTCAATCTTTGATATTGTACTAATATTTCAAACCCAATGAGTAGGGAAAATCATAAACGATTGAAACTCTTTAGAGTAAACTTGACCAAGAAAAAAAAATTAACAAGCAATTCTAGAACCAAGCAGCACAAAATAAAAAATTCAGCACTCGATTTTTTAATTTTGTCAAATTCGATCTTTTCAAAGGACAGCTTACTATATGAAGGATTAAGATATATGGAAAATAAAATGACCTCACCGGATAATGACTAGAAGAACAATAGGTTCCTCTTTGACGACAATTGATTAAGATGGTAGAACTAAAGTACAAAATTCTAACAAGATTAGATGCCGACATGACATCATTGATTTTGACATGAAAGAAAACTTGTAAGCATGAACGATCGATAGTGATATGATCACCTTTTTGTCCATATGATTTCACACCCAAAAAGAAAGAAAAAAAAAAAAAAAATCAATATAAGGGCTGCCAAATTTGATGTAACTTGACATCTTTCTTGATTGGCTTGAAACTATCATTAGCAAATGAAGGATTGAGTAACATATTTAGTTCTTTTAAGTTTCAGCGATCGAGCGATTTGGTCCTCTAATTTTGATTTTTTTTTTCTTCAATCGTGGAATTTACTCATTTAGTGCTATCGAACCTCTTGGTCAACCACTCTAACTAGGCCGGCAGATTAATTAATGACACGGCATTGCTTATGTGATGGAAAATGACGGGTCATTTCGATTTGGCTCCAAATGGGCGAGAAGAATAAGGAAAAAAAGAAAAGAAAAAGAGAAAAAAGAAAAGAGATGCTAATTTGACAGTAATAGTTATAGCAGGTAAACAAAGCACTTGATTGCTTAAATAAAGAAGGCTGGAGGATGTGATTCCATGAAACAAAACTTTGAGGACCAGGTTGCGCAGATTCAAAACTTAGAGATTTCAATTGCACAAAATGAAACTTAGAAAATCAAATTGCACAATCACTAGAACTAGAGAGTTAAATTTGTACTTAACTACATGTTTTATGAGGCAAGCAATGCACCATCCGCCGACTTATATACGATATAGACGCGTTTAGATCTAATATGTATGTGCTGGACTACCTGCCTTATATATGTCGTACAAATGGACTATCAACATGTATAATTATCCAATTCTTGATTGAGATAATTTTAAATGGGAGGTAAGTACACTATCGGTACCAAAAGTTATGTACGACGCTCATTTGGTACCAAAAGTTTTTCTCGAATCATACCAAATTGGAGAAAAGACGAATACTTTAATGCCATCAGCGAGAGATTCCGACCAAAATGATTACATAACTTTTATATTTTTTTTTAAAAAAATCGACATGGCTTATAAACAACAATGTTGTTTTTCGTCCTCCTTAAGAAAACGACATTGTTTTGCCGTCATATGTGAATGGCCTCACAAAAACGATGCTGCATAACTCATTTGGGAATTTTTTTTTTTTTTTGGGACTGAAATTAGGGTTTTTGTCCGATTCTCGCCCAATGCCGACCTAGCTCACTTGATCGTCGTCGCTCGGCCACAGCCTTGAGGCACGTGAGGTTCTTGCACTTGAGCGAGATTAGCATGAGTGCTTCGTCGCTAATGCTCAACGACTTGCATTCGCACTTGAGCGCAAGCTTCGTGATCGAGTCAAACCCGCGAGAACAAGACCGAGACCGTGTCTAGCGGCTCGAGTGGGCGTGGAGGGCGAGCCTTTGGCGACTCTAGCCTTCAATCACAAGCCAGCGGTAGCACACAAGGGAGCACTGGCCTCGATCGCCGGAGCCTAGGTACTGGAAGACGCAGGCAAGGCACTCGTCGGGGAGATCGAAGATGGAGAGGGAGAGATCGGGGGCAACGCACTTGTCAGCGGCCTCCCTGAGCACTGGTCAAATCACAAACTTCAACTTGGCCACCAAGTGGCCATTGTCGGGTCAAGGTTGGAGCCGCGGCCGCGAGCGCAAGGGCCATTGAGGACGGCAATGGCCCAAAGTGAGCGCCGTTTATCTTCTCCCTCTCTCGTCAATTTGGGGATTTAGGGTTTTGAATTGGAGGAGAGACACTAAACGGCATCATTTTGTTGTTTAAATGTTGTACTCTCCAAATGAGCCACATTAGCTTTAAAAATTAATAAAAAAGTGTCACATCGGATTTTCACCAATCGATCGAAGTTGACATTAAAATAATCGTTTTTCAAATTTTTTGGCACTTAAATGATCTAAAATAAACTTTTGGCATCATAATGAGCGTCGTACTTAACTTTTGGCACTAATAATGTACTTACCCTTTAAATGGGAAAACGGCTAAAACTATGCTTAGTTTGCTGTATATTTCTCAAGTAGACTGCACACTGCGGACTCGCTGTCAAGAGTACACCAGATTCAACTAGTTGCCCACCGTAGTCATGTCTACAGGCACACAATACAAAAAGTGGTGCTGAGATATAGATGTTGAGCCTATTTGGTTCGGCTTTGGAGAAATGCCTTGAGAGAATGCAAATACCTTTAAAGTAAAGGGGTTTTCCTAATATTAGACTGTTTGGTAAACTATAACTCAAAAGTGCTTTAGGAAAATGCAAGACTGTTTGGTAAACTTATATTTGAAAAGCCCTTTAGTATAACAAAATCGAGTTTTTTAGTTTTAGTATTTTTAAAATTGCAAAAAAAGAAACAATGACTATATAACTTTTTACATTTAATGTAATATATATATATATATATATATATATATATAAGTAAATTTATTTAAAATTTATATTAAAAGAATTTGATTATAGATTAGATGCAAAGCTCAACTTTTGGCCTAGGGTTCTTTTAGGTTTGTTTTCAATTTTGAATAATTTTTTTAATTATTGTAGTATTAATCATCTTCGTTAATTAATAATCATTCTAGTGAATTGATAAAAAGTTGGGCTATTGATTGTCAAAAGATAAAAATGACAACAAAAAAAAGGCGAACCCAACATTTGCAAAGAGCTTTATTTTTTTTTTTAAATATCAAAATAAAATCCGATGAAACTCCGCGCGATCAACGGCGGTTGGGGTGTGGGGAAGATGTTTAGTTTAAAAAAAATGAAAAGAAAAATAAGTCAACGGATAAATAGTAGAGGTGACTTTGCATTTTAAAATCTTTAAAAGCCCAAAGTAGGTCCCCACTTGCTTTGGGCTTTTAAGTATTTCAAAGCAAGATTTGGCCAATGACATCCGTAAATCGCTAAACCAAACACCTAAATTTTTTCTCATGGGCTTTTGGGGCTAAAGCCCCTTGAGAATGCTGAATCAAATAGGGCCATTGTTCGTGGCATCATCCATCTTCGCCGACTTGGCGAGTTCATTGGCACATCCAGTAGCATCCCGGAGGACATGTCTCGGCTCGCATCACTCGAATCTCCCGTCCTCGGAGGTCCTGAATTCATTAGGAACGCGGAGGATGAAAGCAAGCCATCGGGCATGTATGTTATTCAAATACTTAAGTAAGCAGAAGCGAACGTCTTTAACTAAAAGAGTTTGAACATTAGATTCAAGATCAACTGTAAAAACCACCTGAAAGAGCGTAAGTTTCTGCAACAATGACAGAAGCTTTGCCTATGTTTCTAGCGAAGTCCTGCACCCATTTTACCTGACATTTCAAGAAAGCAAGAACAGAAAGTGATCGTCCGCCAAAAAAAAAAAAAAAAAAAGATGGAGTGAAGGAAATATGAGGGCTCGCAATATCAGTAAAAAGGGTGAAAATACAGGGGATAAATAGAAGGGGTAATCAGTTCCAAGTGAATTGGTTCTCTTATGTACCAGCCTAGAACTGAACATGGTTGGACTTGGAAAACGGGCCTAACTTTAAGTAACATAAGTACTATTTTAGTAAATGTTTGCACTAAAAAATGACCAACTTTTGGTTATTATCAACATGTGATAGACTTTGTTGAGAGAACAGAATTTGGTCATTTATGAAGAGAATTATTGACAACTTGATGAGTACATAGCTTGAAGGAATCAATAAAAGTGAAGTCAACAATCTAGAATGCAATTGTGAACATAATGGAGTAAAGCAACAGTTAAGATAGTAGATTTGAAGAAACCGTTAACATAGTAGAGTTGAAAAAACCGTCAATGTAGTGAAGTTAATGCAATTGTTGATTTGGCCGTTTGTAACCACTGTTGATAACTGTTTATTGCCACATTATCCACTTTGGAGGGCCTTGGAAAAATCAAATAAATTTGCTTTCTTTTAAGTAATCTTTACTTTCTTGCACTGTACTTTTATCTTTTAGATTCACATCATCGATTAAATTTGGCATGTATCTTTATCTTAAGTGACATATCATTAATTAAATTCCAACATAGTTTGTTTATGTTCAATCTTGTTTGTAGAGTTTGTATTTTTTTAGATCTTATTAACAATTAAATTCCGATATAGTTTGTGTTTGTATGGTTCTATCAATTCTATTTGACGTGAAGTTGTTCATTTTCCTATTTATGGTGATATTCCCTGTTCGAAGTCACTAGAATCAAAGAATAACTTTTTGTGAAAGGTATCCTTCTTATTAGAGAAATTCCAGCGAAACGACAAAAGATATTATGTGAAAAGTGCATGGCATAACAGTAAGCGCATTGCCGAACTCTCTAATCTTTTTGGTTCCATATCTAAAAACTCACTTGTTTTCAAAGCAAAGAACCAAAGAAAAAGAGACCTAAAAGCCGATTTTATTCGAGAACCGAACTTGTCTAGAACTGCACAGTTCGCAGTACAACATGAAATCGGCTCCCCGGTTTCTTACCCAACCTATCAGTCCCCATCCGAACCGGCCTAGAACCGACTGGGTTTCTTAGATCGAATCGGCCCGTTTTCCCTTTTCGGCAAGAAAAGAAAAATAAATAAATAAATAAATAGAAGAAAAAGGGAAAATTAGACCATAAGAAGACGACAAAATGACCTCTTGCTTACGTGGACACAGAAAACCCACTGACCGGGCCCCACCTCCCCACCTCACTCTCTCTCTCTCTCTCTCTCCCCCTGCCTTCGTGACTTTCGCTCCTCTTCTTCTCCTCCCCTTTATGTACTTCAGCTGTTCGGCATAAAATCCCCTCCGAAACCCGCGTCGATTCCAGCGCCCCGATCGCCACCGGCGCCGGAGCCGTCTCCCTCTCCGCCGCGCCGCCTCCGCCGACCGCCACCGCCGCCCCCTCCGCCGCCGCCCCCGCCTCCGCCGTCGCCGCCGATTCGATGCGATGGGCTGCGCCGGATCTCGGCCCAAGGGAGACGGTACGGCGCCCCCCCGATCGCTCTCCGTGGCTCTGGATTTTCCGTGTCGCCGGTTCCTGTTCGGGTTCCGTCGATCTTTTTGTTCTTCGAGTGCTGGCGTCTTTGAATTCGGTCTGCTGCTGGAGCGTTGACTGTGTGACCTAGAACGCTGATATCGGCGACGATCGAGTTTCTTTTCTTGTGCCTTAGCGAGCTCAGTGACTCAATTGTTTGCCTGCTGATTTTTTTTCGCGTCGTCGGTTTCTTGATTTCTAGTCGTGTCGTTGGCTGTTCAGGGGATGTGGTTCGTTAATTCGGTGATTGGGGATTGCATCTGGTTGGTGGAAGTCTTTCTATATTACGCACTTGCTGCTGCGTATTGGATAGGCTGTATTCTTTTGGGATGTGGGATACATTGGTTGGCTAGGCTGTGTTCTGTCGGGAATCGAAGAATTAATGAAATCATTTGAATCTGTATGTGAAACCTTGGAACATTTAAACGTGAATTGTGCATTTTGACCAAACTGTAATTTCGCTGGAGCCAGTAAATAGTTTCAACTTTTTACTCTGTTGGTATGACAACTTGATCTGCTGAGCATTTGACAAAGAACGGAATTTGTTTCTAATGGAGCCATCAAGAAAATGTAGTTTGCATATGGCTGCATTTGATTCTTTTCATGTAAAGCGCGGAAGGGTTTTGAGCCTGCTAGTGGGTGCTCCCCTTGATATTCTCCTCGCTTCAATTAATGGCAGTGGGCAGCTATTCTTCTTCACTTGAGCAATGTTGGAAGTTTACATCGATCAATCTTTACTCTGTGACATTCTTTGTTTATATAGATTGTTAAAATTGGTTGCCTAAGTGCTTCAGATAATTCTCTTCTCATGACAGTCTTGCATTGGATGGGGAAAATGATGTCTAAGAAATTTATAGACATTAACACTATGTGAAGTCCTTGAAATTATCTGTCCAACAAGTAAAGTCATTGAAATTATTTTCCCAGTAATTGGTATCAGAAACACTGTTTAGCATTGCGTTTTAGATATTGCTCTGCCTACTGCTAACGCATTTAGTGCACTTGTTGCATCATTTAAAAGGGAAGCTGAACAATTTAATCGCATAATAACTTATTGCTTGTATGGTTGCTGACAGACTCTTCTAAGAAAATTAGGAAGCCAAAACCTTGGAAGCATCCTGAAGCAATTACAAGGACACAACTGATGAAGATGCGTGAGGAGTTTTGGGACACTGCACCTCATTATGGTGGGAGACAAGGTATTTCTAAATTGTTAGGATAAGATGGTGTTGACATAATGCACGGTCACCACCCTTCACCTTCACCCACCCACCCAGTGCTGTGGGAGAGGGTAAAACTATGCTTTGCACAATGAGTAGATCATACCTACGTGGGTCATAAGTGCTATTTTTGCTTGAACGCGTTTGAGCAATTTCCTTTCGAATTCTTAAGTTTCTTGCTTAAATGTGCTGTGTAGCATATTTATCATGCTGTTGTTGAGTACAAAACTATAGATAATGCACATTGCACGAGAAATATGTTTTCCATGGGAAAGCAGGACATGGCTTATCTTCTTATTTTGGGGGAACTCATCGGATATTTGTGGTCTTCTTGTGACTAGATATATTTTTATTTGCCATACACAAGGATTGCAGTTGTCTTTATTGCTATAGAGGGAGGGATGAGATTTGAGTAACCATGACCTCTATACATGCATCTATTCCTTAGAAAGTGGTCACTATACTTTGACACTGGGTGTTGGTATTGGTGATGTTGTTTTCTTTAACTCAGCAATGCAATAAGTTACCTTGGTTGCTGTATGGGAAGCTTGCTAGCTGCAAATTCTCTTCTATTTATTTTTATGGAAAGAATGTTGTTGAATGTAAAGTTTCCTATGTTTTACTGCTCATTCATCAAGTATTAAAATGACTTGAAATATGAACAGCAATTGGATAAAGCACATTCCTTTAAAGGTAGCAGATGCCTTTTTATACCTTGTGAGTTGTACAATACTTATCACTTAAAAGTGGACTGCATGAATTATTTAGAAGTAGGGATCCCTTTTCGAAGAAATGTGCTTACCTGTTCGGTGTTCATATTGAAACTTGTGGAGGCTAGAACTATGATGAATGATAATGTTCATGGGCGTACTTATTCATTCATTTTTAAACTTTTAGTGAGGTTATACTTTTACACTTCTAGCTTGAGTAGTCTATCCTCTAACTTGAAGGCTGACACTGTTTTGCTTTGCCTTTGTTAAGCTGCAGTCTTTCTCCTCCATACCATCATCTTTGATTATCCTAAGGTTGCGTTTGGTTGTCCAGATTTTTAATTAGGAGAGGACTGGATAGGATAAGATATGAAATCTAGGGATTTTGCTTGGTGATTACAGTAATAAAATCGGATATATTCACATCATATCATGTATATTGTTTAGTATAAATGGTATATTAATATAAATGAATGAAAAATTTTACAAATAGAAATTGATAATAATCTCTTATGACATTCTTGCTTACTTTACTTTTATTTGCTTTTTTATTTTATATTTCTCTCTTTTGGATTAATTTCTTTTTTATTTCTTTCTACCCGTTCCACTATTCTTTAATAAAATTCTATTAAAAAGTAAACTGTATTAATATACCTAAAATACTAAAATACTAGAATATGTAAATTTATATTATAATATAATATCAGGACGAAGCAGTCCATTACATGAAATAAACTTTCTTTGCTGTTGAAATGATTGTGTGGGTTGACAAGTCTTGAGGGTATGCTTGTTACTTCAAGTTGCTTGGACCCATATGTCTGACGCTTTAAGTGTGATCCTATTTAGAAGATGTGGCACATATCAAATATCAAAAGGCCACCCATAAAATGAAAGGTTTTTTTGTAAGTCAAAAAAATAACTTGCTATTAATATTGTCGACTAACATTAATAAGTGATACCCAGTTAATATGATTTTCTGGAGATTTCTTTTCAATTGGTGAAAGTGCCTAAAAACTACCAAGCGTGTTATCCTTGAAAATAGGCTCAGGCTACTTCAGCTCTCACTGTAGCCAACACTAATTTGCTTTGAGTCACAATGCTTTGCATTCGTGACAATGCGGTAGTAGTTTTGTTATTGACTGACCAGATGTATTGCAGCATGAGTTTGGGCCAGTCTGGTAATGTGATGAGAAATGCTTGTGGGATTTTTAAAGCATTGCACATCAATATTCCTTGTCTACAATTAAGAAACCTTCATAGCAACCACTGTGGAGTATGACATGCATGATTGACAGAGGGAGTGGGGAGGGAGTGAGGGAGGGAGGTTTCTAGGTAGGCACATAATTTGTGCATATTTTTTGAGATATATTCAAGCCTCATCTTCTGTGCATTTTCAGTGGTGAAACTTTTAGAGAGACTGAAGATGGTGAAGGAGCTGACCTGAATTGGCATGTCAATATCTTGATGACATAGTTATGTTATCTGTTGTATATTACCTGATTTCCCCTTAATCTCTATAATTATTAAATCTCTCTGTCTCACTACCTCTCATTTCATATCACTGTTGTAGACTGGTTAAGCAATTTAATTCTGCTTTCAGAGATATGGGATGCTCTGCATGCGGCAGCAGAAGCAGATCTAACGCTTGCCCAAGCAATTGTGGATAGTGCTGGTGTGATTGTTCAGAGAGCTGACTTGACAATATGCTATGATGAAAGAGGTGCTATGTTCATCTATTCACCCAGTCCCCCACCCGCTTCTCGTCCACCACCACCTAGAAATCTTTTCCATCTCTACCGTCCTGTCCAGCATCTAATTCATGCGATGTTGATTGTTGCAGGTGCGAAGTACGAATTGCCCAAGTACGTTTTGAGTGAGCCGACCAATTTGATTGATGAAAATTGACAATGGAGGTGGGGCAGATTTTGCTCAGCTTCGTGTGTAAATCCTGTGAATTGATATTGATAGTTTGGTAAAACAAATTGCATCAAAGTGGAGGTCATTCAGGCATTTTAATGATGCACGCTTCAATACAAATTTTACGTAACTTCTACCTCACGAGATGTATAACTACCACAATTTCATATGGTTTGTTTCATTAGTACCTGAACCTTCCAAAGAAACATGAAAAGTAATCAATTCAGGTGATTGTTACAGTGGAAAATCATGACATCCTTGAGTGCTAGACCATTGTTTTCTCCAACTTTTTACTGTTTCTCAGGCACATTGACCTTGCAATATTATCTGTCTGTTATGTGGAGTTGTTGATGGCCCCTAAAATTCCAATGCTCCAGATTCATCTCGTCCCTCATTACAGTTTCAGATGTGTTTTGAAATTAGAAAACCAATCCCTGAATAAATGTGTTAAATTGTGCACAAATCCGTGTGAAGTTGAACTTAGCGTTACTTGTACATTCATTCAGAGCCTTTAATACCAAATCTACCCAGTTTGTTTCTCTTGATTAAAATCACACGTAGAGTGGAGATACCTATCTGTAGCAAGAGCACGTAGTTGCACATTCGCAGTACTAGTTCCTCTTACTGATTGATCATGATGTTTTGATTACGGTGATGGAATACGATTCTATGGCATTCTTTTGATGGCCTACAAAGCGAACATATGGCCCCTCAAATCTCAAGTCGAAAATCCTCCTCACGCTACTAGCCGTGAGTCGCATCCTCCTATCGTTCATGCGTATCTACCCCCAATTTAGGTCAAAGTTGTCCACCAACCAACGACGAAAATTCCCCTTCGATTGATAAAAAAAAGTTCCCCTAACGATTTGGAGATCCATTAGACGTGGGTATACAATTTCGTGTATTGTTTGTTTTTGGTAGTCATTTAATTGGGTAGTTAACCTCCATCAACTATATCTTACCGTGAATAGACTCCCCACGTTTTACGAAATGGTCAACATACATAAAAGACATTAAAGGTCTGTCTTCTCATATTCTGATAAAAATGCGATAAAGAAAGAAGGTGAATTTGATGGGACCGATTGAAGTGATATTGACCTTGTTTTTGCTGACATAAATCAAAAGTCAATTGGTTCTAAGTGAGAATCGACTCCTAAAGTTTTGCATCTATCAGATAAATTCAATGTATAAATTCAGCATGAAAAAGGTATTACATATAATATTCACCATTTACATGAGCCAAGTGCGGGCATATGTCATAAGAGGTAGAAATAATTTCGTTGGTATTTCCTTCTCTCCGCTCAACTGCAAGAAATCTTATCAATTGGATTTTAAATTTTAGCCTTCAAAAGACTTTGGACAATTTTATGGATTCGAAATAAACTTTAAAAGAAAAAGCTCTACAGATGCGAAAAAAAGTACATGCCTTTCTAGGTGGTGACAACATTGTTGGAAACACTATAAAATTTTTCATAATAATGACAAAAACATAAGACAGTCTAAGATAAACTACAGAACTAAAATGTCACTAAATAATTGATTGGCCGCCACTTAGTCAACCTAATATGCGTGGAGAGTCAAGGACAACACATCCAATTATGACAGACACTCAAAAAGTCAAAATGAAGAAGTCAATATACATGAATAATTCCACGAGGATCACAAATTATGGTGTCCAATTCGAAAGGTACTTATCGATCAATCTTCGAACTAATCTTGTCAATTGAAACTCTACCGTTCCGTCGTTAATATATAGTGAGGAATTAAACCTAGTGGCACTAGAATTCCCAGTCTCACGCTCCTCTTTCTCTTTTCTTCTTTTTTCCTGGACTTCACATTCCTCATACGTGGTGACTCTGCCTTCAAACGGATTTTCTTCTAAATTCGGGCAGCCGCAAATTTTTAAAATGCACTCCTTGGGTACTTTCGAATTGAATACATTAAGGAAACTTTTCAAGGATCTGCAATCAGTAAATTTCAAATACTTGAGAGTCTCTAATTCATCCAGGCCCTTAACTGCTAGAAGTTCTTCACATCCTCGAATTGACAAGGACTTCAACCTTTTCAAAGCCGAGAGATCATCTAGACTTTCAATCTTAGGACAATAATTTATTGCCAATTGTTCCAATGACTCCACCGAAGCAAGACCTTGGATGGCAGTTAGATTAGGGCATTCATACAGACTCAACAGCTTCAACCTCTTCAAACTTGAAAGACCGGCAAATCCCTCGAGAAATTCTAACCTTCTCATTTCGAATTCAATCAATTGTTCAAGCCCATTGAGTTGAACCTCCTTCCAACGACATTGATAAATCCGCAAACGTGTCAAATTTCTCAAGTTGCAATGAAATGACAAACTAGTTATTGATTCATGATCATGAAGTGTCAATGTTGACAAAGATGGTGGAAGGAACGCGAGGGATTGTCGGCATGGACCATCTTGGAGGTACAAAGAACAACTCCCATCATGACCACAATAACTCAAATTAGCCAATTTAGTTAGGCTTAAGAGATTCTCAACCCAACGCAATGAACTTGATCCAAAGCTTAAACTTATCAAACTTGTGGGAAGCTCACACAATACTTCAAGTTCGCTGCAACCATATAATCCCAATCTCTCTAGGCGAGGAAGTAGTTTAATCGTCTTTGGAATATTTCTAAGACGGGTCAATTCCAAGTTAAGGACTCTTAAAAGCGATAATTCCCAAATGCCTTCAGGAATACCCCATTGTAGAGACTGGCAAGCCTCGACATGTAGTTCTTCCAACTCTTTTAGCTCAACAATGCTTCGCGGTAGCTCCCTTATCAAAGACTCCGAAATATTGATGACTTTTAATTTCCTTAGGTCTCCAATAGATTCTGGTAATCGTCGACATTGTGTTCCCGAGACATCTAACTCTTGTAGTGATTCCAAGTTCCCAATTGAGATAGGGAGTCCCCTTATTTTAGTGTATGAAAGAACAAGAGACTTAAGTTCTTGTAGGTTCCCAATGGAACTAGGAATTTCTTCGATTTCTGTGCATCGCAGTTGAAGTAGTGACATGTGCTTTTGGTTACCAATGGAGTTTGGTAATCTTGTGATGGTAGTATACGAGAGATCCAACTCTATTAGTGACGCGACTCTCGCAAATGATTTTGGCAACTTCCTCAACTCTTTGCAATTTCGTAAATACAAGTACTCAAGCTTCTCCAACCCTCCAATTCCTTCCGGCAATTCCCTAAGACTTGTACACCCATTCGCATTGAAATAAATCAGGCACTTAAGCTTTTCAAGGGAACCATCAACTTCAATTAGATTACTGCAACCATTAAGGATTAATCTCTCTAAACTCGTATGATGAGAGAAGTCTGGAGTCTTGGTCATCTCTTTGCAACCGGTGAGATCCAGAACTTTAAGCTTCTTGGCAACCTGTTACAATAGCTAGACGAGAGTAAAGGGAAAATTCCATGCGAATATACAGGCAATAAATGGTTATGTTAGAACTGACTTGCAATTTAGTTGACTCATTTTCCTCATTTAACCCACATAGATCCGTTCGTGTAGTACTGACACTTATCCAACCCGATCCACATATATCCACCTATATGTCAATTCAACTTCTTTGCCGTAATGTGTTATTTAATACAATATAATTATAAATGGCCTCGGCTACGACAGCAGCTTAGTATTTCATGTGAATGGCCCTGATTAATCCATTCATGAGCCATTTTATTTACAATAGGTTGTTGCCTATATAGCCAAGGTATAGTCAATTTTAGTTAAAAACATAAAAATTGCGTGAGACAATTCAATAGAGATAAAGATTAACAAATATATAGATGGATGGTACCTTGATTTGACTCCATCCAGCCTAGTCCTCTGTTATGAAACTATTAGAAAGATCGAGAACTACTAGATTGCTTGGACGAAAATTGATGGCCAAGAGCTCTCGAGGACATAAATGCCAAGTCATGTATCTTAACTCTGAGAGTTGATTCTCAAAGTCTCCATCTAATTGCCCCCAAATTAATTCGAGGAACCTTATGTTTGGAAGCCTTGAAAACTCTTCGCTTGTATAGGTTCCTGATGCAATTCCATCTAAGCAGCAGATTGATTCGAGGGCTAACGGGACTGCTTGAATGGCCTCTAATTCATCTCGCCCTAAGCAGAGTGCTACAATGGCTTCCTTTCTCTACAACTCAATGGTAAAGTAACACATCAATAAATAAAAATGTTTTCAAACTCTCTCTCTATTAAAAAAAGCTTGCTAAATAAATGAAATATTGAGTAAAGTTAGAATTCAATGGCCAAACTCATTGTTGCACCTCTTTTGTTCTTATGATATTCTTCACCATATCAGGACACGACAACCTGCTTTGCCTTCCTAGATTTATCAACCCCGTATCTCCACAGACGATTTTCCTCCCGAGATCTCTCAGTTGGTCATGCATCCAAAATTTGTTGTCATCAGTTATCTTGATCAGGGACATGCATACAAGAACTTGAATTGAATACTCTGGGAAAAACCTACAATCCTTCCACATGTAGGATGCATTTGTCTTGTCTTTGTCCACAAACATATAGGCGATATCAAGAAAGATCTGTTTTTGCTCATGACTTGGACCTTCTCATAAGGTATTTCTTTCGATGGTTCAATACATCTATCCATAAGGCTTTGTTTTGGCGATGAAGTAATGAGCCTATAACTTCAAGAGCCAAGGGAAGTCCTCCAGTCGTAGAAACTACTTGTCTCGAAAGACTAACATAATCATATGGAGGAAAGTTTCTTTTAAAAGCACGCCTACTAAAAAGCTCGAGTGATTGAACAGAATCCAATGGCTTCACTTCGTACTCCAATGTTTGGTAAGCTTTTAAGATGCTTTTGTTCCTAGTTGTAATAATAATTTTGCTTCCCAAGCCGAAAGAAATGTGCTTGATGGCTAGTTTCTCGAGTTGTTCCTCATTACCCACGTCATCCAAAACAATGAAAACTTTCTTGTTAGAAAGTCGCTGTGCAATCATTTTGATCCCATCATCAACATCATTAATTACGTCACGAAAGCCTGAACCAAAAATATCAGATAATAGTTGTTTCTGTAAAGTCATGAGGCCAAAGTTGAGCGACAACTCTTGAACATTTCCCAGAAAGCAGCAATGACTAAAGAGTGAGTTTAGTTTATTGAATACAACCTTAGCAAGAATCATTTTACCAATTCCTCCCATTCCATGAATTAGAACAAAGCGCATGACCTTGGAGTCCACGTCCAACAACTCCACGACAGCTTCCACTTGTTCATCCATTCCGACTATATGCTCAGCAACGTATTTGTCTTTTGTCTTTAGCTTCATCACAATCTCTTGTATCACCGATTTAATGAATTTCCAGTACCTGCCATATAAGTGACTAATCTAAGTTGAAATTGTAAAAAGAAAACATCAGGGCGCTCGGAAAGTGGTCGCATCAACATGGCTAGTACGGCCTACTAAATCAATTAGTGCACCCAAAAGGAAGAGGCCTCTTAGGTGAGTATGATTTAAACAAATAATCATATAGCGAATAGTTTGAACTTTTTATTATATATTTGCTTCTGAAATGCTAACTCTACCAACCGGCGATTGACATGGATGGATGGGAAGCTTGCTCCAATACCATGAAAAAATCTCTAGAAAAGATATATAAGTTACATCTACCAATGAAAAGAATACCGGGTTCCTGCATTTTTTTTTTTTTAATTTGGATGAATGACTTGGTTACCAAAAATAGTTTAAAAAACACACATGGTATTCATTCAATTTCAAACCACCTAAACCAGATCTATCCAAGCTTGGGTATAGAGTGAAAGTCCAAAACATAAGTTATAGAGTACTTTACCACACCTACTTACCCTTGGTTTTTCAGTTCCCATCCTTTGATTTGGGCAACGCTTTTGAGGGCATCCTCCCATTTTAACCTTCTCTGGCGACCGAACATATCTTCATGCTTCATCAAAGCGCTAACGTACAGTTCAGACTTAAGCTTGACATCGCGAGGCTCCACGTCATAGAAAATTGGCAGAATCTCCTTCTCGGATGGTTTGGATTTCTTGCATTCCACCATGTGTGCGAGCTCATGAAGGCACCATGCACTCAAAGCATAACCTTTAGAGAAGATGGGTATGTAGATTTTCGACTTTTCGATGGCTGTCGATAGCTCATTGCCTATTTCTTTACCGATGTGGAGTTCTTCCTCGTCGAAGAAAACACAGATGTTCGCATCTAGCATACCATGGTACAGGCAATCCGTAAATCCTTGGCGAGTATCTGGTCCTCTGAAATTCAAGAAGACCTCATAATCAGTCGCCAACGGCTCACCGCCACTTATCTCAGCCTTCGAGCTCTTTCCCATGTCCATTCTCACAACTACCTTCGGTTTCCTCTATCAGAGCACTCATTCACTTGGCTTTTGCATAGAAAGTAATTGAGTGGCAGCTACAGACTTTCATTGTTTTCCCTCGTCAAGTCGACGTCAGTCCGTGCAGCTTTTTGCCCGGACGGGCTCCGTTTCTTGTACACTAGACTTTCGACGAACTCCCGATATGTTAGTCGTTCTCAGTGGAAACAAAAATATTGAGGAAATTACAGTATTTTTTTTTTGGTGAAGGTAATAATATTAATGAGAAAGGACAAAAGTACAGAAGAACGGATCCAAACAAGCACTCTTAACAAAGGAGCAAGAGTGACGGGGATCCGATAAAAAGCCACGGGCGCAAACAATAATCACGAAGCTAAAAGCCAACAAACAAAACAAACCAACCGGAACCCTACCCTCCCCACCCTCTAGCCCTCAAAAGCTGAAGGTGAAGAACGGAGATGGAAGGACCCCGCAACTACAAGAACAAGAGCAAACTGAAACAACGGACGCTAAGGAGAATCGGCTACGAGAGAAGATCATGGGGTCGAATCCCCACCCCCTTTGCGTCTTTTGTTCCTCGGGAAGGAAGAACTTCGTAAATGTGAACGCTTTGTCCTTAACCACCTTGATTAGGTGATTTTTAAGGGCAGGGACCACCAAGGATTCACCCCTGAAAATAATCGCATTCCTCTTCTTCCAAATGAGATGGCATAAAGCACCGAAAGAGAATCGAACTATCCTGTGGTAGAAATCCTTCCCCATAAGGAATTTCTTGGCCCAATTGAGCACCTCTCTCCAACATCTATTTCTCCATGGCAAGTTACTTCGGCAACCCAAAAGAAGGCCGGTGGCGGAGATGCGACATCGGAAGAATAGGTGTTCGATTGAGTTCGAACTTCACTACAAAAGGGACATAGATTGAAATCAATTCGGCCCCGATTAATCAAAGATTATCTCGAGTGGGAAGACGATTTTTTGATATAAGCCACAGAATAAACTGATGGCGAGGGACTATATCGCTATCCCAAATCAAAGGAGCCCAGTCCACCCGATCTCTCTTGACTCTAATGGCATTCCATGCGGATGCGACCGAGAAGGAGGCTAATGGATTGCCACACCAAATAAACTTGTCATTGTGAGACTCCAGAGTCGGTAAAGCTACACCCCATCTGATTAATATCCGAGAGAATGAGTCGCCTAACGGGGTGTATAAGTCGCAACTACTTGCATAATCGGGGAGCCACATATTTTCCCTAAACGAGGGCGGGACGAATCCATTAAGAGGGCCACATGGAAGCCAGTAATCATGCCATAGAGATACCGACATCCCATTTCCAATTTTCCACTTAAACGAAGTTCTGAAGTGCTTTCTAAGCTGAAGGATTTTCTTCCACGCCTAGGAACAAGTCCCAGGTTATGATGAAACCCAGAAATTCTTCTTTGCCAAGAAAATGGAATGAATCCACCGGCACCACATCGATTCCTTATCTGAGAAGAGGATCCATATGAATTTGAGCATAGAGGCTTTGTTACAGTCTCTCAAATTCCTAATGCCAAGACCCCCTTCATGTTTCGGAAGACATACCTCCTCCCACGCAACTTTTGCTCCTCCACGGCCAAGAGCCGTTCCCTTCCATAAAAATTGCCTCATAATTCGCTTGATGTCCGACAAAACCGAAGCGGGAAGCATAAAGACACTTGCCTAGAATGATTGAATCGAATGAAGAACCGACCGAATCAGCTGCAATCTCCCTGCAAAAGACAGGAAACGATGCGCCCAGGATTGAATCCTAGCCGTAATACACTCTGTCAATGCAATACAATCCCCCTTATTCAATCTGGAAGATATGATAGGTATCCCAAGGTAACGAACAGGGAGTTTCCCTTCCTTAAAACCAAATGCTCTCCGGATTCTATTTCGAAAAGAAAGGTCACCACCTGCAATAAAAATCTCGCTCTTGTTTTTGTTAGGTACCAGACCACTCCAGGATGAGAATATATCTAATCCTCCTTTGAGCATGGATACTGACGGCCAGTTAGCTTGACAGAAAAGGAATACATCATCAGCAAAGAATAGATGCGATAGTTGGACCGGCTTACACCTCTAATAATACCTAAATTCATGATTTGAAGTTTAAGACACCAATAAACCGGAAAACACTTCCATAACTAAAGTGAAGAGGTAAGGTGACATAGGATCTCCCTGTCTCAAACCACGACCTCCCGAGAAAAAACCATGGAGATCGCCATTTATAGAAATGGAGAATTTAGGAGTTCGAACACAAGCCATCACTAGCTTAATAAAATTCTCCGGGAAGTGGAAGGCTGCAAGAACTAGTTCAAGGAACTCCCAATCTACCGTGTCATATGCCTTATGGAAATCAACCTTAACCGCACATTTAGGCAAGTATGGGTGGAGATGAAACCCTGCAAACAACTCTTGAGCCAAGAGGATGCTATCCCTAATTCTCCTACCTTTAACAAACACATTCTGTGACGGATTTATCAAACCATTTAAGACCGCAGCTATACGATTTGCCATGATCTTGGTAATCACCTTATATATAGTATTACAACAAGCAATCGGCCTAAAGTCCGAAACAGCACTGGCATTAGGAACTTTAGGGACGAGAGCAAGGATAGTTGCATTTACCTCTCTCAGCAGCCGGCCGGTGTGGTAGAAGTCGTGAACCGCTTCCAATACCAATGGACCAACGATCTCCTAGCTGGACTTGAAGAATTCAGCCGAGAATCCATCAGGTCCAGGGGCCTTACCTTTGGCTAAGGAGAATAGGGTAGACTTGATCTCCGCATCAGAAACCGGATTAGAGAGAAAGCACATCTGATCAGCAGTTAAAGGCTGTCGAATAACCCGCTCCACCTCTTGGACGGATGGCCTAATTAACGCACCTTGGGGGGAGTACAACGAAGAGAAGTAATTAATGAACACCTGCGGAACCAGCTCCCGGTCAGTAATCAGTGAACCGGTGGGATCCTTCACCGAAAGGATTCTGTTAAAAAGTTGTCTCCTCTTCACAGATTGGTGGAAGAAATTCGTATTTCGGTCATCCTGCTTTAGCCACCTAATTCTGGACTTCTGTCTATAATAAGACTCTTCTTGATTCCTTAAATCAACAAACTGCCGGCGATGACTCCTTTCTTGATCAGCAAGAGCGAGGCTGGTCGGGTTTGATTGAAGTTGCACTTGAGTGACGTTAAGAGCTTCTCTTGCCTCAGCAGTTCTAAGCGAAATGTTGGAGAAAGCATCCTGGTTGAGGGTCTTGAGCTGAGCTTTCAAAATCTTCAATTTAGAAACCAGTTTAAACATAGGGACACCTGTAACCGGAGTATTCCAGACACGCTGCACGATCGCCTTAAACTCCGGGTGATCTGTCCAAAAATCAAAGAATTTGAAGGGTTTCCTCCTCGAGGTCGGGTGGACAACTCTTACAACCATCGGAGTGTGGTCGGAAATGCCAGGGTTCAAAAAAGACGCCTCCGAATATGAGAAATCAAGGTTCCACTTGCTATTAACTAATACACGATCTATCTTTCTCATTTTCCTCCCGGTCCCAGATGAGGTGGACCAAGTGAAACGGAGCCCGACATATCTTAGGTCCGAAAGATCCGTTTGCTCCAAGCATTGGCGGAATTCATCAAAATACGGAATCCAATTGGTGGCACCCCCAACTCGGTCCGATGGATCTCTGATGGCATTGAAATCACCAGCAACTAGCCATGGTGATTCGAGGAAGAGTTCACTGCAAAGCTGGAGATTTTCCCATAAAGGTCTACGGCGGGTAAATGTATGTTCCCCATATACGGCCGATATATAGAAACTTCTTCCAGATAGATTACATTTTATTTTTAATCCCTGACCATGCTTTTTTTTTTGTTTTTTTTTTTGGCTTGGCACAGACAAATCGAGATTATAATTTTGTTTTACTTCCTTAACTCTAGGATTTTTGTGAAATTATTTTCAAACTCAGGTAGCATTTTTGAAATAGATTCATGATTGGATTTATTTTACATGAACAGTAAATGTTCCCGTTTTAGCTAATTGGTTTCCTAGATTTGTTTGAAGTGACTTTTATATTTTGATTTTATATTTTTATTTTGCGGCACTCGCACCTTGACTTTCTTTTATCTTAAGCAATTGAAACTTTGATATGAAAATATTGACATGTACATTCACCTATAAATCTGTCATAACTCTCCAAAATTTAAATGACAATATTACTAAATTTGACGGGGCTCACTTTTTATAAGGCCAAATTAAGAGGCCCTGATCTCTAGGTTGTTTTATGAATTTTAATGGTTTGAACTGTAGGAAAGATTGCCTCTTTGAATTCAGATGTGAAAATTAAGTTTTTTTTTTTTTTTTTTTGGTGGTTCTTTTGCACTTTTTGCGCCTAGTGATCGGTCCTAGACCTTCTATTAAGCATTTCGAGTTTTGCAGCTATAGTTAGGACACCAGCAGAAAAAAAAAATGGCCTTGGAAGCAGCTAGAAATTAACTAATATTTGCAATTCTAGTACAATTTAAGACCTTCAATTTTCTGAAAAAGGAGCCTGAAAGCTTCCCAATAAAAGTGGAAGTTTCCTCCATGGAAAGAAATAATAAATGCCCATTATCAATCTTGAAATGCGTAAGATAGAATCAGATCGAACAATTTGCACATAAGATGAGTCCATACGCAAGCAGCACAAAAAAAAAAAAAAAAATCACGAAGTAAATCATGTGCTCACAGAGGACAGAGAAAAATCTCCACCAATTTGATCCAATTCTACAGGGAGCCTATGGTAAGAATAAAGAGAAACAAAAATAATATGTAGCATGTCATCCCAAATACTAGGTTCTCCTAATTTTCAAGGGGACAGCCGTTCAGTCATCAAAATTTTTAAAATCATCTAATAGCAGAATTCTAATGCACATATAGAATCGTAAGTTCAGCACAATGAATCGGAATCGAATTGGCGGACAAAACAACTTGGCATGGGACACATAAAAAGCACGACAATAGGGAAGAAAAATTGGGCCCGCGTGAGAAAAGACAAACCGGCAAAAGCAACGGAAATGAGGTGAACTGGCAGGACTCTCTGTGGCCTATCATGGGCATCGGGAGTAATCGATTCCTGGTGTAAAATCAGAAATCGGACTGGGTCCTGAAATCGGAAGTGGGGATTGGATCAGTTGATCCTAGGACCAGGAAGCATACCGTACCAACACCGGTCCAATCTGGTCCAATAGAAATTGTCACTTATTTTTTCTCACTACTTTTTTCTCATTACTTTTTTTCCCACTACTTAAACCGAATTGAGATAGTACTTAGTTCACATTTTATTAATTTTTTAAAAAATTATAAAATAAACAAATATATTTAATCAGTCTGATTCAGTTCTTCTTTGGAATCAAGAACTGGACCACTTGGACACCGATTTCACTAGATCAACTTTTTACTGTTTCTCATGCATATTGACCTTGTAATATCATCTGTCTGTTATGTGGAGTTGTTGATGGCCCCTACATTTCCAATGCTCCGGATTCGTCTTGTAATTGATTATAGTTTCAGATATGTTTCGAAATTTGAAAACTGATCCCTTAATAGACTAGGGATGGTATAGATTGTCCAATGCACAATGGGGAAAATGTGTTGAATTGTGCACAATGCCGTGTGAAGTTTGAATTTGGCATTACTTGTGGGTTCATTCAGAGCCTTTAAAACTAGATCTGCCCAATTTGTTTCTCTTGATTTAATCAACACGTAGAGTGGAGATATCAATTGGGCAAAACAAACTGGCTAAGGAATATAAACAGATTGCGAATGGCTAACAGCATAGAAGCCCTCTTAAAATTATCTATAGCAAGAGCTCGTAGTCGTAGGATTTTAGTACAGGTTCTTCTATAGCAAGAGCTCATAATTGTAGGATTGTAGTACAAGTTCTTCTAAACGATTATTTATGATGTTGTGATTATGGTCACGGAATACGATTCTATGACATTCTTCTATCGTTCATTCTTATGTCGCACAAGTTTGGGTCGAAGTTGTTCACCAACCAACGACAAAATTCCCCTTCAACTGATAAAAAAAATTTCTTGTGTTGCTTGTTTTTGGTAATCATCTAACCGAGCAGTTAATCTCATCAACCACATCTTGCCATAGTGAACTCCCTACGTTTTGGGGAATGATGAACAGATAATTGACATTATGAAGAATGCACCATTATTAAAGGTATGTCTTACTATATTCTGACAAAAATGCTACATAGAAAAAGTTATGAAATTGATACTACTGTGGAAGTGATATTGACCTTGTTTTTGCCGATATATCGCAAGTGAAATATTTTTCTTGAGAGAAATTGAAGATATAAATCAAAACTCAATTGGCATTAAATAAGAATTAACTCCTAAATTTTGCATCCATTAGATATATTCAATGTGTAGATTTAACGCGAAAAATATGTTGGATGTAATATTCACCAGTCTCGCATTAGCGATCGAGATCAAATTTAAGCATATAGTATGTGGATATGTTATAAGAGGTACACATGATGTCGTTGATATTTCCTTCTCTTTGCTGACCTTTAAAATATCTCATCAATTGAATTTTTAAATTTTAGCCTTAGAAAAACTGAACAATTAAATGGATAAAAAAAAATTCTACCAATTTGAAAAAAAGTACATGCCTTTCCAGGCTTTGACAACATTGTCGGAAACACTACAAAAAAAATTTCATAATAACGACAAAAAATGTGATGACGCAATTACAAAAAAAAAAAAAAAAATGTCACTAAATTCTTGAAATCTTTCTTATTCAATAGTGGGAAACTAACCCAAGGCACTAAAAAATCCCAGTCTCACACTCCTCTCTTTGTTTTCCCTCTTTTGCCCCCGACTTTCCGTTCCTTGTATGTGCCGACTGTGCCAACAAACGAGTCTGCTTCTAAATTTGGGCAGTCTCTAATAACTAGAACGCACTCGTCTGGTACTTTCGAATTGAATACGTTAGGGAAACTTTTCAATGATTTGCAATTGCAAAAAGTCAATGTTCTAAGAGTCTCTAGTTCATCCAAGCCCTTAACTGCCTGAAGCTCTTCACATCCAAAAATCATCAAGGACTTCAGCTTTTTCAAATCCGATAGATCATCTAGACTTCCAATTTTAGGACAGAAACCTATTTTCAATTGCTCCAATGAGTCCAATGAACCAAGACCTTGGATGGCAGTAAGATTTTGACACCTGTGCAGCCTCAACAGCTTCAACCTCTTCAAACTCGAAAGACCAGCAAATCCCTCAAGGAGGTCTGACAAACTCACATCAAATTCAACCAACTGTTCAAGCCCATCGAGTTGAACTTCCTTCCAACGACAGTCACAAATGTACAAACGTGTCAATTTTTTCAAGTTGCAACGAAATGACAAACTGGTTGTCGATTCGTGATATTTCAATGACAATGTTGACATACATGGTGGAAGGACCCCGGGGGATAATTGGCATTGACCATCTTGGAAGAAGAAAGGGCCACGGTTCTCATCATGACCATCATAGCTCAAATCCTCCAATTTAGTTAGGTTTGAGAGATCCGGGAGCCGCCGTAATGAACGTGATCCCAAACTTAGGCTTATCAAACTTGTGGGAAGCTCCGGTAATACTTTGAGTTTGCTACAACTCCTTAAACTCAATTTCTGTAGGTGAGGAAGTAGTTTGATCGTCTGTGGAACATTCTTAATGGGGGTGGATTCCAAGTCCAACACTCTCAAAAGTGATAATTGCCAAATGTCCTCAGGAATTTCCCACTCTAGATCTCGGCAATCATTGGCATGCAGCTCTTCCAACTCTTTTAGCAAGAAAATACTCCGTCGTAGCGTATTTATCGGAGTACATGAAATCCTGATGATTTTTAATCTACTTAGGTCTCCAATAGATTTGGGTAATTGCAGACATTTTGTGTGTGAAACGTCCAATTCAAGTAGAGATTCCAAGTTACCAATCGAGGATGGAAGTTCCCTTATGTTAGTACCCGATAGAATGAGAGACTTAAGTTCTCGTAAATTCCCAATAGAACTGGGAAGTTCATCGATTTTTGTAAATTCCAGCTTAAGAACTAACAAGCGCTTTTGATTACCAATGGAGTCAGGTAATATTGTGATGGCCGAACACGAGAGGTCTAACTCTACTAGTGATGCCACTCTCGCAAATGATTTGGGCAGCTTCCTCAACTTTTCGCAACCGGCTAGATACAAGTACTTGAGCTTCTGTAACCGTCCGATTCCTTTGGGCAACTCCCTAAGATGTTCGCACCAATTTGCATTGAAGTAAATCAAGCACTTAAGCTTTTTGAGGGAACCATCAACTTCAATCAGTTTTTTGCAACTTTCAAGGTTCAATCTCTCTAAACTCAAATAATCGGAGAAGTTTGGAGTCCTGGTCATGTTGCTACAATGTGAGATATCCAAAACTTTAAGCTTTTTAGCAACCTGTTACAGTAGCAAAATGAGAGTAAAGGGAAAATTCCATACAAATTTAGAGTTAATAAATGGTTGCGCTAGAACCTAGATGTAATTGGGTTGACTCATTTTCCTCATTTAACTCACATAGATCCATTTAGTACTAACACCTAGCCAACCCGATCCACATATATCCACCTATATATCAATTCAGTGCAATTTAATTTAGTGGCCTTGATTACGAGATCAACTTAGTTTTACTTGTGGAATGGCCTTGATTAAATCCATTCATGAGCGATTTTATGTACAGCATGTTATTGCCTCTATAGTTGTGGGTTAGTCAATTTTAGTCAAAAACATAAAAATTGCGTGAGACAATTTAATGGAGATAAACAAATATAGCGACGATGGTACCTTGAATTGACTCCATCCAGCCCATTCCTCTGTGATTGAACTAGATGATAGTCGAAGAACTAGAAGATTGCTCGGATGGAAATTGATGGCCAAGAACTCTTGAGAGACCCCTGTGCAGGTCATGTATCTTAACTCTGAAAACTGATTCTCAAAGTCTCCATTGAAATTCCCCCCCTCTAACATGAGGAACCTTATGTTTGGAAGCCTTGAAAACTCTTTGCTCATATAAACTCGTGTTGGTTCACATAAGCGGTTGCTTCAATGTGCTTCTTTCTCTGCCATTCAATGGTAAAGTAGCATTAGTGTAAATGAAAAATGTCTTCATCCCCCTCCCCTTTCTTAAGAAAGGGCTCCTAATTAATAAATGAACTATTGAGAAAAACATAGAATTCGATGGTCAGACATATGCTTTTACCTCTTTTGTTCCTATGATATTATTGGCCATCTTAGGATCCCATAACCTGCTTTGCTTTCTTGGATCAATTAGTCTCGTATCTCCACGAACAATTTTCCTTCCAAGATCTCTCAGTTGATTGTGCATCCAGAATTTGTTGTCATCAGTTATCTTTATTAAGGACATACAAACAAGGACTTGAATTGAATAATCTGGCCTAAACCCACAATCCTTCCACATGTAGAGTGCAATCGTCTTGTCCTCATCCACAAAGAGACATGCGATGTCGAGAAAAATCTGTTGTTGCTCATGATTCAAGGCATTGTAGCTGATCTTCAGCTTGTCTTGGACCTTCTCGGGAGTGTTTCTCTCAGTTCGTCTAGCACATCGTTCCATGAGGCTTTGTTTTGACAATAAACCAATGAGCCTATGACTTCAAGAGCCAAAGGAAGTCCTCCGGTCATAGAAATTATTTGTCTCGAAAGATTGACAAAATCATCTGGAGGAGGATTCCTTCCGAAAGCATGTCGACTGAAAAGCTTGAGTGATTGAGCATCATCCAACGGCTTCACTTCGTACTTGAAAGTTTTGTCGGATGTCATGATGTTTTTGTTCCTAGTTGTCACAATAACTCTACTTCCTGAGCAGAACGTTATGCAGTTGATGGCTAGTTTCTGGAGTTGCTCCTTGTCATCCACGTCGTCAAGAACGAGCAAGACTTTCTTATTAGAAAGTTGTTTAGCAATCGTTTTGATCCCATCTTCGACATCGTTGATTTGATATCGACGGCCTGAACCCAATGTGATAGACAATAGTTGTTTCTGCAAAGTCATGATACCAAACCCGATCGACAATTCCCGACATTTCCTAGGAAGCGTAGTGGACCAAGTAGGAAGTTAGTTTGTTGAACACAATCTTAGCAAGAGTTGATTTACCAATTCCGCCCATTCCATGGATTAGCACAAAGCGCGTGTCCCCGAGTCCATGTCCAACAACTTCAAAATGGCTTCCACCGGATCATCCGTTCCGACTAAATTCTTCGTAACGTATTTGTCTTTTGTCTTCAGCTTCATCACAATCTCTTGTAGCACCGATTGAATGAATTTCCAATGCCTGCCACATATGTGAGTTAACTAAGTTGATATTGTAAAAGATAACGGCAAGACACTCAACATGTGGTTGCAACCAATAGGGCTAGTGCCACTTATTTAATCGGCTAGTGCACCCGACAGGAAGACATTTTAATGTGCGTTTAGAACATGATTTCCCTATGATTTAAACAAATAATCACATACAGAAAATTATGACCTTTTTTTTTTATTTGCTTCCAAAATGGTAACACTTTGACATAGATGGATAGGACACTTGCTATGATTCCATGTAAAAATCTATTGATAAGGAGAGAGAAGGTAACTTTTAAGGATGTGATCCACAATTTACAAACACAGATATATAAAATTAGATCTATCAGTGAAAGAATGCCCTCTTGTCTATCATTCAAATAATAGACTATTAAATGTAGGCATTTTCCCATGTCAAAGGAAGTGAGGCATTGCTAATTGATTCCTAATCCCTTAAGACAGTCTTGGTAGCTAGGATAAGAGCTAAGAAGAAATGTATTGAAAGTTTCACACTTAAGATAGTTAGAAGCAAAGTACATGCAAAAGCTAACCCACCAAATTGGAGAGCTAAAGTTTCGACCAAAAATAAAAATAAAAATTGGAGTGCTAAAGTAAGGGAAGAATTATAAAAACGAAAACACAAAAATACATCTCCCACCTCTAAACTTAACCCCCCCCTCCAAAAAAAAAAAAAAAAAAAAAAAAAAAAGAAAAAGAACTAACTGATTGCTTACCCGGTTTTTGCTTTATTTGGCTTCGGTGAGTGACATAATTGATTCGGTTATCGAAAATAAATTTGAAAAACAAACATGGTATTTATTCAATTTCAAACAACTTAAACGAGAATTCATCCAAGTTTGGGCATATAATTAATGAAAGTCCAAAGCAAAAGTTAATGGAGTGCTTCAGGATCCCTGCATACCCTTGCTTTTTCAACTCCCATCCTTTGATTTGGGCTACATTTTTGAGGGCATCCTCCCACTTTAGCCTCGTATGGCGACCGCACTTCTCTTCATGCTCCTCCAAAGCGCTGACGTACCGTTGAGACTTAAGCTTAACATCGCGAGGCTTAACGTCGTAGAAAATCGGCATAATCTCCTTTTCGGATGGTTTGGATTTCTTGCAATCCACCATGTGTGCGAGCTCACGAAGGCACCATGCGCTCGAAGCATAACCTTTAGAGAAGATAGGTATGTAGATCTTCGACTTTTGGATGGCCACCGGTAGCTCATCAGCTATTTCTTCACCAACGTGGAGCTCTTCCTCATCGAGGAAAACACGGATGTTTGCTTCTAGCATTTGGTGATAAAGACAATCCGTGAAGCCTTGGCGAGTGTCCGGCCCCCTGAAACTCAAGAAGACGTCGTAGTCAATCGCCGACGGCTCACCACCACTCGTTCCTGCCTCCGAGCCGTTTCCCATGTCCATTCTCACAAGTATTTTCTTCTGAGGGTTTCCTCTCTCGTAGCACCTGAACAAGAAAGGCTCTTTCACTTTACGCTTCGGACCTCTCTTCCTAGAACTTTCCCCACTGTTTTTCACATAAGAAAAGCAAACCGATTGGGTTCTTCCTCGACTCTAAAATGGCGTAACCTGTACGCGTAGCTTTTTGCCCCCCGGTGGACTCTGCTTCTTGTATACTCAACTTTGGCGAACGCCCAATATGTAAGTCGTTCTCAATGGAAATAAAATATTGAGGAAATTACAGTACTAGTCCTTGTTTTCTCCATGATTTCATTTTCGGTTCCCAGCTATGCTTTGTTTTTACGGGCACAGACAAATTTATTTTACTTCCTTAAGTTTAATATCTTTTTCAAACTTAAGCGATATTTTTGAAATAGATTTTTGATTAGATTTCCTTTACTGGAACAGGAAATTCTCCCCTTTTATTAGCTAATTCGTTTCCTAAATTTGTTTGGAGAGACTTTCTTTTGTCTTTTTCTATTTTTGGGTAGTGCTCGCATCTTGACTTTCTTTAAACTTAAGCAATTGAAACTTTCACATGAAAACCTTGTCCATGGGAAGAACTAAGCAATGCCCATCATCAATCTTGAAATGCGTAAAACAAATGTAGATCCACCAAATTGCACACAACATAAGTCCATAAGCAAGCAACAAACAAAAATAAAAATGAAAAAAATAATCACGACGCGAGATTTTCCAAACGTGTCACTCACGTTAAAAAAATCATTATAAAATTTTTTAATAAAAAAATTAAGAAAAATTGAAGAAAAAGGGAATCGGCAGGCAAAAGTCGCCTGGCATGGGACGCTGAAAAGCACAACAGCAGAGAAGAAAGAGATGGGCACGCGTGAGAAATGACATACCCCGCAAATTGCGAGTTATTATAATTATTACTATTATCATTTTATATTTGTCATTTTGCGCTTTTGCGTGTGATGATATTGATCTGTCTTCTATTTCAATTGTATTACTTTAGTGTTGGAGCAGGTAACTCTGTGTTGTTTTTTTCCCTTTATAATAAAGGGCACGACCGTCTTCAGAGTTGAGGCGGTTGGCCTGCCCCATCGAATCAACAAGCTGTCAGCAAGAGCCAGTCAAAGTTATGGTATTTCGCTGAGCCCACCAAGATGGTTGCTTTTTTTTTTTTAATGCCTAAGGACTTTGTACAGCCGGCAGCCGGTGAGTCAACTCTGGAGCGACGTTAGCGGAGGACTCACTACCCCGACGTTAGCGGAGGACCCACTACCCCACCGTCATGCTTAAGATTTCATGCGTCATGCGGGATTTGAATCTCTTCGTCCTGGATAGACTTCATGGGGCTCTTATTCAACTAGGCCATTGTAGATGATGGTAAGGTGGTTGCTTTTGTATTGGCCTCAATTTTTTTTTTTTTTGGTAACCTTGGATACCCCGTCCACCACCACATTACTCCACGTAAGAATCTCTAACATCTCTGGATTCGAACTCCTCCCCTTTGCGAGGGAGAGAGAGTCCCAAGCCAATTGCACCGCTGCGGGCGATGGTAGCCTCAAAAGTTTATCTTTCTATATAGAGAAAAAGCAACCAAAAACCTACATAATGATAAATTTACCCTAAATTTTCTTTCGTGATATAAAGATTTTCAAACTTTATCAATTATAACATATTTACCCAAAACCCTAAAACCCCACGATCAAGGGCATTTTTCTCTTTTATTTTTTTTTTATTTTTTCTTTCCTCTTTCTTTTTATTTTTTTTCCTTTTTTCTTCTTCTCTTTTTCTTTCGCTAGCCATGGCGGAGGGAAGTCGGACTTAGGTGAGGGCCATTGTTGCTAGCATCGGGCGAGGGTTGCCCTCACTAAGGAGGAAGAGGGTAGCCCTCGCCTGGGTCAACGAGTTCAAGCAAGGGAGTTCGAATGAGGACATCCCTCACTAGATCCGGCAAAGGGAAGAGAGAAGAAGAAAAAAGAAAAAGAAAAAGACGAAAATGCCATATAATTTATGGTAAATATGTCATATAGGTACAAGTTTTTTTTTTCCTGAAAAAAAGTTTGAGGTAAATGTGTTACAAGTGGCAAAGTTTGGGATTTTTTGTGTCATAAAAAAGTTTAAGATAAATTTATCATTCTGGTTAAAGTTTGAGGTTTTTGGAGACCTTTTCCCTTCTAGATATCTCAACACTTAAATTCCTTGATGATTTTTGTTTTGGCTTAATGCCTTGAATAATCCCAAACTGGTAAACTTGCGACAAATTTATCCTAAACTAATTTTTTGACCAACAAAAATCTCAAACCGATATAGTTTTGACAAATTTACCTCAAACTAATATACTTATGACAAATTCACCCTTTGTTAGTTTTCATTAAATTTACTATTAAATTATTAAATTAAATGATACGTGACAATTGATCGGTATACTGGTTTGTGATTTTACTCTCTGTTTGTTACAATTATACAATTTTTGTAATTTTTTGTGGCATTAATCCAATTTAACGATAGGTATATTTGTCACAAATGTACAAATTTCGGATTTTTTACAGTCGAATAAATTAGTTTGGGGTAAATTTTTCACTAGCATACCCATTTGGGATCTTTTATGGTTAATTGAGGTAAATTTGTCATAAGTGTACCGGTTTGAGGTTTCTCATGTCAAAAAATTAGTTTTGTGGTAAATTTATCACACGTGTACCGGTTTAGGGTTTTTCGGGGTATTAACCCTTTGGTTTTTCAAATAATTGAAATCGAATTAAGCTTTCTCTCTCTCTTTTTATTGTAAATTTTCTTTGAAATTAAACACATCCTCAACCTTCTTGCTATTTTTGTAGAAGAACTTAATTTTGTAACCAAGACACCTCGTTGATCATTGTTTAATAACAAAAGCAAAATTATAATCCAGCACAATCTATCTATCTAAATGATCTACACTGCGTTTCTCAAAGGTAAGTTAATTTGATTTCTTAAACGTTGTTTTTTGATAAATTATTGAGTAGATAAAATAGTTAGGCAATTTCTAATTTTCTTTCTAATATTGATTTATGAACTATTATTATCAAGATACACTTCTTAAGTCAGTATGCTACGCGAAAATTTTTTATCGAAAAATATTTTTCTTATTTTCCAGCATTTGAATTGGTTAAGAAAATGAGTTGATAGAAAGTCTTTTGATTGTCAATTGAAGATCATGCTTACTTTTAGGAGAATGAATTATTTTAAAAATCAGAAATTATTTTCTAAATTATAACTAGACTCTTGCACTTGGATTATTCCAGTCATTCCTTAAGATTCTTTTACTCTCCTGTCAAAAACTGAATTGCTATTTTATTTAATCGATCAATGCCTGCTCTAGGAGTGGGTGGTCATCTTTGCCAAGCATTTCTTATTCTTTCTTCAAAAGAAATTCTCATATCATGAGAATCTGGCAATAACTTTGATTTATCGCAACCAAAAAAAAAAATGCTGCCAAATTACTCACTTGCCTTGATGTCACAGGACTACACTTATAACCTGAATTGTGGACTGAGTCGCACTGACTTTCGTTTATGTCATGCTTGAGGGCTTTCTCCTAGAACTTTCCCTGGTTGAATAGTCTTCGGATAATGCCAACCCTCGTTTTCTTTTTTTGCATAAAATATAGGCTGCGGAGTCACTACTGACTTTCGTTCAAATTATGCTTGGGGCCTCTTTCCTAATACTTTTCCTTAGTTGAATAATCTCTGAATAATGCCAACCATCAAATTCAGGCAGCTACTGGCAATCTCCTTACCTAATCTTTACGCGTATCCACACCCGACACGAAAAGTACCGGTTGCAAAATTGGGTGGTTCATTGATTGGGCGATTGTGAATTGCATTGGTCTTGCGGAAGTCTTTCTAGCTTAAGCTCTAGCCGCTGTGCATCGGATATAGGTTTATATGGTTGAGGATGTGCGACGCATTTGCCAGCTAGGCTATATTCTTTCGGGAGTTGAAGAATTAATGAAATCATTTGAATCCGTATGTTAGACCTTGAAAAATTTAACGCGAATGCATTTTGACCAAAGTCGGATTTCACCGAAGCCAGTAAATAGTTCAACTTTTTACTCTGTTGGTGTGACAGACTTGATCTGCTGAGCATTTGACAAAGAACAGAATTTGTTTCTAATGGAGCTATCAAGAAAATGTAGTTTGCTTATCGCTGCATGACTTTCTTTTCATGTAAAGCTCGAAAGCATTTGAGCCTACTAGTGGATGCTCCCCTAGATATTCTCCACGCTTCAATTAAACGGCAGTGGGCAGTTGTTCTTCTTCACTTGAGCTTTTTTGGAATATAACATCGGTCAATCTCTACTCTGTGACATTCTTTGTTTATGTAGATTGTTAAAATTGGTCACCTAAGTGCTTCAGATAAGTGACAATCTTGCATGGGATGGGGGAATTTACGTCTAAGAATTTTACAGACATTAACACCATGTGAAGTCCTTGAAATTATCTGTCCAACAAGTAAAGTCTTTGAAATTATTTTTCCAATAATTGGTATCAGAAACACTTTTAGCATTACGTTTTTCATTTTGCTCCACCTACTGCCAACACATTTAGTGCATTTGTCACATCATTTCAACTGGAAGCTGAACAATTTGATTGCATAATATCTTATTGTTTTTTTTTTTTTTTTTTTGATATCCAGGATTTGGCCTGGCACACCTTACGGGTGCTCATGGCCACCACCGGCCCGACAAGCCCAATGGAGATCATCGACTATACTTGGAGGGAAGCTAGCACAAGACCCCAACATCATGGCCCCCCACTTAAGATATATCAACAACGCAAGGATTTGAACTCTCAACCTCGCGTTAAAGGAGAGAACTAATATCAACGGAGCTACTCTTCGACAAAAAAAAAAAAAAAAACAAAGCTACTCATGATTGGGTCATAATATCTTATTGTTTGTAACTTAGCATCATAAAAAACATTTGTGCACGAATGACTTTCTTTACTACATCCTTTGTCCAATCAATCATCCGAAGTAGCTTTTGATTGTGCTGAGTTAATAACATTTTGCCAATATCCACATTATCAACATAAACCGACTGCACAATGGGGAAAATGCATTAAATTGTGCACAATACAATTTCAAAAAACCAATTTTCATATTGTCCACATCTGAATTTTTGCAGGTAAAACGGACACGAATTTTTGTTAAAAAAATAATAAAGTTAAATAATAAAAAAGGGAGAGAGCCCCAGTCCAATTCGGTCACTTTTCTAAAGGACCTGGTCCGGCCCACATCAGCTTAACCAAGCCCGATTCACTGCAGCCCATTACTTCGACCCAGTTCATTAAGCCCATGAATAGATCAGGTCCAAGTGGATTTCTTCATCTTCGTTCCCTTCAGTGATCCCGTATCCGCCAGCAACCGCCGCCGTAGCCGTTCCGCCATCGCCGGTTCGGCCACGTGGTAGTTCCACTGTTCGCCCCTGTTTTCAGTCAGCCAATTAGAAGAGCTTGAAGCTTATTCGTTCATCCATCGTCATATCCGATCCTCAGCCTCGTCGTCATGGATGATGTCTCCCTTTGATCCGATCGCTATTTGCGGTGGACGTCAGCAATTTCAAGGTAATTATCGTCTATGCTCTGTTTCCGTTGCTCTTCACGCGAAGCAGAGGCTGAGAGCTATATAGACAACTGCGATTGAAGTTGTTTTCGATAATTTGAACTTTTATTGTCGTTGATTTGATGATCTAAAAGTGAATCATTTCTTTAAATGTGCGCCGAAGCCCCTCGACTGTAATGTATATCACCTGTTCGATGATTTACCTCAGTGACCTCCATATTGATTTACTCACACCATTGATCAATTAGGAAGTTACTAGTCCGACTTGAATGTTATTGCTCGAGACATTGACCTTGCAACATGATGACCACTCCGTTCTATAGAGTCCTTCAATCTAGATGGTCTGATTTTTTCGGTTCGACTTTGATTTCGACGATTTGATTCTATCATGTTTGATTGAGTTGTGCTTTCGCAAATAACCATGCATGAGTATTTAGGATGCACCTAGGGTATTAAAATGAACAAGACCATATGATTCATGTCTTTGAAATAAAACAATTTTGGATACTGAAAGAGGTTAACCAAATGTCTAAGTCCCTGACTCTAAATATCTTGTTTTGTAGGATGAGATTTCACTTGGCTTTTAACCGACTTCAATAGATTAGTGACAACTTCCGTTAGGTAAAATTATCTTGTTAATCATTCGAATATATCTCCCAACGTTGCACATGGTTAGGGTTTCAGAAAACCAAACCAAGTAAGAGTAAGCACCTCGATTTAGAGTGATTGCACGTTCCTATTCAACAACCGGATAAAATCGCTTGGCTTGCTTGAGGGGGTCGCGACATTTATAAATTGTTGATAAATATATTATTTGTAACAGTTCATTTCAAAGTCTTCGAGTATTAAATTTACCCAATTCGTTTCTCTTGATTAACGTCATGCATAGAGTGGGCAAAACAAAGCTGGTCGAGCAGCACAAACAGATTGCTGGTGGCAAACAACATAAAGCCCTCTTAAAATTATATAGAGCAAGAGCATCTAGTCGGAGACTTGTAGAGAAGTTCTTCGAAAGGATTGATCATGATGTTCCCACTGTCTGCAGTCATCGAATACGGTATTGACCGACGGAACTGATATTTGACCTCGATTTTTGCTGACATACCACAATTGATTTCAATCGAGAGCCAAACTTGCATATTCTTAGTTTGTCAAAAGTTAAGTCTACAAGGAGCGGAACACATCTATTTGTTTTTTCCGCATAAACACTGACTTGTATAGCAAAGGGTCTATTTCATGTGATGCCAAGAAGAAGCAATCATGTGTTAGTCCAACTACCTCAATATCACATCGTATAAGCATAAACTAAAATACGTTCTGTATTACAAATCTTGTTATTCTTAGAATAGGATTCTAAGAATAATTAGAGCTGGTTTCAGTACATGTTAGTTCACACAGAATATTCGTTAAGAGTGTCTTGAAGAATATTGTTAACAAGGATCACTGTACCAAATTTCCGATGTATTAAGTTTCCTTTTTTCAAGATGCTCCTCGCATGACCCTCGAAGGATCTCTTTTTTATTTTCTCTATCAACTCACCGACAAAAGAACAAATTTCATATTGCAATTGGTACTTTTCGTGTTGGATGTGGACACGCGCAAGATTAAGCAGGAAAATTGCCAGTAGCTGTCTGAATTTGATGGTTGGCATTATTCAAAGATTATTCAACTAAGTGAAAGTTCTAGAAAAAAAGGCCTTAAGCTTAATTGCAGTCCATATTTTATGCAAAAAAAAAAAAAAAATGGTTGGCATTATGTGAAGACACCAGGGAAAGTTGTGGGAGAGAACTCTCTAGCCTAACATAAACGAAAGTCAGTGCAACTCCTCAGTCCATGATTTTAGATTATAACTGTACTCCCGTGACATCAAGGCATGTGAGGAATTTGTCTTCCAGACATACTTTGTAGATTTGGTTGATCAAACCTAAGTAGGTCCTTAAAAGGCCTATGGAAAAACAAGGGGAAGAACCCCTCCGGGTTGAGAGAACCCATGCCCCTATAACAAAATGATGGAACTTACCCTATGGTGGACTAAGTCAGCTTATTGATGTCGGGCTCTCTTTAAGGTGTTCTCGACGTAAAACTGAAGGGATAAAGAAGGTACCACACCTCAATAAATATAATTGCTAGGGATCTCTGCATAGGATGTGGACCTAGGCAAATCCTTATAAGGCCTACAGGGAAATAAAGGGAAAAAACCCTCTATGGGAGGGTGACACCTTAATGCCCCTATTGCAAAATGATGGGGTAGGTCAACTAATTATTGTTA